>JAULSU010000006.1:4200000-4606282 GCA_030512335.1 Immersiella caudata | reverse complement strand
GAGGGCCCCGTCGGCATAGTGTTTTCAGTGTTCATCACTTCTGCAACTCAGCGCATCCCTTCTTCAGACGTAAACCCTAACCTCTCCGCTGAGAATGGCCCCCAATTCGGTTCGGTCAGTCGACATTTTCGTCACCAATTCGGACCTGGGTCGGGCGACCGCTGGCGCCACCACCCTCGCCGAATTAATCTCGACTGTCCCTCAAGCAATGGCGCGCGCCTGTTGCCGCACACCTTACCACGGTATATCGAGTGTCGACAAAACTGTGCACGGTCCAGAACACCATTGCACAGTACGAACGCCATACTGCCGAGAAGTCCTTCCCCCCTTCTATTGTCAACTCTGCGAAGGACCCCAAGATCCAGTTCTCGAAAGAGTATCTTGGCACTGAGGAGGGTCGGCTCGCAAAGACCACCATCTCAGGATCTCTACTCTCTGTCCGAAAGGACCTTCTGAAGACTGCCTTGAGTCTGAAGAAAGAAGAGCTCGCCGCTCTGCAAACGCTCGTCGTCTTCAACGAAGTGCAGTGGAAAACCATGCTCTTTGAAGCCGCTACCCGAGCGTCTGCCTCCCTCGGTGGTGTCACCATCAAGGAAAGTGTGTCTAAAGACCCCGGTTTTGACTGGTCCGGGGCCCCAACACACTCTGTTGCCGAGTTGACGGTATTGTGGAAGCACGGCAGTGCGCTCCACTACAGGGCTTCGGCCCTGGCCCGTTCTCTGGCTGATCGCTCCCTTCTTGAGAAGACACGCGCGTTGTCGCTCAAAAAAGAAGCCGATCATGATATGCGCGACGCCGACCAGGAGCTCACCACACGTGAGGTCGTGCGCGAAGAGATGCGGTCTGAAATGGCCCAACTCAAACAGCAAATAGCTGGCATGATGGGTACGTCCCCCGCCAAACGGCAGGGCGCACCACTGACTTCCAACAGGCAATGCAAGAAAGTCCGGACCCAAAGGCAAGCCTGGCAAAGGCAAGCCAAAGGGCGGCTCGAAAACCACCAAGTCGGGTGGTGTCACCAAGAAAGGTGGCCAGGGAAAGAAGAAGGGCAAGAAGTGACCACCTCTGCCTTCCTCTCCCAATGTTCGAAGGATTTTCGGTCTTGGCTCCCTGAGACCTATCCCACTGTGTATGGTACTTTGTCACTTCACTGCAGAATCAAGATTGCTGTTGCTCTTTCCAAGAGCTGGGAATGGGAAACCGTGAGAACGGCCCAACCCGGCGTATTCCAGCATACTGGTGTCAACCTCCCCGAAGACATCGAGTACTCGCTCGCCTGCAATCATAAATTCATTCTCCCTCAAGCACCATCACTCAATGACATAGAGGAAGCCAAAGAAAGGCTGTCCCGCACGGTTCGCAACCGATGGTTCTTCCGTGACAAGGCAAGTTCGAACTTCATCCCAAAGTTCCATGTCCCCAATCTTCGTTGGAACCCACCGCGCGCTTCAAGCGCTATTGAACGAGGACTCGAAGCGGCGATGGCAGTGATCGATGACCAATGTCACCGGGCACTCGCGAGCATCGCCATTCGACCCGCCACCCAGCCGTTCTCCAGCTGGAAGAAAGTTCAAGAGTACCTTGAGACCCACCGTCTCCTGGTCAAGCTCACCGATAAAAATCTCGGGCTTGCGGTCCTCCCCCTAGACTGGTACGACACCAATTGTTTACAGCTGCTCTCCGACACCGAGACTTATCTCCACGTTGAAGAGATCCCTGCTGCAACACTTGTCACCATCCTGAAAGACTCCATTCCCAAATGGAGACTCCCTCAGGTGATGGAAAAATACCTCTGGACCAAGATCCAAATGGTGATTCCCGAGTTTCATGCGATTCCCAAGGTCCATAAGACTCCGTGGGCTCTCCGACCCATTGTGCCGTCACACTCATGGGTTACAACATCTACGTCAGAGGTACTTGACCATCTACTCCAGCCCATTCTTGAGCACTTCCCCTGGGTTGTCGACTCCTCAAAAAGCCGTCATCCAACAAATCAAGAATGTGCAAGTGAGCAGTGCAGCCCCGATATGGATCCTCACAGGAGATGTGACCTCCTTCTATACGATGATCCCGCCCAACGAATGCTCTAAAGTCATCGCTGGCGCCTGGAAGCTATACTGCCACTCCTCGTCCATCACACGCACCACCATCAGGAGTATGGTCAAGTTTGTAATGGACAACAACTTTTTTGCATACCGTGGCCAAACGTTTCGGCAGATGAGAGGTCTCGCAATGGGCACGTCGTGCGCCCCTGTGCTTGCCAACATCTACGCCGCCTACTTTGAACGAAAGGCCAAGGTTGTCCATCGAGAAGGAGTTCTCCTCTATGTTCGATACATCGATGACATCCTCTGTTTTTTTCAGGGCAGCAAAGAAGAAGTCGAATCTTTTGCTTCAGGCTTCCACATCGGAAGCCTAGAGGTTCGATGGTCTATCAATCCGCAGCGACTTGAGTTCCTGGACATTGAGTTGATCCGGGGACAACAGATGGGAACACAATTGTGTCACACCCGCCTGTTTCGCAAGGAATTGAACAGACATCTCTACATACCCTGGTCGTCCGCTCATCCCTTGCATGTCAAGAAAGGCTTTGTCAAAGCCGAGCTCACACGATTTGTCATTCTCTGTTCACAAGCCAGGTTTTTTGCAGAAGCCCGGCAGGAATTTTATGGCAATCTTCGCAGAAGGGGATACCCTGCGAAGACACTGATTGAATGGTTTCGCCAAGTGCACTATGATGACAGGCCAATTCTGCTCTTGCCAAAAATCAAGACAGATGCTGCGCCGTTGATGTTATCAGGCCATTACAATCCAGTGTGGGAATATGTAGACGTGAAGGAGGTTCTCTCTGCAGCACGAAGGTTCTGGGCGACGGATGAACTGCCGTCTTCCCTACATGAACCGCTGATCAGAAGCCTCGGTCGCACAACAAGCCTTTTTGACTTGATGTCGACCTGGAATAAGACAATTCTGCTCTCTCCTTCGGAGGGGGGGCCGGGGCGCTCGCTCCCGACCTTCTGCTCCGGCGGTTTCTAGCGACCGGGGCACGGCCGGCCTCGGGTGGGCCGCGAGGCTCGCCTGGCTTTGCGTGCCGTTGCTCTCTGCGCGTCGCTGGCTCCCGCTTCCGCGGATCGTTAGGCTGCGCGCCCTCCGTGTCGGACCCCCTGTCCTTTGGGATCGGTGCACGGATCTGTTACCAATGCAGCATGAAAGCAGCCCCCCACAGGGGTACCCCTTGGCACGGGTGTTGAATGCTGCCCACGCTACTGTCAGTCTGCAGACTTGGAACAATCCCTCTCCCGTGATTGTTTTGGACATGGTCCTTTCCTGCTTCGTCATAGGAGAGCTCTCAGAATTCCACTTCTCTCTTTGCACGTCGGGGTGGCTCTGTTTGGTTGAGAGTTCGAACCTCTAACCCCACCCCTAACCACTAACCCTATCCCTAGAAGCCTTCGGACCCTTCGGGGTTACGGAGGCTTAGCATTTCCCGAGGACGGGGGAATGTTTGTCCGGTTGGCTGGAAAGTCTCCGGCGCTAAAGGGGGCGATTGGCATCGGCCGCACCTTGGCGTAAGCCTTGGCGCGTGCATGCATGCTTTGTGTCCAATAGTGGGCGTGCCCGCTTCTGACTCATTTCCTGAATGTGAGGCCTTCACGGGGGAGACCCCCGTGGACCCCCCTCCCTTCAGGAAATAAGACAGGAGCGGTCCCCGCACTTCTGTCCTGCCCTGATGAGCCACAACACAGGCGAAACGGGTGCTTCTTCGTTTTGAGGGCCCCGTCGGCATAGTGTTTTCAGTGTTCATCACTTCTGCAACTCAGCGCATCCCTTCTTCAGACGTAACCCTAACCCTAACCCTAACCCTAACCCTAACCCTAACCCTAACCCTAACCCTAACCCTAACCCTAACCCTAACCCTAACCCTAACCCTAACCCTAACCCTAACCCTAACCCTAACCCTAACCCTAACCCTAACCCTAACCCTAACCCTAACCCTGGTGATACTTCGACATTCCTCTGCTCCTCTTCAGCAGAGGTTCTTCTTCGGCGTGGCATTAGCCTTTGGAGGGGCGTAAGTCTCACTCACCTTTTGATCCCGAGTTTTCTGACACTAACCTTTACAGAGCCATCGTTGTTATATCCTTACGCCTATAAACTCTTGTCCTATCCGCCACCTCGCAGGACCTCACATGGGATAAGGTCCTAAGTGGTGTTTACGGTGTGATAGAAGCGAATCTCGGTATCACCTGCGCCTGCATCATCACACTGCAACCACTCCTCCGCAGGTTATAGCTATTATTACCTAATACAAGAGGTACTAGGGCTGCCATAAGCTTGGGGACAGCAAGAAGCATGCTGGGCATGGCGAGGATTTAGGCGTCACTATACCACATTTCCTTATCAAGCAGGGATAATACCTAAGTGAGCGTCAAAGACAGCTAAAGCAGAGACGTGGATATTACTTATTTGGTAAAGAAGGTAGAGAAAAGGGGGGTAGTATTAGTTTCAAAAGTTAAATGAGATTAGATACATTAGGTCACGCAACACTCTATTATACTGTAAAAAAGCCAGCGTTAATTAGTATTTAGATTAAGTGTTATTGCTTTGTAGCACTCTACAGGCCTGTATTACAGCGCCTGAGAGCCTGTGGGAGCCTGTAGTACAGTGCTCCGGTCAGGGGAAGAAATGCAAGTACAGTGCTCCGGAGGAGCGCTGTGAGGTATGACAGCAGAGCTTACTAAGGTGCTGAAGGAAGCAAACGAAGGCCTGTACTACAGAGCCTAAAAGACAAGTTACAGCGGATTATGCGCTGTAAAACAGAAGGTTTCAGTGAACTCTACACTGTAATAACAACTGTATTACTTGTGAATTACTTGCTTCAGTGAGTAGTACTTAACTGAAGGAAGTAGATTACTTGCTTCAGAGGAAAGCTAATTACAGGAGAGGAGATGGCTAGTTATAAGCTGTGGGAGCTCTGGAATGGAAATTCCAGAGCTTTCTACTACTAATATAATAATAGAATAGTATGGTGGAGGCTCTCCACAGGCCTCGTAATCACTGATATAACCTTGGAAGGTTATGGAAGCCTGTGGGCTTCCAGAGCCTTCTGTGGCCCCCTGAAGGCCCTGAAACCTTCTGGATTCCAGAAGGTTCGAAGCCACATTGTGGCTAGTGGGTGGTGGCTGCAGGTGCAGGGTACCCAGTGGGTGCAGGGTACCCAGTGCCTTCCTCACTGGCAGGCCCTGTAAATACAGGGCCTCTTTAACGCTCTCAGAGGCTAGAATTTAACAAAAATAAATAAATAATTATAAAGGTATAAAACGGTTATTAAATCTTTTTAGGAGAATATTAATTAAACTGTTAAAGGATTATATATAAAGTAGACTTAGAATTAAAACAGGGTTAAAATAAAGTCACTTTTCCTTTAACTCGTTTAACTTCTTATACTGTTAATAATCCTTATCCCTATTTTTCTTATCCTTATCTTTATCCTTTCTCTCCTTTACATCTTTTACCTCCTCCTCCTCCTCCTTTTACTTTTTTTACTTCTTCTCCTCCTTTTTATTCTCCTCCTTTTTCTCCTCCTCACTCTCCTCCTCTTTCTCCTCTTTATTATCAGACGGAGTAAAAAGATAATCATAAAGGGATTTTAAAACAATAAGTTATTAGTAGTAAAACTAGTTCTTTATATCAATATCACTCTTACCTATAATATTAGTTAGGTTAAACATTAATGGGCACATAATTCACACAGAATCTTGTGAAGTGCCATAAGCCTTGTTTAGGTCCAGTCATAACATCACATTAAACAGGTGCGGTGATACACCATAAGACTCAGGGCACAAAAGAATAGAACCACCCCCAAGAACACCGATAGCGGCCAGTATAGCCGCCAGTAAAGTAGCTCCCTTTCTAATTAAAAGAGTGCGTGTGGAACTAATATGTGAAAATAAAGACTGACCTAAAGAGAGGTATATAACCAAGTAGGGATAACTAAGTAAGGATAACCAAATAAGTACAACTAAGTAAGGATAACTAAGTAGGGATAATTAAATAAGGATAACTAAATAAGGTTAATTAAATAAGGATAGCATTCACGGGTATAACTTATAGTAAAATCGCCGATGGCCTTCTTCTTCTTTTTCGTTCACCTGCTTAAAGAAGAAACGTGGTTTAAAGAACCGCGCAGCGCGGCCTTAACGGCACGCGCTAAAACTTTACTAATTATAAAATAGTTACAACAATATACACAAAAAAAACACCCAAAAGAACCACAAAGGGCGATCGTTCCAATCAGCCCAAGTCAACATCTATCCATCAACCCTCCCATCAGACTAAGTGTATCAATCCAGGGCATTACCAGCATACACTTTTAAGGCGTTCAATCCACATAGGAGAAAGTGTATCTGCACTTTTCACCAAATAATCTAATAAAAAGAAACAACCACAACAAGTGGTGTAAATACCTTTAACCTCTTACTAAACTTCATTAGCTGTAAATAAGGGGTGATGGTTCCATATTTTTACCAGAGAGGCCTGCCGGCAGACTAAACCGTCACCATAAGCTCAACGACACATAAAGATCCAGTTCCACCTCAGTTCTCAGGCGTTACCCCTCATTCTCACCAAGACTTTATACACCCAGGACAGCACCCACTTTTAAATCCCAGGTCATAAGCCTAATGTGGTCAACAATCATTGTAGGTTAGCGAAGGAGAGTATAATTACTGCTAACGCCTCCTTCATATCAGTCAGAAATCCTTAAACTCTTCAACCCAGACAATTACAAGCGACTGTCATTCTCCCAGGCCACACAGAGCAACACACGCGTGTGACCATTGTAACTGAGCCACAGCCTTGTCTTCTCCAAGTTGTCCTTGATCCCACAAACCACCATGCCTAAGTCAGGCTCTGCCTCTTCCTCATCCTTATCGTTCGGCTCCAGCAGAACAAGCAGTTCTTCAAGTTCCGGAACAAAGGACAATTCCATCTCTTCGAATTCAAATCCTTCGACAGCTCATCTATCAACCGTTATATATGATTCAATCTTTTTTTTACCCATTGATATACAGTGACCACACACAGGTTACAAGTGGCACAGATACTTGGCGAGGCAGTGTTGACAATAGGCACTAAAGAGTGAACAGTCATCCGCCTTAAATCACAATCCCGGAGGATCATCAAACACCTTTACCGGTATGAATACAAACCAGGCTGTTATAGCAGAAACGTCTGTGTATAGGGCGAATTTCATTAGCACATCCAAGTCGAGATCGCACAACCCGAGATGGTGAATTAGAGCTTTAGTTTGGGGCTTGACAGCCAGGGAGTAGTGATTAAAAGCCTGGTCACGGTCGGGCAAGAAAGACACCGACCTCACAGATCACAAATGTCTGAAGTGGTAGCCCCTTTGTGATTCCCGATCAGATTACTTGTTATTCAGGAAACACTTAACTACGAGTTGTCAGTTACACCACCTCTCTTCAACCCAACGAATGTACGCTTCAGTAGGTATGTTACCACAAGAGCAAACATGTATTTGTAGAAAAGGTCCCAGGAAGGCTTACAGCAGTAACAGCATCTTTCTATCCAACTGTGACCACAGTGGCTCCTCATACGGACAGGTTAAGGCTCTCACGTTCGAACTTACTCAAAAGAATGGCCTCAAGATTAACGGGATCAATCTAGCTGCATTATTGCACAAAGCACCCGGCCTATACAGTACCACTTCTAATTCAACCTAACCTGACCTTACAGCTAGTTGTAATCTGCAGGAAGAGAGTTACCGTCTGCTTCTCTCTACTATCAAACTCAACCGTCTCTCCCTCTAGTAGCGTAATGTTAAGGTACTACTAAAAGATAAAGATAATAATAAACACAGCCTCTGTCAAAGTGAAGTCTACCAAATACAAGTCAGCAAAACACAACCTGGTGGGTTTAAGCTAACTTGCTCCTAAAACAGACCTGTAGCCCACTGCTGAACAGCGGGTAGGTAAAATTGGGGGTAATTAAGTTCCTGAAGAGGGGAAGACCCCCCTCCCATCGGTTAAGGCGGAAAAGGGTTAGGTCAAGTGCAAGTAACCAGGGTGGCCATCGGCCGAAAATGGAAGTAGTAGCCCGTGCTTATAGTCATGTCAAGCCAGGTATGAGTATCCTTTTATCACTCTTTCAGAGTTCCTCCAGGCATATGCAGAAGCTATCCATAAGCAACGGTGTCCAGCAAACTACTGTTGTTACTTTGTAACATATACTGTACAGGACTATAAGTTTTGCAGACCGCAAACAGGAGGGACTGTGCCGACAAGCGGCACGCCAAAGGAAGCCTGGAGAAACTCCTCAGGTGTAGGTTTTGTTACGGGCCTACAAACGATTTTACGGCTCACTAGGCGCTCGCTACAAAATCGCGTTCCGTCATGTTAAAGTCAGCGCTGGGGAGCCTTTCGTCTCTCCTCTGGAGTTCCTCTAGGCATTTTAAGCAAACGCCAAAAGTCGCGGAATCGCTTCACGGACCTGGTTGTGTATACTTAGCATAAAGAGTGCGAACTAACCGTGACCACGTACTGGGCCATGTACAGGTTCTAAAGGCGGTAACTCAAATTAACCACTGCTTTTTGTCCAAAGGAGTCAGCTTTTTCAGCGTTTATCACCCCGTTCCCAGGAGCCTTTCCTTCCAGTTCCTTAAGGATTCTTCTAGAACTTCTCTTCGCTTTAAAGTTTCTGTAGGCAAAAAGAGCCGTTCAAAGTACAGAGAGTGGTAACTTGAGGATCTGCTGTAAGATTTAATCCTTAGCATAGAGCCTCTCCGTGTGCGTACAGTCCGCACATTGGTTCATGCTGTGGCGCCTGCGGGGACACGTCGGTCCGGCCCGGCCCACAAGGGTGGCCCGCAGGTCGTCACAAAACACTTTATAAACGCTAGTAGTTTATAAAGCTTATCACATGGCTAAAAAGGCACAGACCCCTTAGCGCACAGGCTCTTTTGCCCACGGTGTTGATACCTACACACTAAGGTAACTATAGCAACGCGTTGTCGTGTCTGTCAGTAGGCTTGCGCTAAACCAATCGAGGTCCAAACCCGGGGGAACTGGGGATTCAACAGAGCTTCTCGATTGCCCGTCTAGGTGATCAGTCGCTCTGAGAAGCCAGCGAGAAAGCGTATAACTTCAATCCAACCTGTGATCACTCCATCTCCGACACAATGCTGCCCATACCTGTAACCCCATAGGGTTCGTAGCTTCTATTCGAGCGTTCCGCCGTAGATGTAGAAGCGCCGAGGGTGTTCAGAGTTTCCCGCACAGATTGGGCGTGAGCTGTATTACCGTAGTCCACCAAGAAGTCGACAGCATCTCGAAAATCCCGCGCCTGCGCATTCTTGTATGCGCCTGGGTCGACCATAAATCCCGTTGGACGCGTCATGGCCAGAACAAGAACACCGCCTTTCCAGTCATAAAACAGACCGTCACCCTCTTTCCCCTTTGCCAGGGACTCGATGCACCTATTGGCAGATCCTGCCTGAGCCGCTGTGTGCCATATCTCCAACATGCTGTTGGACTCTCGATGTCGGACCGAGTTCCTCTCGGCATGCAAAGTCTGCGGCACCACAGTTGGTGGGAAGAATTGAACAATGTCCGCCTCTTGGAAGGAAATGCCGGTGTCGGGATCGGCAAAGCCGCTTACCGGCACCCAGACAAGTTTGGGCTCTGTTGTGTCCGCTGGGAAGCTGAAGGCGCGAACGTGTCTGTTGCCGGTTGTCGAAGTCGGGGGATTTTGTGAGAAGGAGTGGCACAGGAGTGCATGATGTGGTTTGTCAGCCAGAAGACATGCCTCCGAGCAATAGAGTAAATCGTTGCAGTCGAGGCAGCCCGCTGTGGAAGGCTTGTTGCAGAGAACGCAGGGCCCGGATTCGGAGATGTCCATGTTATTCTGATTGGGAAGGGATCGCTCAATGCCTGACCCAACCCGACTGCTGCGATGGATGAGGTGGTGAGCTTGCTTGCAGAATGACCGCTTTTAAGTCTACTAAAAAGGGCGTTGCGGGTTGCTGCCTGACGGAGCCAGGGTGGAGAGGAAAGCTTCTCAGTGGATAAATGTCACGTGACACGTCTCGCATCATGGCCAGCGGCCTTGGCGTTCAAGTCCGACAAGCAACAGGACTTCCAAGTCCTTGGTAGGACTTCCCTACTCACAGATTTCGGTACTGTGCTGCATGTCCCGGTCTCAAGGGTAAGCACACAATTCAGGGGCAGAGCTTCCAGGACCTTTGTAGGAATCAGAAATACTGATACATGTCGATTGCAGGGTTTTCCGCTCACTCAACACTCAGGGTCGATCAACCTCCCCGTGTCTTCCGCCGGGTTTTAAGGGGTTGCCCACCCCTTTTGCATTTGCTCGGCTTGCCAGTCTTTATCCTCCCGTCCAGAGCAACATCAACCGGCGACAAGGCCACGATGTAGTCAACCAGGGCCTCATCCAGGAGCTTCAGCGTCGTGGGGTTTGGGAACGCGGGGTCGAAGAAATTGTCGCCACCCTTGGCGATGAAGTCGATAGTGATCATCCGATACTGGGTGGCGGGGTCCAGCGGGGCGCCCTCCACTGTGACCGACACCAGTCTCTTTCCTGCAGGGGCCGTTGAGTCATAATGCAGGACCATTTCCCGGCTGACTTGAACGAACGACGTGACCGGCTTCCCGTTGGTCTGGCTGACCTTGGAGACGATGCCCTCAAGCGTTGTCCACAGCCGCTCGCCACTAATCAGGACCTCAACAATCGAGTTGCCGAACGGGAATGCTGTGAGCACTTCGCCCACTGTGATTTCCCCCGAATCGATTGTCGCTCGCACCCCGCCTGCGTTCATGAGCGCAAAGGTTGGGCTGCTCGATTTGGGCCGCGATGCAACCATGGCGCTGTGAAAGGGAGAAGTGTCAGTGCTGATCAAGATCATCTGACACGCTCGTGCATATTGTTGCTGCAGGTGATTAAACTCCACTTACTCAGCGATAAAGTCTCCAAGGAGGCACTCCTGGAGCTGACACGTAGTCTGATCCAGCACGACGTTGGAGTGTCCAACCACCCGCGCCATTTCTTCCTCAAAGGGAGCCCTCCATGCGTCGACTTGTGCCTGGATCTCGGGGTCCTGCTTGGTTTCGTTGGTCAGATGAATAGGGGCGCCGTGGTATTGCAGGATTCGGCCGTCGTTGTCGTATGTCACATCAATGTAGCCAAGATACTCCCCCCACCGCCATGCCGTGACCACGAAAACCTCCTCGCCGTCCTTGTTCTTGACGATTGTGGGGTAGGAGCCCTCTGCGTCTGCCGCTGAGCCCAGTTTTGTGTGGCTGTGACCTCCGATGATCAGATGCAAGCCTGTCGTCTCCTGAGCGAGTCTCATGTCCTCCTTGTAGCCGATGTGGGTGAGGGCAACGATCCTGGTGATATTGGTAGTGCTCCGAATGAGGTCGATGGCGCCCTGGACGCTCTGGGTGACATCGGCAAAGCTCGTCACTTCCTTATCGACTGATGAGATGTCAGCCGTCTCTGGAGTCGTGGCGCCAATGACGGCAAGCTGATACTTCTCAAAGACGTGGAAGGGCTTGATCGTGCCGTTGAGCGTGGGGTTCTTCGAGATGACGTTGGCGGAGACAACCGGGAACGTCAAGTTGTCCAGGAACTCGCCCAGGTATTCGTCCCCCCGATCCCATTCATGGTTTCCAAGCGTCATGGCGTCGAAATCCAGTTGGTTGAGCGTTTCGGCAATCTTCTCGCCTCCGTATTTCGTGAAGAACATGGTTCCCTGGAACTCATCGCCGGCGTTTAGGAAGAGCGAGTCCGGGTGGTCGGGGCGGGTGTCTTGCAGCACCTGACGGACGCGGGCGTACCCGCCTCGACACCCCTTCTCCTTCTGCGGGCAGTCGGTACCCGACGAGGAGAACTCATCGAGATGTGCGTGGACATCGTTGATGTGGTAGAAAGATATGTTGTAGTGACCGTTCCCATCGACGAATCGCTTCGACAGCGCGCGCTGGGAGACGAGATGATCTTCTCCTAGTCGTGACCTCGTCGCAACGGGTGGGAATGCGGCGACTGGGGAGAGGGCAGCCGCAAACAAGACTGCCAGGGACTGGAGAGGCGCCATGGCAGTTGGTCGGTGGCGAGTCTGCGCCTCGAGTCAATTGCGGCTTAGGGTGGAGGGATGAGTCCCGGTGTTGCGGAGGAGGGGACAGGCCGGGATATAAGCATGGGAATCGCGCAAACCATGTGAGAGTCAGTGCGATTCGCACGAGCTTGTTGCGACTCGCGTATTCCCATATCATGAAAACGAAAAGGAAAAAGAATGCGGGCTGGGAAATGCTGATGCCGAAATTGCTGCTCGGTGCGTCGTTCCCATCTTGCGTCACATGCTGACCGGCAAGCCAATTAGATCGTTAGGACGCGCAACGTTGGGCAAATGTTAGCGTGTGTCGCAGGTCCGCCGGAGCTCTTTATCTTGTCGATCTTATCCCACCTTCCCGTCTAGGTAATATCTGGAAATTGACGAATCATAGCAGGAGAGGGTCCAACACAGAATTAACGTGGTCTTGGCAACCCAATGATACGACTGGCAGTTCGGACCATCGGGTCACTGCCCGTTTGTCCCTTGAGGCACAGCACGGTAACACCAGCATCTAAAAGTGTAAGTCCCCAGAAACGGGCTGCGCCCACCTGGCAGCCTTCTCTTTGCACTTTTCTCGGATCCCTCACAGCCATAGAACCCCCCGTGGTATCATGGCCTTTCTTCTGAGGCGCACAACCGTCTGCCAAAGGGGGTGTAAGCAATGAGAAACTCAGGGAGCTAACCAGATATTAAATTATGTGTGTGTGTGGAGACACAACATGTAACTGAGGTTGTCCGGTTTTCTAATTGCCTACGAGTCTAGAGCGTCGCATTGAGCACATCCTTATACGAGAACACTACGGCCCAAGCCAGAGCTAACCCCCCCAGCTAACTTACGATATGTTCCCAGGATTAGAGCTCACGTTGTCAAGGAACAGCGGCTCGCCTGGGAAGAGCAGCATATCATCGACCAGACCCTGGAAGCCAGGAAAGGACCGACCCAAGTTCCACTTTACGCTGTGAATATCCTGTAGTCCCCATTTAATGATTTCACCATCTGCATCTTCCCTACACTCCTCAATAATCTTGTTAACACAGTCTTCGTCCCAGGGTGTTCCGGGCTCAAAGTTGAACCTACCGTGAGAGGTTGTACTCGCTGCAAGCTCGCCCAAGCACCTCTGGAAACCGTTGACGCTAGTGCCAAGACCCAGCAGTCTTGATCAAGGCACCGAAGGTCTATACCACAGGGTCATCGTGGACAAAGTACTTGTCTGTCGCGCACTGCCACGCGGCATCCACCCTGACCCTGGTCTGAAATAACTCGGAGGCAAGCTCTCCGTTTGGGCTACCATCGACCAGGAGGGTGATCGTGTCGGGATGTTGGGCGCCAGCGCTGCTTTGACTAACCATGTAGCTAGCGCCTTGGTGATGCCATATGTCCGAAGCGTTTCCTCAGCAGCCTTCGAAGGCCTGGCTCCCAGCCGGCCCTGATGAGCTGGAACTCGGAATGGAATGGGGTCCCATCGTATTGTCGGGTGACCTCGCTTACCATGCTGGGGCCCATCTGGCCGACGATGGTATTTGCTATCCAGGCGACGAGGGAGCGTCATCAAGTAGTCCCAGCGGCCGGCACGAGTGCGCAGCTCCTCCGAATACAGCGTGGTGAAATTTATTGCGTGCGACTTGAGTGCAAGGCCGTGCATCTCAGTTGTAATGAGGCGGCAGGTGTACATAAGTTTGAGATCAATTGGCGTGTAGTCCGTCATGCACAGCCTGTTGGTGGCGAAGTCGTATGTGTACCCACCCTCTGTGCCCAGGGTCAGATACTCCTGATTGGTCTGGTCCCGCATCTCACGCGGGAGTTCTAGGAAGGGCGATTTGATAGTCTCCATCATGCTCATGTTTGGTGTCGTTGATGCTGAGTGGAGTGGCAGGGCAGTATGGTGTCTGGCGCACGAACGGAGACGGGGCAGAGAGATCGTTCTTGGCCCGTCAGTTATACCCACACTGACTTCCTCAAACTCCAATTCACGGGTTCTGGGTTAAAGTATGTCAGCCATCGAGCCTGCGTTCCCGGCGGTGAATCATTCGCTGCGAATGCCATTCCAGTGCCCCTGATATTGGCAAGTTGGATAGCACGCGTCTGAAAGAGATTACTACCGCACACGACATTGCACAGGAAAGAGCGGTTCTGTGGTATAACCGCTTCCGCCGCGTCTACATATAATACAATGGCGTGTAACAGTGGAAGTCTCCAGGGCAGCCTTTCTAGCTTTCTCTCCCCAGCCTTTGGGAAATCTCCACCAAACAAACTTCAGGCCACGAAGCGGCCAAAGACCCACAGGGCGAGGAAGAGGCGCATTGTGCGACGACTCCTGCAGGACTGAGGCGTCCAAAGTTGTACAACCGGTGGGCAGGTTCTCTTGCAAGTCTACCCGACAAGGCGGCAAGGGCAAGCTCTCGGTGCTGCAGCACTTCAAGAATTGGAATGTTTGTCAGATGCGCTCCATTGCGTTTTTTCTGCATACACTCAAGTGCCGATTAAGAGAAAACCTCGCTCATAAAATAATACTCAATCTTGCTCTCTTCCCTTTGACTCCTGACCGTCAAGGCCCTGCATCGGTCGGCGAGGATCTCACCCACAACGGGCGTGCCGCAGAAAAACACACCAATCCTCAGCTCCTCGCCCTCGCACTCCTTATTTGCGGCCTTGTGGGTTTCTGCATCTTTCTTGGCGGCCCGCCCAAAGGTTGACCCCTCGCTCTTCTTCCTCTGTTCGCGATTGGCGCGCTTGCTCGCCTGAAAGCTGAGCATATCTTCGTAGTGCTGGTCTAGGATGCGCACAAAGTCAGGTCGGCCAAGATTCGTCGGGTTCAGCAGATGGGTGAGGGGGCTTTCGGGGTGGCTGTCGGTGCGGTACATCTCCAGCAGCCAGCAGTAGACGTGGGCGACGATGTTACTGCGTCTCTGCGTGACGTGGGTGTTGATGCGGATATCTAGATGGGCTGTGCCGTCTTGGCCGTGACGACGATGCCACTGCTGGCTGCGTGAGACGTCGTTGAGGAGGTCTGCCATCCACAGCAGGTAATTCCGCTCCCGCACCGTCCAGTGGAAGTCGACACGGCGGTAGTCCGATGCGAACCTCGGAGGGGGGGACGGAGGCGAGAGTTTGTTGATGCTGGGCTTCAGGCGGGCGCGCCGTCGATCCATGATCCTCACCACCGACGACCTACCCGATTCGGAAGAGTACATGTACTTGCCGTCGAGGATGTGTCCCGGCCCTCCGCGCTGAGCGTTGTCGCGGGCTTGCAGGTCCGACAGGATGCCCGAAAAGGGCGTGACGCCGATGCCCGACCCGACGACAATGGTGTGGCTGAAGTCGTAGAAGCGCTGGGCGGGGGCGCCAAAGGGGCCGTTGATGCCGACGGCAATCTCGGCTTGGCCGGACTCGTCGGCCAGGGCCCGCAGCCGCCTGGTCCAGTTGCCGTCGGTCTTGATGTGGAGCTGGATCTTGGTGCCGGCGCAAACCGACACGGTAAAGGGGTGCCACTGGAAAAGGCTCAGCTCGGGAACCTGGAGAAGTACGTACTGGCCCGCCCTGTAACCCCAGATCTGCCGGCGGGGCATGTTGGCCGTGACCTCAACCGTCTCCCCATCCAGGACTCGAAGCCTGGCTGTGATGCGATGAAAACCAACCACGAGACGGGTCCCGCGTTCAGCAATCACCATCAGAGTCGGGAAGGCAAGCCAGTAGCCCAGCATGGGATACTGCAGCATCCCGTCGCTGCCGTGTGCGAACAGCATGCCGAGCAAGGGGTAGATCAGGAGGTGGCCGAGCTGAAACACCTCGTAGTTCAGCCTCCGCACAGGGGGGGAGCTGAGGATGCCTAGGGCGTAAAACAGGGACAGGGCGATAAGGCCGGTCCAGCCCGGCAGGGAGGCGAGGAAGGTGGTATACTGGCGCTGGGTCCCATCATCGCCGATGACCTCGTCGACGTACTCGTCGTTGGAGACCTGGCTTCCGTTGTTGAAGGTGCCCGTCAGGTGGCCAATGGCGTGCAGCGTGGCCAGCGACACGGCTGTGATGGACATCTTGATGTGGAACGACTGCGACAGGTCCCAGTTGACGAAGCGCGAGAGGCAGTAGGAGCGCCGCAGGAAGGTGGAGCAGTACCGGGACATGCTGAGGACCAGGAAGAACATGGTCGGGTACAGCGCGCCGGCCGTGGTCTTGGCCAGGACAACGCCCCAGCCAAAGGCTCGCACATACTCGCCGTCCTCGCCGCCGTCGGCGTACTTGACGAGCTGCCAGACCCCAAAGGCCACCTGCATCGATATGACGAGAGCCAGGAAGAGAATCTCCGGCCCATTGACGGCCCAGTAGGCACGGATGCGGCGCCATAGCGGCATCTTGCGCGTGTAGTCACCCCCTCCCTGTTGTTCGAGCGTGAGAGACGGGATCTTCCATTCCCTGACGCGGTTGGCAAACTCGGCCCGCGGGATACGACGTGCATCGGACCCGATGATGCTGCGGAGAAACTGATGCCGGAGATCTGTCTCAGGCGCGGCTTCCGTCAAGCTGGTGTCACTTCCCGATCCAAACCCATGTCTCCTCCTCCATATGGTGGCGAGAAACCCTTTGTCGGTCGCTGGCGGGAACAGCTCGTCGTGCACGGTATCCAGCCGTTGTTCGACCTCGTCATAGTCGATGAGCCCATCGCCGTTGTGGTCGAGCTCGTCCAGGAAGCGTTCGATTTCTTCGTCGGTGAGGTACTGGTCATGGTTAGCCGCAACAAAGTGTCGATGGCAGCATGAAGCCATGGCGGCGGTTGCGGTCGCGATGCTTGGGGGGTCTCTCACCACATCTGAACAGCCCAGCACTGCAACCCGGGGAAAGGGGTAAGAGAATGGCTGTGCCGACCCAAGGGAACTTCCCCGGTCATCTGGGTGGTCAGGACTATGTCATGCTAGCCATGTTCTCGAGATGCCGGCCGATTCGTCTAGGATGCGCTGACTCGGGATCATCAGGCGCCGGCATGGCTCATAACCAGCGCACTCTTAACACCGGTGCGCAGCCACGGGCGCTATAGCGCTGGGCGACCCGACCAGCACAGAACCGCGCCGCGCCAAGCACACCGTTGCTGGATCTACGACGTTGCGTGAGGTCTGGGAAAGGACCAGATCGTCTGTGGGCGCAGAGTTTGAGAGCCATGTTGACGGGCGTCTCCTTAACGAAGTGGGTGGAACTGGGCAGTGTGACATCCGGGACGACGGGCAGAAGGCAAAAGGCAGAAGGAAAGCGACGTGGAATCGTCATATGCCACGCAGACATCTAGAATCGCATGTCTTCCTCCGCTTGTCCTGACAAAACCTGGCGCAGTTGTTGGGCAAAGCTAGGCGTAATGGGACCGGGCCTACGTTCGCCTGCATGGAGACCTCCGGGTCGGGCCCTTCGGCAGGGTGTTTTTGTACCGCTGCGCCAGATTGCTCGTGGGTCTTCATGTTCGAACCCAGCAGGCGATTTGACGCTCCCATGTGTAGCTCCCCAAGTCCAGTACGAAACTCGTGCCTTGCAATCCTTGTACTGATGCCCAGCTCCTCTTTCGGGCCCGTCAACCCAGCATGGCCCTCACAAACCATGCATCGCCAAGTTGGTCAGCAGCACCTGCTACGAACACGAGGTGGCCGGGAACGAACGTCGAGACGCCTAGCCGTGGCGGTTTTTGCGACGGGCTTGCTTCTTCGGGGTGGCGAGACCTCGCATGGCTTGTCGCTCTCGGGATTCAGGATGGGCTGTGTTCGCGCTTCCGGGGAAACTGGCGGGGCGTTGCTCGTCAGCGGAAAGGCAACATGAAGGGATAGGTTGATCGAGGCGGGACACGACTCACCAGCTCAGTTATTCCCAGACAGCAACTTCATCCAGAGGTGTGTAAACCAACTCTTGTCTCCATCGCGAGGGTAGTCGGCTGCTGCCAGCCTCTCTCGTATCCCCGAATCCATCTTCAACCTCCGGCACGCTCTGCGTCCGGAGCCCACCGCGACTGGTGCTTCAGGCGCTTCAGCCGGTACGCATGATCTATGCTGGCGCGCAGTCGTGGAAACCGGGGGCGGGATGGCATTTGGAGCGTCGCAACACGTCGGCACGCGTGGGGCACCACTCGTCAATGGAGAGCGGCGGGCTCGTTCGGAAAGTGGGACTGTTCGGGGTTCCTGGTTACCGCTCCGGGAAGATGGGGTCGAAGAGCGCGCCTGCATATGTCTGCGATTTCTGTTGTCGCGAATTGACATGATCCGTGGTTGGGCGTAGCTCTGCTGTTGCAAACTGCGCGCATTGAACGCGTGCCAAGGCGCATCTCCACATTGCACGCCGCTGGGACAGATCCGAGACTGGCCGAATATCTCCGCTATCACCGCCTACTTCCGATATACCCGGACTTTGCCGCGTTGCGGAGAGGTCTCAAGTTTCGACTCGCATGTGCGCGGGCAAGGTTGGCGGCGTCCTAGGCTGGATGCCCGGCCGTAGCAGCCGTGGTCCCAGAACCGTGCCAGTGGCTGCGAGAATGACAACCAGGGGCCCGGACGGGATGATGGACACAGAGTTAAGATCTCCCATGATCATCCTCGTCTCGTTCCTCGGTCATCAGAAGGATAGAGGTGCATGTTAAACACCGGTTAAATAAGGACCGAAGTTGAGCACCATTTTGTACGGCGAGCCCTGTCCCAGCCATCGATCAGGTTGAAGCTGTTCCCGAAACCAGACACCCCAGGTCGATACTTACCCTCCCTCATCCTGGAGTCGACGCTGTTGAGATCGGCTGCTTCCCGCACCTAGAAAGGGGTTGCATTGGGGAAGGGTGGTGCCATTGGCTACCAGCGATATCGCCACTGAGCTGGGGGGGGATCACGGTATAACTGCTGTCAGTGGTATTGAGCAGAGTTCTGTCCCGGTTGTCTGCTGATAATTCCCGCTCTACACGCACTCGCCAGGAAGAATTGGACCGATTTATTCTGTACGATTGTCTCTCAGCCTAGCCCATTTGAAAACGCATCGCGATGATGCTCGTTTCCTTGGCCATCCGGGCCAGCTTGGTCGTGCTCTCCATCACAGCCTTTTGCCTCATCTACAACACCTTTTTCCACCCCCTCGCCAAGTTCCCCGGCCCTTGGTACGCCGCAGCCTCGTCGCTCCCCCTGGCAGTCATCTCGCTCTTGAAACGAGAGCCCCAGTACTTGCTTCGCATCACCTGCAAGTACGGCCATGGAGGCAACATAGCCCCACCCCCCCCCCCCCCCCCCGTCAAGGCTACCAACCCTGCTCATACCAGCTAGGAGACAAACCGATCCGCATCGCCCCCACCCTTCTCCTATCCCCCAAATCCGCTCACATTAAAGACATCTACTGGGATGCGAACCATAACACCGAGTCCGGCCTATACAACACCGTCATGTTAGGCCACCCCCCCAACATTTTCACCATCGACGGCAACGAGCACCGCGCCCTCCGGAAGGCCCTCGGCGGCCCGCAGTGGAGCTTTGGCGCCTTCAAAAATGTCTGGCAGTCAAAAATCGGACCTCATCAGCCTGTTTATTGCGAAGATGACACGGTGTGCTCAACGGGGAGAGGCAGTGGTGTAGTATGACAAGGTCGCGCAATTTGCGGCGGATGTTATGGTCATAGTGTGCTTTGGGGAAACGTGGGGATTCGTGGAGAAATTGATAGATGAAAGGGGCATTCTACGGAGTTTTAGGGATGGGCTGGTGTTGTTTGGATTCGTGGGACGATGGCGCGGGTTCAGGGAGACAGTGCTATAATCTCCCCTCACCGTCTACATCCTGCCCAACGAGGATGACCAGAAGGGGATGGGGTATCTTGTCGGGCAGTCGGATAAGCTTGTTACCGGGAGGGAGAGAAATATTGAACAGGAGGGGAGAGCAAGGACTTTCTGCAGCTGATGGTGGAGGCGCGGGTGGATGGTGAGCCGCTGAGTCCGATTAGGAGGAGAGCCCACGTCACGATTTTGGTTATGGTTGGCGCAGATACCACCGGAACAGCGCTTAGTAGTACGCCGAATTACATGCTGACACATCCGGAGTGTCTGAAGAAGGCGAGGGCCGAGGTGGATGAGGCGGACAAGAGGGGGCTTCTGTCAAATCCCGCGCAGTATGAAGAGACGAAGGCTCATCTGCCGTACATGGCGGCGAGCACCAAAGAGGGTGGGTTACTACTGAGGCCGCCTGCCACGAATTTGTTTGGGAGGGTTGCTGGTAAGGGCGGTGCTAAGGTTGGCAGCGTGTGGGTGCCGGAGATGGAGATGACGAGCAACGCCTATGTCGTCCAGCGAGACCCGGAGCTATTCGCGCCAGACCCTGAGTCGTTTCGGCCGGAGAGGTGGCTGGAGAGCGAAGAAAAGTCGGCGAGAATGGAGACGGCCAAGCTTGTCTTTGGTGTTGGGCCTAGAGTGTGTTTGGATAAGGGTACTGCAGTGCCTGAGCTGTATAAGCTGTTTCCCGAGATTATCCGCCGGTTCGATATGGAACTGATCACTCAGGGAAGTTATCTGGTTGGGGGCGGTGTGGCTTACAACAAGGACTTGCTGGTGAACTTGAGGTTGAGGGATGAGGAGTGGTATTTGGAGTCACTGGCTTTCAAGCAAGCTCTATCGTCCATGTCAGCAGTCTTCGCCTCTTGAAATTGACATTGTCCGAATTCCCTGTTGTCCCTGCCTATCTCCAATATGCCCGCACCCCAGCACCACTTGCTGATATGACGTGCCGTGTAGCTTCCATGGAATTTTTGCCTATCAAGGCATTCACTCTGCTTTCTTAATTACTTTCGATGCAAGTCTCGCGATGCAAACGCGAACCCATGTGCGGTCCTTCATGAACCAGGTGTGCAGTTTTCACCTAGCTAACTTGACTGAAAGTTCCAAGTTGCTGGGAAAACACCACGACTACGAGCAGTCGTGGGCCAGCTACTCCGGCAACTTCTCAAGCTGTCAGATACCACATATCAACGACATATCCAGTCCCCGAAGCCCTCATTGTCCCAAAGGTGAACGCGTAGTTAAGCCACCAGTAGTCCTTGTGGCCCGTCTGAAACGTGGTACGTACATAAACCACCCCGTTGTTTCCTTGCATGAGCCCAGTCATTTGCACGTAGATGTTGGCATTGTCCATCGTCCGTATCTGTGCCCGCATATCTGAGTAGTAGAACCCCTGAGGCGTCGACAGGCCCCAGTCTGCACCGATCGCCAATATCTTTCCTGGACGGCACGGTTTGTATCAGCATTGGAAATGTTGTTTTAGTCGATCTTGCTGCCCTCCGGGGACTTCTGGGTATGTCCTCACCTGAGATCTTCGGGCCGGTCAACGCCCCCCCAATCACGGGAATGACGCTGATATTTCCGGCTGGGATAGCGCCCACGTCCACCGTCAAGCCAACCGTGATGTTGGCATTGTATAGAAAGGCCACCCCAGGTGGTGCCGGAATGCCACCGACAGTCGCCTGTGCTTGCGTGAATGGGATGAATCCCAACCACAAATGCCAAGGCCGCATGACTGAACTGCTACCCGTCGCTTTTGGAATCGTGCCTTACCTGCCGCAGCCTCGCAATTTTGCTTGATGGTAGCAGGGTTTTGCCGGTCGGATGATTCGGATTGAGCTATGGGCGAGCGCGAAGATTACCGGGCGTTCGAGTATTTATTTAGGTGCCAGTCTCCCAACTTGAACATGGACCGCTTCCATCAAGTTGCCACTGACCAGGGTACCTGGGGTACTCACTGGACTCTGCTATAGCCATGATAACTATATTCATTGGCCATTGGCATGGCATCGAGGGTAAGGCATCTATTTTTCCAGATGAGATTGGGTTCAGATTGTCTCCTGGCAATGTCGCGCCTACCAGGATGGTGCTTTCGCGTGACTGCCTAGGGCAAGTTCCTCACAACAAGTGGGAAAAGGCGACGACTGGGTTCCCTATTGGCCCTGTCCTTGGGAATGAGGTCGTTCTCGATCTGCCGTTTCACTTCCCTTGCTGCGGGGTAGGTCCAAGGGCGCCAACAAGAAGGGGAAAAGCCGGGTTGATCCGTGAGCCGAGAACCGAGTGATGGACGTCAAGCCTCCGCGTCAATGGTAACCCACTGCCGGGTTCTGATTCCACATCGGAATGCGGGTAGATACAAGTCGGAACTAATCTTATCATGACTCCCTGTTACGCATCAGAGTAATAAGTGTCAAATGTCCATCACCCATACCATTGGTCCTGGATAGCACCTACCTACGCGACAAGGTCTAACCGAGGCGGCAGTCAGTCACGGTTGAGGTGACCGGTGGATTTTAGCCCGCTACGTCGACTCTTCTAGACCACCCGTGCGGGAGGGCAAAGGGCCAAGACGTCTGGGGTTAAGGAAATACTCTGCACGCTCAAACGCAATGAGGACCAAGATTGGTTCTCAGGCTCCCAAGCGTGCTATTCTTCTGGTAAATAAACCCGGCTTGGATGTACTGCTTTATGTGAAATCAGAAGTTCCACGTGCCCTTCTCTCCCCCACCGGCTCGTTCGGCCGGGAGTTCGTCTCCACGAAACCCGGGATGTGGAGATTGAAAAACCTTCTAGACCACCTCGGTGACGTGTGCGGCAATTAACCCCGCCGTCGCCATAGCTCCCCAGTCGAGTTAAACAGCCACCAATGTTGAAATGTACTAGGCACTGGAAACGATCCGCTTGGTTATCATCCCGCCCATATCTTAGGTTAGTTCAAACTCAACACCAGTCACATCGCACGGCCCATCGGCTAAAAAGAAGAGGGAGTCTAGCAACATCTTCTTAGTTGCACTTGCTAGGTAGTTTTTCGCAGTCAGCTCGTGTCAACATGGCTGCTACTGTGGGGGGAGATAAAAAATTTCTGTTTGACTGAACCTGGGCATAGGTTCGGGCATTGTTACTGAATCGGGTATTTATAGCCCATCCGCAATACTCATTCCTGGATTCCAAGATTTCGGATAAAGACTTTACATACCTGGTCCAAATTGCGGAGGGGGCTTCGCCTCCTGCCAGGATCCAGAGACAAACGGTAACGGATTCTAGCGTCGCGGCAGAGAGCCCTCATTTAAGGGGGGCGGCCGAGTTCAACTTAGACACTAGCATTGTCTTTGCATTGTTTTCAGCGACGCCATTTGTTCCAAATGTGAAGATGGTGCGGCTTGGCCTTTTACTCCTCCGTGTCGCCACTGTCACAGAAGCCATATGGCAGTTCTCTCCCGACCTTACGGTCCTGGCGCAAGATGACGACGGGGATGGTACTGAGAGCTATCTTCCATTACCTTCCACCGACTCCTGGTACCGAGCCCCTGAGGGATGGGAAGAAGCGACACCGGGAACGGTCTTTAAGATCCGGAAGAACGCATACAATGTGTCCCTCGTTCCTATTGCCAATGTCAAGGAAGTCTTCCAGGTCCTCTTTCGCTCGACAGACAGCCTTGAGAACGCCACGTGGGGCGTCACGACAGTCTTCGTCCCCCACCGTTCACAATGCGACTCGACGACCAGCAGTGCCAACTGTTCCCAGGGCATCGTATCGTATCAGCTTCCATATGACACTTCCTGCCTAGACGCCAGTCCGAGTTTTGGCCTCCAGTGGGGAGAGCCATATGGAGAAATTGGCATGGCCCTCGGCCGCGGGTGGTGGGTGTCGGTTCCGGACTTCGAGGGACCACTCGCCTCATACGGCGCCAACATCGTTGCGGGCTACATCACCCTTGACTCGGTCCGCGCTGTTTTGGCGGCGGTGCCAGACGCTTTCGGCGTCAAGCATCCTCGTGCCGCTCTCTGGGGCTACAGCAATGGCGCGTCGGCCACCGAGGCAGCCGTCGAATTTGCCCCCAAGTACGCCCCTGCACTGAAGCTTGCCGGGGCCGCTATCGGGGGCCTGACGCCGAGCCAGATCACGTCGGGTCCCATGATCGCCCGGACGCAGGTGTCGGGGTTGCTGGTTCAAGGCATCATTGGCATCACGAGCCAGTACCCCAAGCAGAGAGAGTACCTTCTCACCCGTCTGCACCCATCCGGGCCCTACAATGTGACCGAGTTCTTCTGGGCGAGTTACATGAGCGGTTGGCAGTCCCTCCTGTACTACTCCTATGTCGACGTATTCCAGTACTTTATCGGTGGCCAGGCGGACCTGGAAGAGCCGGGCATGGCTGCCATGTTCTACAGGGAGGGCACCCTGGGTGTTTTCGGTATCCCTGACACGCCACTCTTCATGTATCAGGCCGTCGAAGATGACCTGACCCCGATCGCCGAGACGGACAGTCTGATTCAGAACTTTTGCGAAAAGGGCTCCAACATATTATATCATCGAAATCACTGGGGTGGACATAACGACGAGCTCACGAATGGCCGCCAGAGATCGCTAGACTTTATGGGTACGGTTCTAGGCGGAGGGGATGTCCTCGAGTTCCCCTCAAGTGGGTGCAAGACCGTCAACCTCACATTTATGCAAGACCCCCAAAAACCTATAGTTTGAAAGGGGGAGTGTTGCAATTGTGGAGAGGGAAAGACGACAGGTGTACTATTTGCATTGGTAGTGTTCTAAATCTCCCGCGCCCTTCTCTCATCCCTATATGCAGAGATGCTGCCCCCAAAAACAGGGGTGATCAAAGGCGTCGCGATGTTCTTTCCCACCGATTTGTACCGCCGGGCTTGCTTCTAATCTTTCCACAGCCCGGGGGGGGCCTCTCGCTGGCCTACCCCCACTCACTTGAGTCTGTACGTCCCTGAGCTTATCTTCGACGTCTAAGCCTCGTGGCTGCATCCCGCGTGATGCTCTCCCATTCTCTCCAGCGCCTCCCTGTCCACAAAGTCAAATATCAAGTCATTGGATCGCCCCAAGATCATGCTAGTGGTTGCATTGACCAAGGTCTTCGGGACAAGTGAGGCCCCTTCTTCAGACAGCACTGCAAGCATGTGTGCGGCCGCCTAATAGCGTGCGGTCAGCAAGATTCCATGGCTATCATTGTGTTGTATTCACAGACGACAGCCTAGAAAGAACGGAATCAAGAACATACCCGGGCGTTGATGGTGATTGTTTCAGGGTTCGCGTTGTCAATACTATCGCAAGCGCGGTGATAGCAGGGATCCTGGGCGGCGCCTGTTCCAGTGTGGAGGTAGCCGAAGGGCTTGTTGAGGATCTTCCAAAAGGAAGCGTAGTCGCTGCCGTTGGTGAGGATGGCCGGTGTGACGGTGATTCCTTGGCTCTCGAAGTGGTCAATGTAGATGCGCTCGATGACATCAGACCCGGGCGGTGCAACACTCCCGTGGGAGCTGCCGTCACCATCTCCCACCCCAATATACCCCCGAGACACCATGTCGAAGTTGAGATAGGCAAGGATGCTGTTGGCCTCGGTGGCGTCAAGGTTCGAGCAGTAGTGCTTTGATCCGAGCAGTCCATTCTCTTCGGCGCCCCACCAGGCAAATCGGATCTTGTTCTTCGCCTTGTACCGCCTTGAAGCCTTGAATAGCTCCAGGAGAAGACTCGTGCCTGATCCATCGTCGTTGATTCCGGCTCCAGCCTGCACGCTGTCGAGATGGGCCCCCAGGATAATGACATTTTCTGCGTCACCATCCTCGGTTTCGACAAAGACATTCTCTGTCTCTCTCTGCTCAACGATCTGTGTCTGCTGGAAGTAAGCTTGGACCTTCTCCCTAGCCACGAGTCGCTCCTTGATCCGGAGCCCGTCGGCCAAGTTGATGAAACCGCCGGGGACGTGCTCGGGGTTTAGGGCTGAGAGGGTGCCACCAGCCACGGCCAGTTCCACGTCGTTGTAGATGATGACAGCCGCGGCACCAGCTCGGGCCGCAGGCAGTAGCCGTCCGGCCAGGGTGCCTCCGGTGTCGCATCTCCAGCGTTGAACCAAGACGATTTTCCCGGCTACGTTGAGGTTCCTGTAGGACGTGTCGTTGCACCCCGCCAAACCCTCAGGCCCAGAAACCACCTCGGCGACGAGTCCTTGTTTGCTTGTGGAGGGGGAAAAGGTCAGACCGGCAACGAAGATGGGTTCGTCGTTGATTTTCAACTCCAAGGACTCGATGCGGTTGAAGAGCCCGGAGAGCTTTTGTTTCCAGGCCTTCGTGCGCGAAACCTTGGAAACTTTGCTCCAGACATAGTCCACCGATGCCCCATAGCCGGGGAGTCCGAATGCGCGGTTTCCGCCGTTGTTGAGGGCGATGTCGTTCAGGGTGACGAGGTTCGCCATCAGCCCCTCGGTTGTGATGTCGGCCTGGAGCTTTGTCGAATCGATCTTGGGTCTCAGGTCGGATTTTGTCGCGCTTGCGCCGACCTGCGACAGTAGGGCCAAACCAAGCGCAGCGCGCTTCAGCTTGGCTTGAGGAGGCTTCATCCTGTTAGGTTCAGGGGGTCTGGAGTAACCGAGGGCGGGGGATATAACTCCGGAAGTCCGTCGTCGACCAGATCCTCAAAACACGGCCCGTGCAAGTCGACTCGTCCATCGGGAAGGAACTCAAATAAACATTTAAGATACTTGATCGCAAATCCTCCAAGACTGAGTCTTGTTAGTAGCGTTCCATCGAGGCGAGTGGAAGAGGAAGGTCTGTGTCCCAGGGGTGCACTCAAAGTTGCCAAGCCTGAGGAACCCGCAAAACGTCGCGTTCGGCACAAGGACTGCCGATTTTATATATTGCACCTTCCCAATACTTAGCTGGGTAATTACCCATGACAGCGAAAGCCCGATACTAAACATTTGAATTGTCTTGGAGGGTGCTGGAGTGGGTCTTGGCAGATCGCGTCATGACAGCCAATGTCTTGTTCCTTCCTCCGCAAGTCCAGGTCAATTTTGGAAGACTCTTTTACCTCTTGGCTCGCACCCATTGCGCCTGGTCATTGCTGGGCAAATGTGGACACCAGTCGCACGATTGTCTACCCCATCATCGAAAGTCTTGGGAACCGCCTGCGCCTGACCATATGAGCTTGACTAACTACTACGTGGTATTGAGGCAGGTGAGTCCATGTTGTGCAGTCCATTTAACTGATAGGCAGCGTGTGTGAAAAATTCTACAATTGGGCCGACCAGCTGTCCGTTCTTCTTAAGTCAGTGTGTGTAACTTCTGGCGGAGCGCCTCATTGAGCTTGCGAGCAGTGGAAGTGCAGTTGCAAAGTGACTTGTCTTTTTGGAAGTGAGGTCAGGAGATAAGCTCCAGCAAGTACAAATGAAACGGCCCCGTTGGACCCAGAGCGCCGGAACATTGGTTCCTGCGGCTCCAGGAGCGTAGGGCCGATGGACCCCCTGCTCGCGATGGCTCGGCTTGGCGCCAAGCCACCCCCAGATTTTGATACAGTGGGATAGAAATCACGACCATTGCGGAATCGAGAGAGTGGCTGAAATGACTCGGCTAGCAAAGTTATCTTTCGACTTAGATATGTTCGCAGTACAATTGGCATAGTGTAAGTTTTCAAGGATAAAAGTTACCCATTTATTGTTGCCAGTGACGGTGAATATTGCTGCTTTTGACGGGGGGATGCAGCCAATAAGCATTTGTCACTGCCAGATGTGTGAGAAAATCGGGAACGTGGCGACCGTGGAGCCACGGTTTTAAGTGCCACTAATGTGGCGACTCGCTTACAGGAGCCGAGCATAACTCTTTCGGCTGAGTCGAAAACTCGATCGATCTGGCAGATCGCCAGAGATAAAAAGGCTGTCGTCGCACGCAAGTCTTCGCGCCAATTAGGTAATGGACTCTTGTATACCTGCTTCTTCACAATGCGTATTGTCTCATCCTGCTCGCTGCAGGGACACCTGTAGGGAATTTTGGACCGAATGGCGTGTGCGGGTGGGCGTGCGCGCGGAGTCGGGGTAATTGATCACAGAAGTTGGCCAAATGTCCCCGAGATACGCGCTCGGCCGCGGATACGAGAGTCCCCGACCGAATGCCAATTACTCAGCTTCCCCAGGGTTGCGCAGCTTTGTTACCTAGGTAGCACGGCCACGGCTCAGCTTGAAGACAACTGACCAAAACATTTATTTCAGAGAGATCCGTCCAGAGAGTTTACACACGCGGCCACTTACCATGCGTCAACATCATTTTCCCGCAATCCCTTCATTCTTTCCACTATCCCTTCATTCAGACAGGCCATGTTCCAGTTTCAAGCCTCTGTGCCGCCAACTCCCGGGGATGCCAATGTGAATGGCAAAACCATCATCGTCACAGGGGCCAACTCCGGTCTGGGATTCGAAGCTGTCAGACAGTTTGTCCTTCTCGGAGCCTCACGAGTAATTCTAGCCTGTCGCTCGCTGAGTCGCGGCCAGGAAGCCGTCGTCGCACTGAGGTCCGATCCCGAGATCGAGGCTCACAATGCATCTGTAGTATTTGATGTCTTTGAGCTCGATCTCAATGACTACCAGTCTGGCCTCCGATTTTCGAAAAGAGTCAAGGAAGAAGTGAAGGAGTTGGACATCTTGCTCAACAACGGAGGAATCTCTCTTCTGCAGTGGCGGAAGAGTGAGAGCGGTCATGAACAGACGATGCAAGGCAAGGGGGTTCCTTGCCGGACAAGTATACAGACTCAGGCTAACCAAGTCCCAGTCAACTGTTACACTCACATTCTAATATGCCTCGAGCTATTCCCCCTCCTCCGGAAAACCGCTGCTATTCGGGGCTCTCCAACGCGAATCACATTCGTGGGCTCTGCAACCCAGTTGAAGCAAGAGACGATGTCACGTGCATCCATCCCGCCGCCTGACAGCATCCTGGGCTACTTCGACAAGAAATCCACGTTCAGCATATTTCGCTATGCAGACAGCAAGCTCGCCGTGAGCGCGTATACACGGCGCCTCGCCCAGCTTTCCCCGTCCGAGGTCATTGTGAACAACCTATGCCCCGGCCTCGTTCAGACAGGACTCGACAAGAACCTTCCGGGAGTCCTCCGAGTGCTCATGGGTTTCGTGAGGAAGTCGGCAGCCCGGACTGTCCAAGAGGGAGGGCGCACTCTGATTCATGCCGCGGTGGTTGCATCCGCGGAGACGAATGGGAAGTTTTTGAGGAATAATAAGATCGAACCGTGAGTTATGTTTCTTGAGGAAATTGGTTTGCACCCGGGGGTAAAATGCAGAGGTACTGACGTGAGTCAAGGGCTGCGGCATTTCTCGAGACCACTGAAGGGGAAGTGTTCATTGACCGGCTTTGGAGGGAGACATTGCAAGATGTCTGTGTCGTGGACCCTGAGCTTCGGTCCTTCACCCAGGAGGTCGGCGCATAAGACACGTAGGTGCGAAGTCTCGGTACTGGCATTTATGGTGCGAGGTTAGGGTTGGAATGAGGGTGGAATGATGGGAGTCAGACTTGGAGTGGCCAGTGGATGGGGAAATCAGGTTGGCTCTAGGAAGATGAACTAGTTACCTTCGACGAAGTTCCTCACAGTCGATAGGGGGAAGGGAAACCTGGCATGATCGGATCTTGTGTCAATTACGTAGCAAGGATTATGCTATATTTCTTTGCTGAGGATACATGTCTCCGTGCTTCAAAGGATACCCAACAAAGAGAGGCCCAGGGCCTCAGGCAGCGGGGTCGTAGAAGCTGAATTTGCCGCTCGGGTCATACTTCTGCTCGAAGGCCTTGAGACGGTCGAGCCGTCACTGCTCGTAGCCATACCATTCGGCCTTGGCCTCGTCACTGTAGGCGTAGTTGACATAGGTGTGCATCCGGCTGCGTCCGCTACCCTAGTGGAGGATGTCCTGCAGCTCGTTTCCAATTCTCTTGGCCTCAGCATCAAGCGAGGGGACGTCGGGTGCGTACTGGATCAGAAGAGCGACGAGGAGGCGGGCGTTGCGGAAGCCGAAGGCGGAAGAGGATGCGTCGACAGCATTGACACCCTGGGTCGAGCAGCCCTCGAACATGAATAGCGAGCCCGAAAAGGCAGAGGATGGACGGGTGGCCGAGACGAACCGGTCATAGAGCTGGGCCTGGGCCTGGGTCGAGGCGTTGTAGCTAGGGATGTAGATGGGGAAGCGCGGGTTAGCAATGCCGGTCTTTGGTACGGGGCCCGTTGAGCGAGATGCCAGTCCGACACGTCACGGCAGTCGCCGGTTTGGGGAGTGGCGATGAGACCGTAGTGCCCCTGAAGCCAGCCGTGACTACCGCCGAAAGCAGGGCCTATGTAGCTGACACACTCGCACGTGCCCGTGGCCGTCTGTCTCTTGGCGGCCCAGAGTGTGTCGATGACGACCTTGGAGTTGGTTCTGCCGCCGACCTTGACGGTTCAGCTTGGCCAGGTTGATGGTAATACCCCAATCCATGCCGGCCAGCATGGTGAGGGCGCCGTGGAGGCCGTTGCAGGCAAGGAATGGCATGTTGCAGCGGTTGGCGGACTTGACAATCTCGATCACATCGTTTTGTGTTGCTGGCAGGATGGTGATGCTAGAGGTGGGCGCCCCCACATTAGACCACCGCACGGTGTACTTGGCGAAGGCTGCCTCGCCCTCGTAGTACACTTCTACGTCGCCTAAAAGCTTGGAGGCGAAGGCGTTGAGGCCATCATCTCCGCAGTTACCGACGCCGGGAACCTCGCTCGCCGTGGCAAGCGTCTACACGGCTGCCGTTGGGAGGGCCTTGGTCTTCAAGTCGGACTAACGCGTCGTGGTGTTTAAGAACAAGACGAGGCGAATTAGTCCAAGTTGTATGTTATCACACACGGCATGGTGAGCATTGCCATATGGAACAGCCGGCTATGACGGAATCGTAAACGCGAAGGTGGAGTTACAGATCAAGATATGACCCAGCGTTCCGCGCAACAAAACGTGCCCGGAGTAATGGAAACGTGCAAACGGAGAGCTTTGTGGGTTTGTTAGCTCACCCTGTCCCCTCGTCACATTCCGATCTGTGGTTCTGTGAAAATGGCGGGAAATCGGCGGTCCCAACTCCTGGTGATCTGAATGCAAATTTCCAAAACAGTCGGTCCGCTGTAGAGCATATATAGCCAAAGCTAGCGACAGTGGATATTCTTTTTTTGCAACTCCACACTTCTGTGGCTCTTTCGCCCGTGTGTGTGTTTTTTTTTTTATCGCGGTGGCTCTCGTGGGCCTCGGCAACGCACTGTGGGGTGGTTTGCGTCGAGCCCCCATTTTCGAGGCCAATCCTGGTCAACCTCTCGCGCGGCAGGATTTTAACTCTGTTTCCCCATAAGTGCGCTTCTAGGATTCAAAGTTATTCAGGGTGCAGGCCAAAAAGCATATGACCGATATCGCCCACCCGGAAAAGCCGTTTCTCGGTCAAGTAGAGTTGAATGTTCTTTCCAGGGGCCGCCCGAAGCACGGAGAATAGGTATCCAAGTAGGCGGAGATAAACCCTCCAACCGGAATAGCGTCAGAGTGAATCCCAGAACGGTCGGTGGCTAGCAAGTGTGTCCCAACGTTGAAACCGCCCAGCAGCCCTTCCGCAATTGCTCGCCCGCTTTCAAGCCGGCATGACCCTCCCCTCCCTCACTGATATCTGCTTCCTTTTCGGCCAGCACCAAACACTCATCGATGGCAGGGACGCACTTGTCTCCAGCTAGGTTGCTAGGAAGGATAAAGGTAACAGAATTGCAGAGATGGAACGCAGGGGTAGGACTCTGACTACACCCTAGGCAAACTCGCTTCGATCTCTTTCCGAAGCAAGACAAGCTTGAGCTGCACATGCAGCGGTAGCCTCTGTTACAAACGGGTTGGTCCCCGATATCCTGTCTCTGGGGGCGCACGAATAAAAACCATTCTCTTTCGTCGTTCCCGGTTTTGCCGGCTTTCGCTCGTTCACGACGGTCCTCCCTTTTCCCACCACGACCAATACTCTCCACCCCACACCGTGTCCGACCCGGACACTGCCGCCATGTAGGTCGCCATCGTCTTGTATTCAATTCAGTTCACGCTTGGTTAGGAAATCGGCGACCTGGCCCGCGGCCTGGTCAACAACGGCATGACAGACGCTCAGCGTGCCGCCCTTTCGTCCCTCGATCCCGTGTACGACATGCGCGTCGTTGGGTCGAAGGTGTAGCTTGCGGGCTGGACCTGATACTCGGCCCTCATCGCCACGCTCAAGCTAGCTGTGCTCTTCTTCTATCTTCGACTCGTCAGCGGCCTCGACCGTCCCAATCGCAGTCGAGTCCACGACGACCTTGGCATTCTGCTCGCGGGATGGCTCGCCTCGGTGGGCGCTGTCTTCCGGTCGTTCATCCCTTTTTACCGCTGCTGGCAGATCAACCTCGACCCTGGCAACCTCTGCCTCCCAGCCGTCTCCCGCTCAATTGTGTGGTCCTCGTTCGCTGCCAACGTCACTAGCGATATCTACCTCATCAACCCCCTCCCCTTGCTGTGGGGTTCGCGGCTCCGCGTTATCGAGAAGCTGGGCCTCGACTCTGATTCTCAGCGCCGGCACCCTTGCTCTCGTGTGCGCCACCCTCCAGACCGCCTTCGTCGTCATGGACGAGGTCAACAGCACCGAGCTGCCGGAGCATGGGGCACGCGCGAAGCCTTCGTCGCCGTGATCATGACCAACCTGCCGATGGTGTTCCCGCTCTTCAAGGAATGGCTTCGCCCGATTCTTGGAAGCTCGCAACGCACAACCTGCAAACAATACAAGACGCCTGATGGCGGCTTCCGCACAACCGGCGGCGGCGGCGGCGAGCTTGACTCTCCCAGAACACGGGGGACCATGGGGGCCAACCCCTGACCAATTTGTGCTTTACTGAGAGAGGAGCGGATGTGAACGAAATCAAGCTGTAGAACATGTGCGCCAGCGCGGTGGTGGGCACAGATAAGGGCAGCGACTTCGGGAGCGGGAATAACAGCACTAGGGATAGCGATGGAAAGGGGATTGTGGTGTTGACCGAGTTTGATGCAAGTGAGAACAAGAATAGTCAGTTCCGGGTGCCCCATAAGCAGAGGGCCAAGACCTTTGAGCCATGGTGGTCTCCTGGAACTTCTCGCCTGAAGCAACGAGTATGGCTTGGTAGCGATAATACTCCATGATGGGTTCCCATATACCCAGCCCGTGACGCGTCGCTCTTTTCCATCTGGCTTGCTACCCACTCACTTCGGTAGGTAGCTAGGACAGGGAACCTAGGTATGTTACCCCCTGAATTGTGCATGACATGAAAGAACAGCGGCTGCTCTGCAACCCTCCTTTGCCCCCTCCCTCTATTGCGTTCCCTCATAGTTTCACGAGTATTCGTTTCTAGAATGTCCTGAGATGACGAAGAATCATTACAGTAGATCTGTTACTAGAGTTCCCATTTCACGGAGCCAGCACCGCTAGCGGCCCAAAACCACTATCGATTCTCTGGGTTTGGCAGTCTTCAATTATCAGCATCGGAAAGACAAGGTCTCGGCCGCTGTCGAAGAGGGCGAGGGCTAGGGTAAATGCCTAGGTACCATCCACGATGCTCTTTCAAGTCAACTTCAGCTCAGTCCTCCGAAGTTTAAACACAAAACCTTGCTGCCATCGAAGTCGCCGTCTTTCCCACCGATTTCATGGGAGTGCGTGAGAAGGCGCGTTTTTGTCAACGCGTGTGGAGATCAGCCATTTAGGTGGCCAGCGGGTTGCTCAGCTTGGCTCAGCCCAGCTAAATCAGTGTATACTCATCTCGGAGATTTTGGATGGGTCGTTCTTGGTTTCTGCAACAAAGCTTAGCTGCCACGTGAAACAAGAGATTGACGGTGTAAGCCAAGATCCCCAAAAATACCGGCCCCCCACAGGGTTCAGTTGTATCGCGATGTAGCACTGTTGCCCAGCCTTGGACTGCCAAGGGGGGACACAGGAGGTACAAAAGCAATGGTCGGTACAGTTGGTGTCTCACAGTCCGATTACTCTGCTGGGCGGAGGATTCCTGGCGGGATTTGGGCGGACAATGGCTTTGTTTCCGACAGCTGGTACGCAAGAAACGCCCCGGAGAATATCTTGGTGGCTATATCAGCATCGCCAAGTCAAGGACGGACACTGTGGTTCACAGCAGATGTGAAGTACCTGTACTCGCTGTCTAAGACACGACAAGAGTCTTGGGACTATCTAGATCGTGATTGATGGCGTGCATGTGGTAGGGACGGGAGCGACGTCGCAGATCTACGGTAGCTCCGCAGGCGTTCGCGGCGAACCGGTAGCTGCCTGCCACGGCGTCCCCCACGAGTTCGATCGATGTTTTCTGGGCAGATTGCCGGGCAGCGATGACTGGGACGCCGACAACAACGGCGAAAGTCCCGGACAGACCGGAGAAAATAATTGGGCAGTCATACATTGAGGTCGCGCGGAGCCAATATAACCAAGCCCTTGGCCGGCATCGGGGACACGAGGTGATGGGACTCGGAGCGCTGGGCTCCGTGGCGAACAATATATTTGAAAATTGGGGATAAATTCAACGGGCCTTCCTCAAGTCGGAGTGCATAGGCCTTGGCGAGCATGGGGAATTTGTGGGGAGGAGGGGACGCTTGGGCCAATCACGGCGCGTGGAAGGCCTCGGCGTCTGAACCAAGCTCTGCTCTGGCGTCGCAGCGCTACGGTTCACGCGGGCAACATGACCTGCCTCACGCCAGCCAAGGCGCCGTGCCCTCCACAACTGCCGGCAAACCACCCTCCATGACACGGCGAACCGACCAATGGGCGCGCGGGCTCGGTTGGGGCATAGTCCGGGGAGAGACCGATTAATTGGGGGATTGATTGACGCTCCGGTCGCCCACGCCGCCGGGAGAGTTGGGGTTGGGGAGTTTGGCGATGCGGGGTGAAGCCTCCGCATTTTTTGCAAATCAGCCCCGACCCGGGAAAAACATGATGGGGTGCACACCTCGCAGGCCAAGGGATTGGACGCTCGGCCCAATTTGCAACGTCCCAGTGCAGAAATGGCCAGTCGGTACCCAGTACCCGCCGAGCAATGCCGTCCCCAGTTTCCCAAGGTGCCCCGCCGCGGCAGTACCTACGAGGTACACCCAAGCCGTCGAAGCTTTTCCAGATCGCCCCCGGCCTGGGACCAACAACACGCCGAGACTGCCGACGCCAAGTACCTCCCGCGTTTTTCTGGTGCCGTCGTGGAGCTTGATATATCCTAGGCCGATCGATTGGATGCACCCTGTCAGGGGCGCATTCGAATTGATGAAGTGGAACATCTGGATATGGGAAATCGGCTCTCAATTCCACTGCGAGATGACAGCGGCGCCTTCCTCCGGTTGATCCCCCGCTTTCGCGGCTGACGATGCGGAAGGGAGGGCAGCGGTCTGAGGCGAGGTCAGGCGAGCTCAATCTCAGTGTGCACCAGGCACGCCAGCAGGTATAATAAGGGACCAGCTGCAGCCTGTCTGGTTCCCGATGACGAGATCTTTGTTGACACCGCTCCTTTCCTATCACCCTCCTGCCCTTCCACCGCAGCATCAACAATGAAGTCCTTCTTCGTGGCAGCGCCCCTGCTGATGGGCCTGGCTACGGCCCAGCAGGTCGGCAAGGAACAGAGCGAGACGCATCCCAAGATGTCGTGGAAGAAGTGCTCGGGCAAAGGCTCCTGCACCACCGTCAACGCCGAGGTGGTGATCGACGCCAACTGGCGCTGGCTCCACGATAGCAGTGGAAAGAACTGCTACGATGGAAACAAGTGGACCAGCGTCTGCAGCACGGCCGCCGACTGTGCCTCCAAGTGCCAACTCGAGGGTGCCAACTACTCCCAGACCTACGGTGCGACAACCAGCGGCGACGCCCTTACACTCAAGTTCGTCACCAAGCACGAGTACGGCACCAACATCGGCTCCCGCTTCTACCTCATGAACGGGGCCACCAAGTACCAGATGTTCACCCTGATGAACAACGAGTTCACCTTTGACATCGACCTCTCAACCGTCGACTGTGGTCTCAACTCAGCCCTCTACTTCGTGGCCATGGACGAAGATGGCGGTATGGCCAAGTACTCGACCAACAAGGCTGGCGCCAAGTACGGCACAGGGGTAAGTGCCTATCTGCCAGGTGCCCCAGGCGATGATAAGGCTTGCTAACTTTGGCTGCAGTACTGCGACGCGCAATGCGCTCGTGATCTCAAGTTCGTCGGTGGAAAGGGCAACGTCGAGGGCTGGAGGGCGTCCAGCAACGACGCCAACGCCGGTGTTGGTCCCATGGGTGGCTGCTGCGCCGAAATCGATATCTGGTGAGATTCAAGCAGCTGCAGTGCCCAAAGAATCCGCCGCTAACCAGCCGGTACAGGGAGTCCAACGCACACGCGTATGCTTTCACCCCCCACGCCTGCAAGGACAACAAGTACCATGTCTGCGAGACGTCCACTTGCGGTGGAACTTACTCGGAGGACCGCTTTGCCGGTGGTTGCGATGCCAACGGCTGCGATTACAACCCCTACCGCATGGGTAACAAGGACTTCTACGGCAAGGGCCTGCAGGTCGACACCTCGAGGAAGTTCACGTAAGTGCTCTCGTCCCTTATATCTCGACTTCCCGTTGCACACCTCTGACATGAACACAGCGTCGTCTCGCAGTTCGAGCCCAACAAGCTCACCCAGTTCTTCGTGCAAGACGGCAAGAAGATCGAGGTCCCGGCCCCGACCTGGGATGGCGTCGAGAAGGTCAACCACATCACCCCCGAGTTCTGCACCACCCAGTTCGCGGCCTTTGGCGACCGCGACCGCTTCGCCGAGGTCGGTGGCTTCGACCAGCTTAACGCGGCCCTTGGCGTCCCCATGGTCCTCGTCATGTCCATCTGGGACGACCACTACTCGAACATGCTCTGGCTCGACTCCACCTACCCTCCTGAGAAGGCCGGCGAGCCGGGTGCCGAGCGTGGCCCTTGCTCCACGGATTCCGGTGTCCCCTCCGAGGTTGAGGCCAGCATTCCCAACGCCAAGGTCATCTGGTCCAACATCCGCTTCGGACCCATCGGCTCGACCACAACCGTCTAAGGTCCCACGCCTACGCGGCCGCGCGTCATCTTCATCAAAACGCATCCAGTTTGACAAGTCCTTGTACATATTTTTGCAGCTGCACAAAGTTTTGGAGAGATCAGGCTGGCATCTGTAGATAACTGTTGTCTCCGCAATCATGCATCCTAGCATCAAAATTCAGATTCCTTTTTCATCAGTCTCAACCAATTGTGCCAGGGCATTTCCGTCTTGACTGTGACGTAATCCGACTGCCCCGTTTGGCAGCTGTTTTCTAAAAGCCCCGAGGTTCCTCCTCGTCGCATGTGTCGTCCTATGTCAAGCTCGACCTGAAGCCCGATGATCTGGTGCAAATGGCCTAGCGTGGCCGCGGTTCTACTTGGGCTGCAACTGATGTCGCGAGATACGACGCTCCCCGCACAGTAGCGACTTACACCGGGGAGCCGTTGAGTCCCATCTGCATTCTGATTGGCCCGCGCTGAGTTTCGTACAAGCGCTAAAATGACTTGGATATTTCCAGACCCGTCCTGGCAGGTGTCAACGATGCTTGGTCCTAGCCCATTAGTAGTGTTTCCGAGCTGTGATAAGAAGCAGTAGATGTGGAGTTGGGGAAATCGATCAAGACTCGCCAAGTCCTCTTTGTTGCACCGTGGCGACCAATGCGATCACCGGATCATGGAACGCTATTCTATTTTGGGAAGGTACGAAAACCCACTGGTAGATTGGATGCCTGCTGCGAAATGAAAGACATGCGGTGCAACGGGACAGGCCGGATTGCAAATGGCCTTACCGGTATTTCCGCCCATCACGACATTTGAACAGGTGCAGTCCACACAGAGGGGACCAATGGCCACCTCGTCCATTCTGGGGAAATGGTGTGATGACGCATCTGGCTGATGTACGGATGCGGAGAATCTGGGCTTCTTGGGGAGGTGATGCAGATGCCTTCAATGGATGCAAATTACCTTGCCGTGATCGACGCCTTCTAATTCGCTTTTTGGGACCTTTGGTAAGCTTACCTTACCTTACCTTACCTTACTCTTTGGGCCAGGACTGCTCCCCCAGCACCAATACCAAGCCAGGGGCAGTTGCAACGGGAGCGGCACATCGAGGGGGCTTCATTTCAAGGTTGCCAACTGTGCAGCTAAGTTGCCGGTGCCGATGGTGGGTATGTCATTGACTTTTGTCGTGATTTTTACTTTCCCACAATCTTGAAGCTGTGGCTGCAGCACAACGCCATGGTCAACCTCTCACGCGTAGAAGTGTCATGATCAACCGATTGGCTGCGCCGAGCACCGAGCGAGCTGCCAGTTTCAGGACTCTAAGCGCGTCTGGTGCTAGCATCAATCGCTCATCTCGGTTTCTCCAACGCTCGTGGAAGGAGCACCGTCGGGGAGATGGAGCATGGAGCGCGGCAATGCGCGGCCCTGGTTCGCGGAAAGGGGTGATGTTGGGTTTGGAGCTGGGCGCCTGCCGTTATCATACTAGCTCCCCTGGGCGGGTTGTGACTGTTATTGGCGCGTTGCAACTTCGAGAAGGTGGAATGCTACCCCACCGCTTCAAGATCGACAACGCCACACAACCGTTGTCGTCAACATCCACTGTCACAGCCCACCCCACCTGTGGTCGCGGTCACATGGAACGCGGTGCCGCCGCCAGTATGTCGTGCCAGTTGGTACAAATGCAACAGCCCGTCTCGACGATGAGATTTGTTTTTTTTTCTTGGTTGCCACCCTCACCCTCAACCTTCCACTCTTTTAATTGCCCTACCGGTCACTCGCTTCCGTTGCGGCTCCCAACTCACAATGAGGACATCGACCTACTCCCTCGCCTGTGTGGCGCTGCTCTTCTCGGGCGCATCGGCCTCGGGCCCGTCCCACGGTCCCAAGAAGCCCTGCCCGAAGCCCCCGCACCCGGTGAAGGAGCTCGTCTCGTCCGAGAAGCTGCAGGACGAGATCACGCTCGAGGGCCTCATGGCTGGCGCCAATAAGCTCCAGGCCATTGCTGATGCCAACGGCGGAAACCGCGTGTTTGGGTCGCCCGGCCACGAGGCCACCGTCGACTACCTCATCGACACCCTGAGCGCCCTCAACTACTACAATGTCACCAAGCAGCCCTTCACTGAGCTGTTCTCGGATGGCTCGGCCGAATTTGTTGTCGGCGGCTCCGCCATCGACGCCCGCATCATGACTTACACCCCTGCCGGAACCTTCGACCGCCCCATCGTGGCCGCGTCGAACCTTGGCTGTACTGCCGAAGACTACCCGGCCGAGGTGGCCGGCAACATCGCCCTCATCTCCCGTGGCGAGTGCACCTTCGCCGCCAAGTCCACCGCTGCCAAGGCCGCTGGCGCTGCTGCCGCCGTCATCTACAACAACGTCGACGGTCCCGTTGCTGGAACCCTCGGCGAGGCATCCGACCTCTACGCTCCCATTGTGGGCATCAGCCAGGTCGACGGCCAGGCTATCCTCGCTTCCCTCGAGGCCGGCGAGGTCACGGGCCAGCTGACGGTTGAGTCCATCATGGAGAACCGCGTCACTTACAACGTCATCGCCGAGACCAAGGGGGGCGACCACGATAACGTCCTGGTTCTGGGCGGTCACACCGACTCTGTTATTGCCGGCCCCGGCATTAACGACGACGGCTCCGGCACCATCGGTGTCCTCAACATTGCCATCGCTCTCAGCAAATTCAAGATCAAGAACGCCATCCGCTTCGGCTTCTGGTCTGCCGAGGAGTACGGCCTGCTCGGTTCGTACGCCTACATGAAGTCGGTCAACAGCACCGAGAGCGAGGTTGCCAAGATGCGTGGCTACCTCAACTGCGACATGGTGAGTTAACTACCTCTTTGGACCACGAATCATGACCACTAACCCGCTTCATATATAGATTGCCAGTCCCAACTACATCTACGGCATCTACGACGGCAATGGAGACGCCTTCGGCCTTGAGGGCCCCGCTGGCTCCGATGTCATTGAGCGGGACTTTGAGGAGTTCTTTGCCAGTAAGGGCGTCGCTTCGGTTCCCACCGAGTTCTCTGGCCGCTCTGACTACGCCGCTTTCATCGAGAACGGTGTCCCCTCGGGTGGTCTCTTCACCGGAGCCGAGGGCATCATGACCGAGGAGGAGGCCGCTCTCTTTGGCGGCCAGGCAGGTGTTGCATACGACGTCAACTACCATGCTGTTGGCGACACTGTCGACAACCTGGCCCAGGACGCCTTCCTACTCAACACCAAGGCCGTCGCGCACTCCGTTGCCAAGTACGCCCTCAGCTTCGACACCCTCCCTGCCGTCAACCCCGTCGAGAGGAGGTGGTCTGCCGACAGGGCTCAGTTCCGCAAGAGAGCCGAGCTGGGCGCTCACTCTCACGGCCACTCGGGCCCTTGCGGCGCCAAGTTTAGCAAGTAAACAATGACCCTCTGCAACAAAGTCAGTCGTCCATATCAAATATAATATCTACTTAATGTTATGAACAATCTATTTTTTGCCCCTGAAAACATTTCTTTGTGGTTCATGGCCACAAATGGTATTGTGAACGAAGCCTATGGGGTCAACTCAATTGTGAAACTCCAAAAGTATCTGCATTGCAATACACTGTCCCGACTCGAAAGTTGTCTGTTCTAACTTGGCCCTAGGTGTGCAAACGATCACGTCAAAGAGGTGTCATTGGGCAATGAGAAAACAGAGACAAAGTTGAAACGTCCACAGCTAGCCCCGTATAGAAACTTTCTTGTCCAACAAATAGCTCAACAAGCATATGTTCCCCATTGAGTAAGCTGAAAGAAGCCGCGCGCCAGTCCCGAGCTCTCCTGACCGTCAAATTTTCTTGCCCCGGCTGAATCTCCCGCCGTTCCGCATGAGTCGCCGGGGCCCGCTGTCCGCACGAAATTGGATGGTTTTACCCGCCAGGGCTGCTCAACATGGAAGGCGGGCTGGTAAAACACGCCGGCTACTAGGCGATTCTGCTCGTCTCTGGAGGCCCGAGGTAGCTCGGCTTGACGGTGCCTCGGATGTTGAGCACAATTTTCTCTAGGTAGACCTCGGGCGAGTTCGCGCGCCACACCAGACGGTGAGCGCCCTCAGGTATCGCACCGAGTTTGACGCGCTTGGTCCAGATGTTGTCAGCCACATGGTCTAACCACTCGGGCGGGATGTCGCCTGCGTAGGGATTCTTGATGTAGTCGCTGAGGACACGCGTGAAATTGGCCGGGGCGTCGTCGACGGTCAAGGAGAATTCCATTTTCAGCTTCGGGTCGGTATCCAGCCCGGCGTTGATGTAGACGGTGGCTTCTACATTGTTGGCGGGCGAAAACAGCCAGATGCTGTAACTGACTGACGCGGCCTTTGCCCCTGTTAAGGAAGAACGGGCAACGTCAAAGGGGCGCAACGCGATGGATCCGGACTCGCTGCGGGATCCGAGGAAGGGGAATGCCTCGAAGTGCAGTTCCTTGGTGCTGCTGTTGGTCTGGCTTGCATCAAAATGCGGCGCTTCGATGGAAACCATACCGTTAGTCTCAGGAAAGACGCCTCGGCGTGCGTTGGACGCGCCCATGGGATCGACCAGCGTGTTGACGACAGGGACACGAATCTGGTCAAAATAGGGGAAGGGGGCGGGTGTCGATCGGATGCCCACCAGGATTGTGTCGTTGAAGCCGGGCGGCACTGTGCTCCAGTCGACCGTGACGTTGAGACGCTGGTCAGTCTGCGTGTCTTTGCTGAGGGTGCCGCTTTTGGGCGTGATGGACAGCCAGTCGACGGCAATGTCATCTAGGGCCCATTGAATAGGCACGCGGTGATTGCCGCGCATGAAGATATCCACATGGCGAACCGGAGGCCCGTAGCGGTCCATGGGCGGTAACAGAGGGGCAAAGTTGGTGGTTGGCATCGACGCATCGACAGACTCGGCCCATCGGCCCTGCTCCGTCGGGCTGAGCGAGCCCTCGGCGCGAAGTCCGAGGTTTCCCAGCGAGAACTGCATGTTTTGACGCAGCTGCACAAACGAAAGGTTGGCCACGATGTCGCGGGATGGGGCGGCCCACATCTTGGGCTCCTCGACGGCGTCGTACACGGCTTGCGACATCATCAGCGCCCACTTACCGTCCAGCATCGCATCCCACTCCTCGACTATGTCGTACGCTGACTCGAAATCGGCGAGGACTTCGTGGGCAACCTTGTTTGCCGAGTTGCGCCGTTCGAGGGCGAAGCGGTAGTTGGTCCCCACGCCGATGTTGACGGCGTGGTACAGGGCGCTCGAAACAACGGGGTGGTACACCAGCTGGAAAAATGCCGGCTTTGATGCAGCATCGATCTGAGCATACAAAGTTTTGGCCCGGGCTGCAACTTTGTGCCATCGATTTAAAACGCGTTCGGCTTCGTGGTAGTTAAGGTGCGAGTAGGTCGCCGGGGTCACCAGCTCGTGGCGTCTGAGTCCGACCAGGTGGCTGTGTTCGAGCCAAATGGACCCAATCTCCTCTGCGTCTTCAGGCCCAAACTCGCGCGCTGCAAACTTGGTGAGATACCCGGGGAGCCCCTCGAAGCTGAACTTTGTCACGTCCCAAGCGAGGTCCATGGCGAAGCTGAAGGGGAGCTCCATCGGCTTGATGTCGCCAACGTTGACGATCCATATCCTGGTCGCGCCTCGGAGATACGAGTGCATCAGTTCCTTCAACATCTTGGGGAGGTTGTTGGAATTGCCCCATTTGTAGCTCCGGGGTAGGCCGACATACTCGAGGTGAAAGTACACGCCGTTTCCTCCCTTCCTCTCTGACTCGTCACCAGTGGGGAGACGGTAGACATTTCCCGCATTGTCATCCGGGAACAGAATCGTCACATCCTCGGGGGGGTCCAGACCCGCATCGTAGTACGACGCTACCTCCTTGTAGAGGGCCCAGACTTGATTCACTGCCGACTCGGAGCCGTGGTACTTTTTGATGATGTCGCGTTGCACCTGAAACACGTCCTTGAGCATCTCAATGGCATTGGCAGTGACGGCCGCCTCATCTCCCAGTCCGCGCAAGCCAACGGTGAAGTAGGACTCGTTGTTGCCCGCTCGTTCGATACCTTCCTCCATGAACTTGGTCATCCGGGCCTTGTTCTTGGACCAGTCCCACGGGCCGAGCTCTGCCTCGTCCCACTCGTTAGTAGCCCGCTGCATGGGCTCGTGGTGTGCGGTGGAGATCACGATGCTGCAGCAATCAGTCAACTGTACGAGGAAGTGCGGCAGGTGATTCGTACCCGTAATCATCAGCCAACTGTTGATTGCCAGGATCATCCGTGAAGAACACATTCCCTGGCGGCGCAATGAACGACTTCCACATGGCGGGCCACATGTAGTTAGCCTTGAGTCTCAGTAGCAAGTCGAAAACATGCGCATAAAACTCTGTGTCGAGCGGGTATCTTGTCGCATTGTGTTGCCGTGCCCACCACGTGTTCAGCGCTGGCTCCTCGTCGTTGATGAAGAGGCCCCTGTACCTCACTGAAGGCTCGCCGTGGATTGTAGTCTTGGGTTGTGCAAGAATCTGAGCGTGCTTTTTGGCGGGAACATCGGCGAACCAGTGGAGAGGAGACTGCCCCGACTGCTCGGCCAAAGTGTGAATCCCGTAGATGGTGCCCCTTTTGTCGCTTCCCGCAATGACAAGGGCTCGGCTCACACCTGGGAAAGGCCTTTCCACCACCGCGGTCTTAAAGGACTCGAACTTTCCAGTGATCTCGGTGGTATTGAATGTCCCGGCTTTTGTGAGGTGCTGAATCAGGGTAGAATTGATAGATCCCACGATGATCGCGCTGCTGAGGGTTGAGTTGGCATACCGGACGATGCTGGATGACGTCTCATTGTGGACAGTTCGCTTCACGCCCGTGATCTGTTGCAGGTCGCTCTCCAAGCTATTCGCAGCGATATGGACTCCGACAAAGTCATCCACGGAGACTAGGATGTTCGCATCGGTGATGCTGAGGTATGCGCTGGTCGGTGCGACTGACTGGAAGGACACAAACTGTTCCTCTAGCAGTCCTTGAATCCGCGGTGTAAGTGCTAGCAGAGCTAGCAGCTTCATGATACGACGATGAATCATCTTGAATGATAAGCGCCCCTGACGCACGAACCTTGGGGTGAGCCGATCCCTCGGGGCCAGGCAGGAAGGGACAACTCATGGGGACATGGCCGGGCATTTTCTCGGATGAAAGGGCTTGGTACCAAGAGCCGTCAAAGGGACTCGGGAGCCAAGTTCTGGGGTATTCGCCGGTCCGGGCGGGGCCGCAATTTCCAATTTCTAGGCAAATGCAGGTACCGTGACAGCAGTCGGCTAATACTCTAGACGGAGAAATTTACGGCTACCCTGACGTTGTAGTTTATTCAACTTCCAAGCCTCCGTCTTCTTGGAGTGCGGAGAGGAGTAATGGTCCCGAAAGGACACGGCGTGCTATGAGGACTCATCGTAGGAGTTTGTCCAGGGGCTCTGTCAGGGTTGGAATTTGTGGTTATGAGCTGCAGTGATGGTAGTGATATTTGCGAAGAAGAGAAGCTCTGATCGATAGCTAGTAATTAGTCGAGATGATCTTGCCACTTCCGTCTATCTTGCGTTTGCCCATTGCGTCCTCAGCTCAGAGCTTCCAATACCACCTCTGCGGAGACAAGCCCCTTGGCACTCGCCGTGACGGTGATTTTACCGGACGAGCCGGCCTTCGCCCGAACAATAGCTAGAGCTAAACCACCAAAGGCCTTCCGCTCCGGAGACGGAAACGCAACCATATCGGTGGGGTCTCCGTTGTCAGTTGTCACTATCTCACCTGGCCCCTGAACCGAAAAGGTGATCGCGTTATTGCTCTGACGCACCACATCGCCCTTTTGATCAACGACCGCGATGGAGATGAACAGCAGATCCGCCCCGTCGGCCTTGATAGTCTTGCGATCGCGGTAGGTAGACCCATGCAACCCGCTTGGTTCCCCAGTGGTTCTCATCGTCGCGTTCGCCCACAGGTTCCCATCCTTGTAAGTGACCACCTGGAGCTCACCAGGTTGGTACACGACTCTGTCCCATCGGAACCGATACGAGCCGGAGGAGATTGCCTTCTTTTGAACTCCCTGGGATACGCCGTTCAAGAAGAGCTCCGCCTGGTCGCCAGAGGAAAATACGTGGACTGGCGTGACCTGTCCGGTGCGGTTGGGCCAGTTCCAGTGGGGAAGAATATGCGCCATCTTGACCGTCGGGTTCCAGCGCGATTGGTAGAGATAGAAGCGGTCCTTGGGAAATCCGGCTAGGTCGATGATGCCGAAGTAGCTGCTGCGGGACAGGTCATAGGGAGTGGGCTCTCCCAAGTAGTCCCAGCCCGTCCAAACGAACTCGCCGGCCACGTAGGGGTACCGATCCTGGGCGGCAAACACTTTCTCTGGTGAGGCTCCCCAGGATACTGCATAAAGCTCGTAGGCGCTGACGTATCGGTTGCGTGGGTCGCCGCCCTGGCTGTCGCTGACCGTGATGCTGTTCGAGGTGGTGACGGGGAAGATGTAGGTCCCGCGCGTGCTGATTCCTGACGAGCTCTCGGTGCTGAGAATCATTTTGGAAGGAAATTTGGCCCGAAAGTCAGGGAAAGTGGCAGCGCCAGTGCCTCGACCCTCACCCTGGTAGTTCAAACCGATGATGTCGGCAACACCGGTGAAGGCGTCATTTGGTCCCGCGTTATTGCTGCCTACTGTGGTGTATCGGGTTGGGTCTTCTTCGCGGACGATATCCTTGAGGCTTTGTGCAGTAGCTGCGCCATTCCTTGCGCGCTGTTCCGCCACTTCGTTTCCAAAGCTCCAGATCACGACTGAGGGGTGATTCCTGTCGCGCCTGATAAAGGCCCGGAGGTCCGGCTCGTGCCAGTCGGAGAAAATAAGATGGAAGTCATTGCGGCGCTTTTGGGAGTTCCATGTATCGAAGATCTTGTGGTTTCAGTTGTCAGCACCTATTCTAGGGTCAGGGGGAAAGGGGGCGCTACCTCATCCATGATCAAAATGCCAAGCTCGTCAGCAAGATCCAGGAGCTCCCGGGAAGGGGGGTTATGTGAGGTTCGAACGGCGTTGCATCCCATATCTTGCAGCATCTCCAGCTGCCTCTCTGCTGCCCGCACATTGAATGCAGCGCCCAGTGATCCCAAGTCGTGATGTTGGTTGACTCCCTGGATGTACACTCGCTGACCGTTGATTTTGATGCCGTCACCGGTGTACTGAACCGCGCGAATGCCAAACCGGGTGTGATACTCGTCGAGCGTTCGTCCCCCGCTTTGCAGTCGAGTCATGGCAATATAGAGGTTGGGCTCCTGCAACGGTCTCGGGCCCCACAGGCGCGGGTTCTGCAATGTGGTGCTGGCGTTGACGGTGTGCTTCGCTCCTCCATCGACCGCAATCTTTACGCTCGGGAACTGCCCAACCTTCGCGGCGGCTTTCCCTGATGCAGCATCCCAAACGTGGATGTCGGTGGATACTTCGATTTCCGTGGCGCTGCTGGCCGTGCTCAGATTTTCGATGATGGTGACAAGGTCCAGAGTTGCAGACTGATCCGAGACTTGTCCTGAGGTGATCCAGGTGCCGTCGTACGCAACATGCTGCTGCGAAACCTTTGTAAGCCAGACATTGCGGTAAATGCCTGCGCCGGGGTAGAATCGGGACGACTCCATCGCGTTGTCGACTCGAATGGCGAGCTGGTTGTTACCAGATCTCGCGTATGGGGTCAAGTCGAGTCGAAAGGAAGCATATCCGTACGGCCATCCACCAACAAATCGGCCGTTGAGCCAAACCATGGCGTAGGACATGGCTCCGTCAATGTCGAGCAGAAGGCTCTTCCCCGAGTCTGTAGCGTCGAGTTGGATGGCCCGACGATACCAGCCCACTCCGTGAATCGGCAATCGACCCATGTCACCGCCAATCACTGCATTGGCACCCGCATAGAACGGCCTCTTGACTGCCCAGTCGTGGGGGACATCTACCAGCTCCCAGGCTTTGTCGTCAAAGTCTGGCTGAGCGAAAGTGACATTGGCGGGCTCGCTGGATGGTCGCCGTGCGCGCTTCGCCGTGTTCTTGATGAAATCGTTGGCAGACGGCATGATCCATGGCTTCATGGTGCTGTAGCTGACGCTGTCGGGCTTGTCTGTCCATCGCTGAAATCGCCAGCCTGCGTTGAGGCTGACCCGATCCCTGGCGCCAACTGCCGGTGCATCCTCTGCAAATGCTAAATCGTTGCCAGCTAGGATGCACAATGCCAGCAGTGCAAAGTCGCAGGCGTTCTTGAGGCTGTGGCCAAATGCCATCTTTGAGGAGAAGGTCTGCGCCGTGAAGTGCAGAGACTCCCCACGTTTCCGTCTGTCCTAGGCACAAAATCACTACCTCACCAGTGCCCACTCTTTATGTCCAATCCCGCGAGCCATTCAGAAAATGTTGATGTTGGATTGTAGCCGCCCCAATTACTGGACCATAACCCATAGCCTATTTGGAAATTGGCTGCTTGAAGTCATGGAACATCTCAGGTCAGCGGGCGGGGAGGCTTTTTGCCGCCAATCACGGCATTTTCAGGAGTGGGATTGAGCAACGCCAGCTCCACTAAACCCCGACCCTGCGCAGTTCGGGGAAGCAGGCCCGAAGTAAGGAGTCATGCCCGAAGCCATATGGTTGGCATCAGGCCGAAGGAATTGGATTCTCTGACAAGTCGGGTCACGTACCTAAGTAAACACATCGACAGATCATGTAATTAGCCCCGATTAACATGAACCAAGAAGGTGCACGAGGAAGCCGCTGTAGCAAGAGGAAGTTACTCACTGCGGTTCCCTTACCTAGTACTACTTGCACTTGTGTGAAAAGGAGGAGCCTTCTTTATCATTCACCGTCACACTGCTATTGTGGTCCACACAAGCACTATTCATCAACCCAAGCGCGTCCCCAGGGACAAATTAACTCGTTTGCTACCGCAAGTTGGCAAGAGTAGTCGAGATCGTATTCCTCTACGGTACATTTCATATTGGGAGTCCTTCGACCATTGGAGAGGACAGACCAGGATTCTCGAGGAGCTGTGCTTGTAGCTCTCCGAAGCAGGCTGGACCAGCCGAAAAGACCTCACCTGTCACGTCTGAAATGATCTGACTGAACTGAAAACGCTCTCGTTGTCAACCTCAAAGGGCATGTCAATTTCGAACGAGTTCACCGAAGGTACTAACTCGGCCATCAAGCCGGAAATAGCGTCGCGCGGCTTCCTCACAGGGGCTTCGGACATGCGGTCAATTACACGTTGGCATATGACTTCGAAGGCGTTGCGATGCTTTTTAGCGGCTTGCAATCGCTCGGTAATGACGAAGAGGATGATGCTGCAGTCGTAGATTCCGTTGCTTGTAGTGATGTTGAAAATCTCATCAGGGGATATCCAGATGCAGTAGACTAAGGCGAGGCCTACATCACATAAATGTATTAGGGAATGTCCGGAAATACTGATAAATGGGCGGCTTTGCCAGCCATAAAGACGGACTGCAACCCCATGATCCAGTACCCAGCTGCCAGGGACTAGTGCAGCCTCTTGTAAGTGCCACACGCCAGCACAAATCTTCAGCAGACGGGGGTTGATGAAAGTTTTTCAGCGCGTTGGTATGTGTTTTCTGTACCCCGCCAGGAGAGCCATCAGCAGTGTCACCCGGAACATCCGAGAAATCGATGGGCTCCTCGTCGGGAACAAAGCCCGGAACAGCGGTGGGAGGGTGTTTTCGTCGGTGGTTCGAAGGCTGTGGCCTAAAAAGCTGGAGAGTCTTCAAAGGGCGACATGACTGGTGGCACCAATGTACCCCGAACCATTGACATCCAGTGATAGGCTCCGTGACATGGATACCACGGAATCAATACCCCCCTGCTAGTCAAGAACAGCCCCCTCCGCACCATCCTCTGGGCACCCCACTTCATACTCGGATCCGAGATGGACCGTTGGCGTCGGAGGGCTTGGCGAGAATGCCTTCCAATGATCGCTGCTCAGCTCGGATATCCCCTGTGCCGAAAGAATCGACTTCAACTCGACCACGCGATGCTCAAGTGATTTGATGTACTGATCCTTGCTGAAGGGCATGGGCTTCTGGGGGATGATGTACTCGCACTCAATGTCCAATGAGCGGCACCTGGAACAGGGTTGGAATCCATCGTATTTCTGTTTCCTATTCTTGCATCTTTGACACGCCAGAGCCACTTTGGGTCGTTTCTTGGGACCGTAGTCGTCTTCGTTGGCTAACGTCAGCGAGGGCGGCTACACAAAAGGGGGTATCGGGATGCTGGATGTCATCTCGCGATTCGAGGTAGTACCAATGGCTTCGAGGATGAACGGGGAGTGAATATGAACAGAATGGTAGGTGTGCCTGCGAACCTGGCCGCCTACTACTTCGACTCGGCAACCATCTCGGGGTTTGTTCCCCGCCCCAGACCCAAGGCCCAAACACTGGGAAAGATAGTAATGACGGGGGATCGATAAAGGTTGCCGCGACACAACTGTATCGCCATAACAGGATTATGATAAGAAGGCTTATGTGCAAAGTGCATGTTATCTACCGGGTATCACTTGTGTGCTGCTCATGATCTCCACTTGCTCAAGGTTTTCCCAGTCTAGCACCACGCTACCTAGCGGATAGCGCAACCACCAACTTTTCACCAGCCAAGTTTCCCTCTTTCAACACATCCAGCCCCTTCTCAATCATCGCCAGCCCCCCCTTCATGACGCGCAACTTGGGGATAGCAATGAGTGCGTTGGGAATTCAGGGGTAAGGGATGGGACACTTATTTAAGCTACCCCAATCAAGTAGCTCAATATCGATACCTGCAAATGCAATGATGATCAAAACAGGTCCATGACAGATGACGCATTACTTTCTACCTGCTTGTGATTGGAGCCGGCGCCGTTGCTGAAGTTGCATCGGCACGGCAACGGCGCTCGCGTGTCACGGTGGGGGATGACTGATCCCATGGAGATGCCGATTACCCGCCCAATAATTACCGTACTCTGCCTCGGTCTTGTTCCCTATGATGGCCGCTTGCTACCCCGTGAAGCATCTCGGCCAGCTGGGTGACTTAATCTCACCTGCCGACTCGGTACCAATCCCCGGCCATTTTCCTTGGTCAAGATAGGTTCGCTACTGTGTCGACATTCCCAGAGTGGAAGGAGGTCCATCGTCTCAGCCATGTGCCCCGAATAACTTGTGGGGTCGCTTATCTCTAGCGCTATAGAGATCGTAGTGCCGAGACGTCCCGCACGCAGTGTTACCCTGGCTTCGATCCATGCCTTCGACAACCTTCTTAGTTGAGTCTTTATTGATGGCTTGGAAACCCCACGAGGCTACTACGCAGTTGTCACACCATGAAAAAAGATCTATGAGAGTGGCAATCCGATGTGTGACTGAGGTGCCATTGCCCCCTCCAACCTTCCATTTCCATGATGGCTTCTAGGGTCGATGCGATGACGATGACTGCATGTGAGCGCGGAGGAAGTGGCGTTCGGGAACGAAAGGCTTCAAAGTAGCAACTTGCGGCCCGATGACCTGTCGGTCATGAGAGAGTATAGATAGTTAATTCTTCCCGGCGTTTGTGAAAAGGAGAGAGAAAGCAGAGCAGTGCCGACTTGCCTCGTGTCTCCCGGGATCTTAGCTGATCCTACCCCGGCCCCTCTGCCTCGCATTCGTTTTTCCCTCAACATGAAGCTGACATCAGTCGTCCTCACCGCCCTCGCCGGGCGCGCGACCGCCACCTCCATGGAGGTCCTCCGGCAGCTCAAGCTTGCCACATGGTCCGACCTTCAGGAGTCCGGTGCCTACGATGTCGACCGCTACCAGGCCCTCCGCGCCGGGACACCTTGCGTCAACGGCAAGGCCGGCGAGTACCAGTGCAACAAAGTCGACCTCGTCGCCTTCTTGCGCCACCAGGACATGGGCTCTTCGACTAGGAAGGGAAACGACGTCTGTAAGTGGCCCAGATCTCTGTCTAGCCAGCAGACTAACACGGGTTCCAGGGGGTTGGACCTCGTCCATCGGCCGTGAGTTCGGCGCCGTTGGCCAAACGGATGGCACTGCTTTTGTCGAGATCTTGAAAGACGGATCGCTCGTCTACCTCGGTCGTCTTCCAACCCAGACGTCCTCGTCTAGCTGGAGAGACATGAAGGTCATTGGCGACTACGTCTACATCGGCGCTGAGTCCAGCAACCACGGCCTCCAAGTCTTCGACATGAAGAAGCTCCTCACCATCCAGCCCGGATCGCCGAGGACCTTCAGCATCTCATCCGACCTGACGGCTCGCTACTCGGGCTTCGGCAACTCGCACAACATTGTTGCCCACGAAGAGAAGAACATGATCTACGCCGTGGGCACCGGATCCGCCGCCGGATGCAGTGGCGGCCTCTTCATGGTGAACGTCACCAACCCCGCCAACCCGACCAAGGCCGGCTGCCTCTCTGCTGGCGGTTACGTCCACGACGCGCAGTGCGTCATCTACAAGGGTCCTGACTCTCGCTACACCGGACGCGAGATCTGCTTCAACTACAACGAGGATAGTCTGGACATCGCCGATGTGACGTCCAAGAGCAACCCGGTCACTATCAGCAGCACCAAGTACACCGGTGCCACCTACACCCACCAGGGATGGCTTGCCGACGATGAGATGCGCTTCCTCCTCCTCGACGACGAACTCGATGAGCAGGAGAAGAAGGGCCCGGCCGCTAACCAGCGCACCACCACCTACGTTGTTGACATCACCAACCTGCAGAGGCCCATCTTCACCGGCACGTACCAGAGCCCGGCCAAGGCCATCGACCACAACCAGTATGTCCACAAGGGCTTCTCGTACCAGGCCAACTACGGATCGGGCCTCCGCATCGTTGATGTCCGCTCGCTCAAAACCGACCCCACCGGTCAGGGGCTCCGCGAGGTGGGCTTCTTCGACTGCCACCCGGCCGATGACAGCGTGGGCGGCCGTGCCGAATTCGTCGGCACCTGGAGCGTGTATCCTTACTTCGCCTCTGGGCATATCCTACTCAACAGCATCGAGCGCGGCATCTTCGTGCTCAAGTACACCGGTTAGAGAGCATGTCCGGAAAACGAAGGTGATCGGACTGGGTCTTGGAAAGGGTGGTGGTCTAGAGTTGCCCATTATTCCGTTAGCTCTCGTCATTTCACTGTAAATACTTCAAATAACATACATACCCAATGTCCAGCGAGCCCAAGTGTGGTCTCGAGGCCGTGTGCTAGATGTGGTGACAACGGGCGAAGAAACGGTCGGCAGTCTAGCAGCCTGGAGGCGCAGGCCCAGCACACAGCTTCAGAGGGACGGGGGAACTTGGCAACTCCGATGCAATGTAGGCCCACCCCATATCGACAAGTCCCCATCAGCCTCCGCTAAGGAGCCGCTCGAGTCGCACGAATGCCCTGTTCGCAGCCTCCTCTTCTTCGCGCGACCAGTTAGCAGCTCCATCTCCAAGGATGCCAAGCCAATGGTTCCTGCGTTAAAAATTGCGGCGAACCCGTTCTTGTCAAGCTCTTTATAGCCGTCGGCAGCCGAGGCGGAGATCCATGTTTGGGCGGGTGAGGAAGCGGCACATTGTGGTTTAGACCATCGGTCCCCTGCTTGGGATGGTCGATATCGAGCTGTTTGATCTCGAGGGCGGGGATGGGGTGCGCATCTGGGTGGTCGATAAATGAAGGACTCGTGGAGCAATTGAGAACTCGGGACACGGAGACGGACGGCGCAGCTGCTGCGATCGCTTTCGGTGGTGTGAAGATATTTCGGGACCGAGACCCAGAGCGGTTCAGAAGTAAGACGCCTGCAAGGAAGGAGCAGTCTGTTGGCGCTTTTGCGCGTGGAAGAGGCTGTTCGCACTTTTTGGTAGGGAAAGAGCGCGATTTGTTGATATCCGACGATGGTGGCCTCCGAGCCCCACCCCCACCCAAGCATGGTAAATGCGCCAAAGAGCAACCGCGTTTTTTGCTGGCGTCGCACAACCTCCCCCGTCCAAAATCACGACAACAACGGCCCTCAGCCCCAGTGTAACTCACAGGAAAGGTTGCTGACACATGCACACGCATATCAATTAACCAGACCGACACTTCAACTCTTCCGACCGCACCAAGCGACATTCCCAAACCTCGGCGGTTGAGCGACGCACTGTGGGAGCAGGTTTTTGCGGACGCCCATTGGCTGGCCGGTCAATGTGGGGTCAATCTTCCGTATGTGGGGCCATCCCTAATCGCCAAGCGGGCTAAGCTTTCAGGGCGGTTTGTGACCGTTGATCAGTCAGCAACGGTGTTCTGCCGGCTGATGGTTCCCAGCTTGAACAACGACAAAGAGCATCAACAAATGCGGGCTCGAGGCGGAGATGCCATGACGTGAAGACGCGGCCATTCCGGCATCATGCCTGCCGGCTAATCCGCCAACTAAGTTGGGTATAAAGAGCGCCAAGACCGCACTCGGTTTCCCATCCAATCCATCCGAACACAGCACCTACGCCGCATCATCCAGCACAAGATCAATATCCACCAGCTCTCTCCAAAATGCCGACTACGCTTCTCACTGGCGCCAACTCCTTTGTGGGGGCCCACGTTATCAACTCACTCATTGCGGCCGGTCACCATGTAGTGGGCACAGTTCGACGCGAATCGCTGATCGAGCAAATCTTCGGCCTCCACCCCGAATGGAAGAATGACCTCGAGCTCGTCGTTGTCGGTGACTACGCCGACGAGAAGAGCTGGGATGTTCTCTTCACCAAGTATTCATTTGACCATGTATGCAGCCACCGCTTCTCGTCTCATGCTACCTGAGCTCTGCTGACAAAGTTCATCCACCCACAGATCGCCCATGTAGCTGCGCCCCTGTTGGACAATCCTGCTCATACCGACTATGATCGTGACTTCCTGAAGCCGTCAGTGGATGGGTGAGTTCTCAACCCACACCGAACTCTGCATCAGCCCCGCTGGGATTTCGCTAATCGCGATCACGTGCGATCCAGCAACCTGGCGCTTCTTCGGTCCGCAAAGCGCAACGCTCCCGGACTCAAGTCGGTGGTTGTTACCGGTTCCGTCAACGCCGTGACTACTGGCGCTGCAGATGCTCTCCGTTCTGCAGGGCCCATCACCAGCGAGACGTGGCTGCCCATCGGTCGCGAGGAGGCGCGGAAAGCCAACCACCCCTTCATCTCGTACTGCAGTGCCAAAAAGGAGGGCGAGCTGGCCATCTGGGACTTCGTCAAGGCCGAAAAGCCATCGTTCACCGTGACTGTCTTTCTGCCGGGGTTGATCTTTGGCCCGCCACTTCAGCCGGTGAAGAGCGTGAAGAGCCTCAACTTCAGCGTTGGCCTGATTTACAACCTCTTCAGCGGTTCTAACCCGACAGTTCCGGCCACTGCCTTTCCTTCTTCCGTCGACGCCCGCGACCTGGCCGATGCGCATGTCAAGGCGCTCACCACACCCGCAGCCGCCAACCGTCGTCTGCTCATCAACTGCCAGCCTATGACTTTCACCGTGCTCGCCCATTCCCTCGCCAAGATCCCTGAGCTAGCCGGCCGCGTTTCCGCTGACAGCGGTGAGGACGCTAATGTCGTCTTTGGTCAGTTCGATGCCGATGCTGACAACGCCGTCATCGGTCTAACCTTCCGCACTCTGGACGAAACCATGGTCGACACGGCGAAGAAGATTCTGGAGCTCGAAAAAGCAGAACCGGCAGCATAATGGACATTTGGCATGTACGACGAACCGGAACTGGACCAACTGGCCGTGTCACATCTGCATCATGCAGAAGATGAGAGTCTCCTCACTCACGGAGCTTCAAGGGGCCAACTTTCAATCGGGCCAAGGCGCGATGGCACACACAGGCGGCTGCCGGCCAGGAACATTGATCAGCTCGACAGGGGTGGGTAGAATAGCATGGTACTATTGTCACATAGGGTCTCAGACTAGTAACCCGGCCTCTCATTTTCTCGAGATGCAGCACAGGACCAGACTGACCGGGCGAGAACTGAGTGATGTAACGCATCCCGTGTCACCCAACGCCAAAGCTGAATGAGGAATCGAGTAGGGGTTCCGTATTGACCAACCAAGCCCACTTAGTGCTAGCAAGGTACACTAGGAGACGAAATCGAGGTGCAGGATGGCGATCAGCACTTGGTGAGATAGGAAAAGGTCAGGTGGCCGGCGTGTTGGCTCCGGCTATCGCATCGACGACCGAAAAACCTGGCACTCAGCAGATGCCAATCTGCAGAAGCAGGTTGTTCATCACAACACCAACCAACCTGGTACGCAACCTACGCCGCATTGGGCCAGATCATGCCGAGCCACGGCCGAGTTGGGGGCGATATAGACACGCGCCGCCCAGGCACACTTCTCTTTGTGAATTCGATTCGGCGCGACAGTCCCGGGTGTCCGCAGCCGGCAGACCCGACCTACTAGTTGGCAATGGATGGAACGCAATCCTTCGGGCTAACGTCCCTGATCTTACTTTCCCAGCGCTGGGTGTTGGAGCCCCACTGCAGCGCATGGGTATATGCACATAAGCGAATACACTGTGCCCATGCACCGTAAGCGGCATCATGGACTTTTGTCGGAGTCCCTGCATTCCGCTTCGGAGTAGGACGAACGACAGGTTCGGAGCCTAGAAAGTCGAGAGGGGAGACCCCCGCCATTCCCCGGCGGCACCAGGTCATCCGGCAGCGGTGTCTCAGTCCCCCAGCCTCTCACATGCGCCATCGCAGTGTTCGATCTGAGCAACAGATCAGGCTACTTTCGAGGATCGCCATGACAGGGCAAAATCGCCCAAAACGGGGCTATTAAGAAGTGCCTCCATCCCTGCTTGAGCGGCTCAAACTCCTCATCTCAACCCTTCACCCTCGCCTCAACGCGCCTTCCCACCGATCTCACAGACCTCACACCTTTCTTCTCCTCTGCTTAGACCCCGCGGCGGTGAAAGTCCCGCAAATCGCCCGCCATGACCAAGGTCACCATCCTCGGCTCGGGGTAAGAACTTTGCCGCCCTGTGAGGTTCGCGCGGAAGGAACTGACACTGAGCCCTCCCTGCGCAGCATTACCGGCATGGCCATTGCCAGCCAGCTGCCAAAGACGTGTGAGGTCACCATTGTAGCGCGAGACCTACCCGGCGACGCCCCCTCCGAAGAATGGGCAAGCCCCTGGGCGTGCGCGGGATGGGTGGCACTCGGGGGCACCCCGCGCGAGGAGCAGATGCAACTCGATACTCTCGCGTTTCTGCGGAAGCTGGCGGCTGCGCATCCAGAGTCTAGCGCTCGAACCGGCGAGTTGACTGACATCCACGACACGGGCCCCACCAATGCTGAGAAGCTGTGGTGCAATAGCCGCGTTCCCGGCTTCGAGGTACTTCCGAGCGCTGATGGCAGTCTCGCTGTCAAGTACGCCAGCGCTGTTGTTGACCCAGCGGTATTTCTCCCCTGGCTGAGGCAACAACTCGAGGCTGCAGGTGTTCGCTTTCAGCGTATCTCTGCCGTTAAGGCTCTCGGGGACCTTGCCTATATGGACCACGACGTCCTGATCAACGCCTCCGGCGCGGCTTCGCAAGCACTGAGCGATGTGAAAGACGAGTACATCATCACTGATCGCACTTACACCATCCTGGTCAAATCCGACTACAAGGACATGTTTGTTCGTCGCTCCCCCAACCATGAGTATCTCTACGTGTTTGGCAGACACGACGGAACGGCAGTCATTGGGGGCATTTCAGATCCCGTGGACAACAGCATCCGAAGCTCGGAATCTGTTCGGGAGAATGTGAGTGTTGACCTGTTCTTTCCTTTTTTAAGTTTTTTTTTTTTTTTTTTTTTGCCCACAGGACAAGAAGCCGCACGCTGACAGATTACTCATCAGTTGATTCGCCGTGCCCACGAGAGCCTGCCCGAAGCATTTCGGTCAAGCAATCCGGGCGAATATTCCATCCTGGCAGATCTTACAGGGATTCGCCCGCTTCGGCTGCCGAACGTCCGGCTGGAAAGGGAGGTCATTGGTGGGCAAAAGGTCGTGCATGCATACGGAACGACCATTGGGGCTTATATGCTTTCTTTTGGCATCGGGCGTGAAGCAGCAAATTTGGTGGCTGAGATTGTTTTTGAGACTTGAGGATATATGTCATACATAGGACGAATAAAAGAAATTGATACCTCGCCTTGCATAAACTGTTGCCGTGTTTTGCCTCTTTCGTGTAACTGGGAGTCAAGATCGCTGTGCCGCGTGCGTACCTCGGGTAATGCGCCCCTGGACGTGGGTAACATTAGGTACGGCGAGCCGATGCAGTCGAGTTGGAGGAGAAGTCTTCCTATCCGGGTCCGCGCACTTCCATATGGATCTGTGCGAGGTTGGGAGAACATACGTGCACACGCGGTCAGAAATATCCATCGACAAGATTAAAGACTGTCAAGTCACGACCCAGAAAAGGGGTGGCGAAGTCACTGCTGTTGTCTGGTTCCGCCCCTTTCCGAGCCATGAGACAACAAGAATCTTGGGAAAGCTTGCGATAGAAAGAGGATAGGCATCACTAAACCATCTCAAGCCTCGGTGTCCTATCATCGCCATGCAAGTAGTGGCAGAAACCATAGTGTATTGTTTCTTCCGCTCAGGAAATTTTGATCCGAGCACATGCATTCTCCCACCACCACGGGAACCCCAGAACCTAACACTTCACAAACATAACTGAAACCTACGAGTAACCGCTCTAGGCCTCAACACTCCCTACTGGCGTCTTCCCTCTTGGGGTGAAAGTCAGCGGGAGAGCACCGGAAACGGTAGTAAAAGTGTCCTCCTTTTCCTCCAAAAACACGTCTTTGGTCTCGCTCTTTGCAAAGGAGATGTAATACTTTGCAAGTACCTCTCCAACGACTCTTCGGATCTCGAGGAGGGCGAGGCGCTTTCCAACACATGCGTATGGACCTGGAAGGGGGGTTTCAGCGTCTCTCAGCTTAAAATACGGGTTTTGAAGTGACCTACCAATGTTGAAGGGTATGAAGACTGAACGGTCCCTGACCAACTCTGGTCGTGTGGTCCACCTCTCGGGGATGAAGTCGTCGGGGCGCTCAAAAGCGCGGGGATCTGAAATTGGGACATGTTAGTCCCATTACTGGCGGTTCAGGGGTCAGACTGCAAGGATGTAACGTACCGCGAAAGACGGTGTAAGAAGGCTATTTGCAGTCAATACTTATTGGCGGAGTCAAAGCTCTGGAGAATCTGAAGCAACTCACCACTTGTACAATCACGTCCCCCGGAATGTGAGTATCGCCAATCCAAAGCCCCTCGGGAGGTGTCACCCTCTGCGTTCCGGAAGCCACAGGCGGATGAAGTCTCATGGTCTCATTGATAACAGCATCTAGCAACGGCACTGTGACGAGGTTGTCATGAGATAGGTCGGGCAAAGCATCGAACTCGGCACGCAGAGTGTCGGCAAGAGTGGGATCAAGGGCCAGATGGAAGAACACATGGGTTAGGACGGCGGCCACGCTGTCGCTCCCCGCAATGACGATGAGCTGGGCATCGCCGTGGAGATTCCATTTGTCCCGCTTTGTCTTGGGGCCCTTGTTGTAGGCCTCGAGAATGTAGGAGAAGATGTCGCGGGATTTTGGCTCGTTCTGCAACGCGATGTCAGTGACGCTGTGTTTTAGTTGCAATACAAAGCACAACATACACGGCTCCGTTCATCGATCTGGGCTTGAATCCAGTTCCAGAACTTGAGATAGTTGTGGTTGAGGATTGGAGTTCTCTTGAGGAAAGGGAGGAGCCAAGGGAGGTGAGTGAAGAGCGCAATGTTGAACATGTCGGCACGGATGGTTTCGAAGATGTAGGCCTCCTTTTCGTCGGCCAGCATGTTGGACGACTTGTTGAAGGCCAAGTCTTCCATAATGTCGAAGACGAAAAAGGCAAAGAACTTGGTGACGTCCATGCTCTGACCCGCCCGCTGATGACGTTCCATCACGCCGAGGAGCTGGTCGATGGCCTTGGTAATCCGCGGGTTGTAGTCCTGGAGCGCTGAGGGTTGCGGTGGTAAGCAGACAGAAGAGCTGAGGATGGTTAGACCCACCCTTAGTGCTGAATCCCTGATCCCACACCTTCCGGCGTCTTGCGTGTTCTTGCTTATCCCGAGCCATGAAAAGCGGAGTCCGTGGCTCCAGAAGGGTATACCACGGGCCCTTGGAAGTGGGTGACTGGGTGCCGTAGATTGCTTTTACGGCCTCAAGGGCTGCGATGGACAGCTCCCTGGGTGCCAAGCGGACAAAGTCGCCATGTTCGGCATGGAGCTTCTGCACCTCTTCGTAGAGATGCAGCTTCTTCATAGACCGCGCTGTTATGTAGAAAGTGGTGAGGCGGGCGAGGAAGGGTCCCGGAAACTGTGAGAGCTTGTGGAACCAGGCACGATAGACGAGCATGCTCGTGAAAAGACCGGCGACATGGTAGCCAGCTGCGCTGAATGCCGAATAGATGGGAAAACCAAGATGAAAATGGGCTGGTAGAAACAGCAAGGCAAAGCTGACGACGTAGAAGACAAAGATGGATGGTGATGCTACATCCCACTCGCCCTTGCGAAAGACAGCGAGGTGTGCCACCACGCCGCTGGCGCTGGCAAGCACGCTCACTGCAATCAACTCAGGCGAAGCCATGCTACCTTTTGGTCTCTCTGGGTCGTGTAATAGGGAAGAAGTGTAGGAGGGGATGAAGATAGGGGTCGAAAAGCGGACATGGAACGGGTATCCGACTCTCCATGTCACCGGTGCTGAACACACGAGGTTCATATGGTAGGAGCGTGTTGTCCCGTGCAGTACCGAGGACGGCAATGGCTGCTGCTGTGTGACTCTCTTGTCGAAACTAGTGTGTGCCAGAAGAGGGGACCTGTCTGAGTGCGGACCACCGCGTCCCGAAGGCCGTCGGGGCCGATCATGCACTTGAACTCGATCATGCACTCGAACTCGACCATGCAGTTGGGTTCCATCGTGCAATGGCTGGCGGCAAACTGATCACATGAGCAGTGTTATCAACACTAGGATCCTGGCAGTTCCTGTCAGAGCAAGATAACACGCTCCTGGGGAACCTGATTCGCTGATATCCGACACCAGGCCTGGGTAACATCGCCGTCTATCCCATTTTTGGCCGGAGTAAAACTCCCCCGGCAGATGCATGGTTCTTTTGCTACCGTCTGAGCCATTCTCATCCATCGCGCCTCCGCGGCCGTGATAGTGCAGTGCGTTGCAGGGTCAGGTACCATTGGATCCTACCGACCAACTTCAACTACACGCTATGACGCAAAGTATGTGTCCATCATGTCTTGCTGCACCCTCATACCCCGCGTGCAGGATGCGCCTTGCATGCAGTAGCTTTGGCCCATGGTGCGGGTGATGGACCAATCTAACCAAACCCGACCACAGGGCTGTGTTAGTCTGCCAAGGAGAGACAAAAGAAAAGCTAAGACACTCGCTTGTCAATGGGTAATGATAGGCAAGTACGGGTCAAACCCGATCACCGCGGTGGTTCACAGGATCAAGCCTGCACAGCTGGATCCCAACCAACACGCACAGCGCATCGCCGAGAGCATCGCCGAGCGTAACCCGAGGGATTTTCATGATCATAAAACACGTGCATCGGCTGGGCTTGTAGAAACTGGGAGGGCCGTCGCGCCAAGCTGATGCCATGCAGAATTCAGCTGTTGACATGCCCTTATCGTCTCGGAGTGTCCATGATTCCATAATCATGGCGAGCACCCATGCGGCGAAGCTACATGTCCCCCTCGACAAATGGCGAATGACATGTCGTTGACCGGATTGATGTGCATTCCCAGCGGCTAGAAGCGCCCCCACTAGAGCTGCACTTGACCTGCATGCCGACATGTCTCGTCACTGTCCAGTCGCACTGTCTGGGCAGGGGAATTTGCCAAACCAGAAATATGCAGTTAAGCGAGTATATCCTGGTCACGTTCTGCAAAGGGACGTATCTCTCAAGACTCGATCTTCAAGAGCCAAAAGCTGGCATGAAGAAGGGCCACTTGTACCTGCGTTCCTACCCCTCGACATTCCCGCCTTTTCACTGGTCTTGTTCTTCTCCCCGTCTTCTTCATCCACTCTGAACCCCCTGAATTCCCCCCCTGAACGAGCACTCCCTGAACCCCCCTGATGGCTTCCACGAAGAGCGCCAACGAGTATGAAGCATCTCTCCAGGGAAGTTTGCTTCCGGGGAAGAAGATCGTGAGGATTGCCACTAAGCGTGAGTTTGACTACACGGTAAGTTAAACCTTGACGTTTTGCGTATCCCCCCAATCTAACGGCCCACCAGCTGGACGTTCCATCTTTCGCAGACTCTGCAGCATTGGAAAGTCTGCAGTCGTCTGAGTGGGACACTAGCAGAGTCTTGTTGAGTCACGTTCGGTTCAAGACTCGTCTTTTCCCTCATGAGACTCACAACGACGGCTTTCACAAAAAGTGTGCAGCCGAGGTCGCCGCAATCAAGACCTTCTTTCCCTACATCAGAGATGAGTCTCTCTACATCTGCTTCACCGCATGGCTTTCCTTCGCATGTGCCATGGATGACATCCTGGAAACCCTGGATCCGATGAGCCGAGAAGAGACTCTCATTGAGTGCGTAGCTGTTGTGGAGCAACGACTTTCCTTCGCTTGCGCATGGCCTTGGTTCGACAACGCCTTGGAGATGTTGAGGCGCGTCAAAAGGGGTAAAAACACTCGATATCGGAGTTTTGAGAAGTATCACTAACAGGAATTTATTCAGGGAGACCTGGGGAAAGTCCCCGAGCTGTCGACTCACGGGTCCCGACTTTGACTAGGACTCTGGTCAGTCACTGCAAGGCACACCTGCCCGATGACAGCTTTCGCGCCTTCTTCAAAGCGATTGTAGTGGTGTTCCACGCTCATGCCGAGGAAGCGCGCTTCATACGGGGCGCGATTCCCGGTGACCTGTCTACTTACATGCAATTCCGCTGCCGGACCATCTCCCTGAACCCCTTTTTCGAAGTCATCAAGTGCAAGTATCTACCCCCTGAATGGAAGTCAGCTCCTGTGTGGGATAACTTGCAGATGCAAGTCTCACGCGCCGCAGGTCTTCAGAATGACCTCATCGGTCTGGAGCGGGATATGGAAGAGGGCGAGCCCCTGAATGCGGTGATTGTGTTGCTGCGCAGCGCCGGCTTCCAGAAAAACAAGGTTGATGACGCTCTCCTTGCCGACTCAGTCAAGTCAGTCGCTGAGAATCACAATCAGAGCGTCGCACTGGCTCTTGATGCAGTGGCCGACATTTGTCTTGCGGCCAGCGCAGCGCCCCGAGAGACATTCATGGCCGTCGCTTCTGTGATGCGCCACATTGTGTCTTTGGCAGACACGCACCTCAAATGGTGCAGCACAGCCAAGCGATACCAGGTCAAGGTGCTACATAGTTCGGATTCTCCGCCTCCTCCTGCACCGTCGAAGACTCAGTCCAACACGCAGATTGTCCGTTCCGTCGGCATCTGCCACGGACTCCCGACATACCCAGGAGACGCAGATGAGGGCCTCACAGCTCTGGTCACAGGCGCCACTGGACTCTCCGGGTACCACATGGTGCAAGTTCTGTCAGCATCACGCCGCTGGAAGAAGATCATCTGCCTCGGTTCGCGGCCACCACCGTCCAACTTCTTCGCCGGTCTGGGCGACAGCGCGGGCCGTGTCGAACACTTGGCTGTCGACTTCCGGTCTGAATCTTTTGAGATTGCCCGCCGTCTGTCTGACAAGGTTTCACAAGTGTATGTTCCAACCAGTCCCTGAATGACGTGCACTATTATATACTGACCTCAGCCAAACAGTGATCATATCTTCTACTTTTCTTACCTGCAGCCAGCACCCAAGGGCGACGTGTTGAACTTGTGGGCAAATGCAGACGAGCTTGCCACCGTCAATTGTGAGATTCCAATCTTCCAGCCACCAATCCAGGGGGTGAAGGGCAGTCGCGCTAATAGTTCAACAGCCACCATGTTTACCAACTTCATCGCAGCACTGCAGCAGACGCAGCTGAAGCCCAAGCGGTTCCTCCTACAAACAGGAACTAAGCACTACGCATTCTACCTGGGACCTGCTCAAGTCCCCGCCTTCGAATCTGACCCCCGCGTGACCCTTGATCGAAACTTCTACTACGAGCAAGAAGACACCCTGTACGCCTACTGCAAATCAGTAGGCGCATCATGGGGTGTGGCTCGCCCATCCTATATCGTCGGTGCGGTCCCCGACGGCTCCCTCAACCACCTTGTCGGCTTCGGCATCTACGCTGCCGTGCAGGCGCGTTTAAAGCAGCCACTCCGTTTCCCCGGCGACTACAGCGCGTGGGATAGGGAACAAGTCCAGAGCAGCGCCATGCTGAATGCCTACTTTGAAGAGTGGATGGTTCTCAGCGACAAGACGGCGAATCAGGCGTTCAACATTCATGACGGGCATTGTTTCACCTGGGGTCGACTGTGGCCTCTCCTTGCCCAGTGGTACAACGTCGACTGGACTCCGCCGGAGGATGATGAGACTAAGTACCGCGTGATGACTTTGCCGTCTCCTACCACTCCAAGAGGGTATGTTCCCCCGCACATCGATAGATCGAAACCTGTGCTAACAGACCTGACAGCCACGGCCCCCAAGCAACCCTCCGCTCAACCAACAGCCTCCTAGAATGGTCCCTCCAGCCCGAGGTCGAAGCTGCATGGACGGAGCTGGTAAAGGAAAACAACCTACTCCTCGACCCCTTCGCCGACCAATACCGGGCGCGAATCTTTTCCTTCTCGGACTCTGCCGTTATTGGCGACGCTCCCATGACGACCAGCCTTCGCAAGGCACGACACTTTGGCTTTCATGGGACGGTTGATTCTTACCATTCCATTTTTGGTACGCTTCATGAGCTTGCAAGGTTGAGGTTGATTCCGAAGCCGGCAGTGGATAAGTTTGAGTGTGATTACCTTATTGATTGAACGAAGGGGATTCCAATGGGCTTTTTGCTTGGGTACCTCTGAGATGGGTTGAGTTTGTTCCTCAGCTTTTCTTTCATTTCGAACCAACCTAGCTTATGACGGGAATCTTCTCCTTTGTACCCACTAACTACTTTCTTTTCCTGTCTTGGAGCCTGGCGCCCATGTCCGGAACTCAGCTGCCATTGGAGATGAGACGACGGCAAACCCTTCGGTGCCAGTGATAATATACCTCTCCTTGCCGTAGTCAGCACCAAGTACTCGTTGTTTGCAGAATCATGTCGTCATCCTCCATGTGGCGTTGTTTAGCGCCTGACCGGACATCCCCTTTCGCTTCACCATCAGCCGGAATCTGACATTCATGACGTTGAAAACAAGGGGATTGAAAAGAAGTAAATGACGAAGCTAGTTACCGGCGCAGTTTTCAGGGCATTCGCGGGAGTTTTTGCGGTTCGCCCCTGATTCCCAACCACCATCGGTCAGTCACTTCCACCCCATCATGACGGCCATCCGGATACTTTCTTGCCTGGCCCTGCTGTTGTCCACCGCGACGAGTTCGGTTGTCGTCGGTGAGATCAGGGGCGGCAGGCCCGGGCAGCTGGTCGAGGTTTGCACGGAAATCGCGGCACGAGTCTCCACAAACAGCGCTGTGGTACTTCCCAGGGGATGTAGGTTGCTTTGCACGCCATTAGGTCAGTCCGAGATATTCCAGACTTGCTGACCAGAAGAACAGCCTCAATTTTCTCTCCACACCACAGCGCGAGGCATTGGTTTCAGTCGTCGAACCAGTTGCCGTCATGCATCGTCCAGGTCGGGTCCCCCGACGATGTGTCCTCCATCCTCAAGATCATCGGCAAACACCAGGCCCCCTTCGCCGTCATGTCCGGGGGACACACCTCCAATCCCGGCTTCTCGAGCACCTCTGGCGTTCATATCTCCCTGGAGCGCTTGAATCAAGTCGTCGTCTCGGCGGATAAGACGACAGCCGAGATCGGCTTTGGAGCGGTACGTCAATGGCCTTTCCTTGTCGACATGAGAGACTTGAAGTATGGCTTGAGTGGGATCTGACACCTCCACCCACTTAGAGATGGTCCGAGGTTTTTGCCAAGTTGGAAGGGACAGGCTTGAACGTCGTTGGGGGCAGAGTGGTTGGACCCGGCGTAGGCGGGTTCACCCTCGGTGGAGGCTATTCGTGGTACGCAACGTTTGTTGGACCGAAAATGTGTCAGAGAATCCTGCTAACTGGAGACTTACAGGAAAACAAACCAATATGGTTCGTTGCCCGGATCGGTACACCCAACAAAAGCTCATGAACCGTGCCACCAATAGGACTCACCTGCGACACCGTGAAGAACTTCAATGTTGTATTGCCAGCATGTGCCCGTTTCCGCTGCTACATTTGGGTAGCTTGATACAGCTAACAGGCTGGTAGAATGGCACGATGACCACGGCCTCGGCAACAGAAAACAAGGACCTGTTCTTCGCTCTCAAGGGCGGACTGAACCGCTTTGGTATTGTCACATCTGCCACTTTTTTCACACACCCGCAGCCGGGGCAGGTATTTGTATGTCTCAAGGATTTCTATTTTGGAAGTTTCAAGACCTCTTAGCTGACATCCTTCTGTACTACGTCTCGGGTAGGGCGGATACGCAATGTACCCGGCTTCTTCAACTTCTGCCGTCCTCAACGCCACCATGCAGTTCTACGAGAACAGCGTAGACCCCAAGACGCAGATCATCACAACAACCGCTGCGTCGCCTCTGGGCCCAACCACCCTTGTTCTTTTCTTCCACGACGAACCCCGAAAGCCACCCGCATTCAAGTACTTTGATGGAATCCCGTCCCTGGTCAACACCCTCAGGGCCAGACGATTTTCAGACTTTGTAGCTGTCTTTCCGTCGCAGGTGGTGGAAATGACCAACTTGCGCGGAGCCTTTGCGACGATGTCGACCTCCAAGTTGACGGCTCCATTCCTCGAGGCGATCAAGGCTGAGACGGCGGTTGGTTTCGAAATATCACCCCTGTTTCTAGCCTTGGGACTAATTGCTGCAAACAGGCCTTTGGAAAGATTGTTTCATCCCGCCAAGGACGGGGCATTCGCGTAAACTACGACATCGAGCCGTTCACTGAGTACGGCAAGTTTGAGACTGATAGCGCGTACCTACACTCGCACTCCCCCCTCCCTGTGGGTTCTTGGCCCTTCCTTACTTGAGTCCAGTCTGAGTGCTGACGGTGCGGCACGACAGCTGAATTTGTTCTTCTCCTGGGGGCGTGAAGCCGAAGATGGGTTTTGGTTCTCTCAGATGCGGGCCTCGATCGAGCGCCTTAAGACCGTGGCCATTCAGGAAGGGATCTACAGCAACGACTTCACCCAGTTCCCCAACTACGCCCTGGCAAACACTACGGCGGAAGAATTGTATGGTGCTTCGAATGCGGCCCGACTGAGGAAGATTCGGGCCGACATTGATCCCCTCAACATTATGAGTCTCACTGGGGGATATGAGATTTAAGCTGAATGCAGCAACGCGATCACTCAATTCTAGCAAGTCCCGAAGGAAAGTAGTCTCGAATCGAAGTCTCTCGAGTTCAACGAAGCTGCTTCGCCGCTTTCACGCCCGCATATAACCCCTTCATAAGGCCCAAGCTCCAATGTTGTAACCTCGTCGGCCGAAGGCTCTCGGTCAGAAGTAAACTTGAGGTGAATCCATCCTTTCTCCTGAGCCTCAGGATTTCCCACTCGACCGAATCGCTGCTAAAGTTGATACCGATGAGAAACATTTCCGCATTGTAGGTACGGGTATAAGCAAAGATGGACGGGGGATGCTCGTCGACGAGTTGGTGTGTGCCATGTGTCTGTTGGAGCAGTGGGCCGGGTCAGCAAAGGAAACCGAGGTGACTGAGAGAGGTTGGCAGAGTCACTTGCGAGTCCTAGATGCTCCCTACGGAAGCGCATCATGTCCCGGTAGAACGACTAGACCGGTTTTGGATCCTTACGCTGGGTTCTGGCGCACAGCGAAGCAAAACGTGGGTGGGTGGGAAGCCAGGGCTCGGCTTTGCTGGTTGTGAAGCCGCCAGAAGTTTCCCTGTTGATGTTCCACTAGAAGAGGTGAGCTGTGATCAATATATATAGGAATGTAAAGGTGGTTCCGTACGGGAATGGGAATGCGAGACGTATCTCTGCCCTTGGATATGATGGCATTCTTGGCGCTCTCTAGCTTCTGGGCACTGCCGCCACCGCGTTTTAGACGATCATGGGTTGCATTCCAGAAGAGCCGCGTCTCACTGTCCTTGATCATGTCCTCGGAGAACTCCTCGGGATTTTTCATTCCCAACTCTTGTCCCTGAAACAGGATGACAGTTCCCCGCAGGGTACAAAACCACATGGCGAGGAGTTTGGCGACGTCCAGCCGGCTCTTCTCAGCCTGTTTGCAAAACCGACTGGCGCCGCGGGTTTGGTAGTGATTCTCCATCCAGATGGTGTCCCAGCCGCCGGCGTCGGCCATGGACGTCTGCCACTTACTCACGGCCGCTTTGAGCTCGAGGAGTTTGAAGTCTCGCAGCACCCACCCAGCTCGACGTGATCGAAATGCAAGATGGGGCTAAGCTGCCTCCGATCGGGCGGGTTGCGCGCAATGAAGTCCCGGCCCAACTCGGGCGTGATCCAGCACGGCATCTCCCCCAGGGACAGAGCCTCACTGTGGGGGGCAAGACTTGCTGGTGCATCTCGGCGAGGTATTCGTGGACGTGGGGGCTGCAAATCATGTCACCTCAGCTCTGGCTCAAAAAGACTTACATGGGGAGGCAGAACTCACACGTTGGCAAACATCTCGTTGGCCTTCTGTTCGAGCCAGCTCGGCCAAGAAATCGGGGCATCAGACCAACCGGAAGCCGTCGGTTGGCCCAGACGCTTGTCGGGACACAAGTCCCCATTACACACCTTGGAAGTGCAGTTGATAGCATCCTGGGGAAAGTCATTAATCCCCTTATCCAGCCAGAACCGAAGCACCTTCCACAACTCCTTCCTGACGTCAGGACTTCCCCAGTTGAGATCGGGTTGCGCCTTGCCGAAGACGTGCAGGTAGTACTTTGCGATTTCGGGCATCCACTCCCACATGCACCCCTCGAAGACGCTAGCCCAGTTGCTGGGCGGGCGCTGGTTTCCGCTTTCGTCTGTGATGGCGTCGCCCCAGATGTAGAAGTACTTGAAGTTGCCGTCCCCATCCTTGATCGCCGCCACTCACTTCTGGACCATTGGTGTTTGATCGAGGTGTGGTTGAGGGGAATGTCGAGGATAACCCGGACCCCTCTTCGATGAGCCTGCTTGAGTAGGTTGTCAAAGTCTTCGAGTTGGGACCTGAGGAACCGCCCTTTTAAGCCCCAAGCCGAGGGTCTCCGCAATGCTTCCTTGCTTATAGCAAACGGCCAGCAGAGAGGTTTCCAGCACCAAAAGCTCCGATGTTTACCTCCAACTCCTCCTCGGCTCCATCAGAGGTATAGAGGCCATTACGAGATGGTCTCTGCTACAGCTTCGTTTTCTGACGGCTCCCTTACCGGCCGCTAACTTCCTGTCTGGGGCAGGATGAGACGGCCTAGTTTCGACGACTGAACGGCTCGCCAAGCACTCGGGTCGCTGCCACTTCTCGGAGACGTTCAATATCGACCGGCGTAGATCCTGTGATGACCGAGCTACCGTTCCCGCAAGACTCAGTCATCTTCTGGCATGATGATTAATGGCACCAGTCCTTGCAAAAAGTCAGACAGAAGGTGGTGGAAGGAGTTTGTCGTCTACCAAGTATACCCTGCGTCGTTCAAGGACAGCAATGGTAATGGACTCAAGAACATTAACGGAATTACGTTGAAGCTGGACTACCTTGGAGATCGGCGGTGGGTCTTCCCAATCTGCCGTTCTCTCGGAATTTGCAGGTATTGTACGTCGGCCCCACACGCAACGTTAATGACAAGACTCGCTGACGGGTACAGTCAAACTATCTCGACGTCGAACTTCGGTTCGGCACCATGGTCGACATCCAGCGCTTGCTCGCCGAGCTGAAGCGACGCGGGATGAAGCTGATCATAGACCTCGTCGTCAACCACACTTCCACCCAGGTTAGAATCTCCGCTACGCTCACATTTCTCTGGCCATCGGCGCAGCCGACTGACGAAACGGGGTTCCCAGCACAACAGCATCCCTGATTTGTGGAGTCTGCATCCTCCAAGGAAAGTCCCCAGCGCGACTGGTACATCTGGTAGCCCCCCCTGATACGACGCCCAGGGCAACCGCCAGCCGCCTAATAACTGGGCGTGCCTCCTCGACGACTCACAATCGGCTTGGGCATACCACCTCACGACCGACGAGTGCTTCCTCTCTCTTTCCAGCGCGTACCAGGCGGATCTCAACTGGGAGAACCCGCTGGTTCGTGCCGAAGTCCAAAAAATTGCCCGGTTCTGGCTCGAGATGGGCGTTGCGGGCTTCCGCATGGACCTCATCAACCTAGTCGCCAAAGACTAGCGATTCCCTGACGCGGAGACGGTATATCCCGGCAGGACGTACTAGCCGGGGGACAAGTACTTTGCTAACGGCAAGCGGTTGGCTAAATGCCTCTAGGAGCTGAAGCGCGCCGTTCTCGACAAGTACGACGTTTTGACGTTCGGCGAGATATCCTTCCTCGACGACGACTGCCAGCAGCTCGAGATGGTCAAGGCCGAAGAGGGCTGTCTCAATATGATCTTCACCTTTGAGATGATGGGCCTCGACATGGTGCCCGACCAAGGCCGCTTCAGTTATCAGCCGTGGTCCGTAGCCGAGTTGAGAAAAGGTGCGGACCGGTCGCAGTCGCTGAGCGCGCAGAACGGGTGGCCGTCGCTGTTTTGCGAGAACCACGGCCAGCCGCGTTCCGTGTCGCGATGGTGTAACGACTCCGACGCCTACCACGTTGCGGGCTCCAAGTTGTTGTGTCTCATGCAGACCACACTCACTAGTACGTTGTATGTTTACTAGGGTGAGGAGCTCGTCATGCGCAACAATCCTGCCTACTGGGTTCCTGAAGAGTAAACGGACATCGGGTCCATCAACTACTGGAACCTGCAAGTCCCTTTTTCTAACCTTCCCCTTGTTTTCTCAACTGGGTACTTACCACTCCCCCAGAATCTGCGCAACTTACCCCCCGACCTCCCCCGAAAGTAAAAAGCCAAGAACCTCCGACGACGCAAAGCCCGCGACAAAGCTAGGACGCCCTTCCAGTGGAATTCTTCTTCAACAGCGGCTTCTGCTCTCCGGGCGTCACCCCGCGGATGAGCATTAACGATGACTACCCCATCGTCAACGCCGCCGCCCAGTCCTCGGCGGCCAAGGCCAACGAGAGGAGTACCCTGGTACCGCCGTACCGATTCTAGCAGCGCGCTTTGGAGATGCGCAAGAAGTTTGCGGATCTGTTCATCTATAGCAAGTTCGAGCCGATTGAGGGTACGCATCCGGCTGTTTTTGCCTCCAAGAAGAGTTGTAGAGATGGATCCGACGTGCCCATCACCGTTCTGAACTTTAGCGGTGAGGAAGCCGAGTTTGTGATCCTCGTGGGATATGAGGTCAAATCCTGGGTGCTAGGAAGCTACGACTCGTTGTCGACGGAGATGCCCAAGGAGGTTCCTGTTCGGTTGTTGCCGTGGGAAGGATTGGCTGGCATGTGTCGGGTTCTTACCGATCAGTACCTAATAACTTAGGTACTGGTGCTGATGGGAGGTACACTTGGTGAGGTACACTTGGAGAAATGAGTGATTTACAGGACGTAACTTGTCGCTGGCAATCCTTTTGAACGGGCCACCCCGCCGTAGTCCATACCAAGTCATCAATACACATTCTGCCCGTAATCGAGCGTGATAGTGATGGTTCCCTCAAGAAACATAGAGTGACGCAACCAAGAGTGGAAAAGCAAGGCCGACTCCACGCCGCGCGCCAAATGCTTCAAGTTCCTTCTTTTCTCACTTGGGGGTGTTGTTAACTGCAAGGCCCATATCAGGTTGCTGCCTTCGGGGCCAAGAAACGCAGGGTGGCTGTCAAGCAGGAAGAAAGACACAAATTATCGGATTAAGAGTGCAATGCAGAGTGGATTCCATGCCGTCCGCCAAATCCTTTCGTCTTTCACTCTAGTGTGTTGTTAACTGAAAGGCACGTCCATATTAGGGGTGATGTTTGCTATCTGCCGATCACCAATTGCAAGCCCCCTGGCAGCGCCCAAGCTGCGCGGCAAAATACAACGGTTACTCGAATTAGGATGCTAGGCGCCAACCATAGGTCTGGGTAAACACTGACATATATCAACCAGAGGATATGATTGACTCGTTATCGCCCGGCATTTGGCCCCCGTCGGTTGGGTGGGGCCGAAGAGACTCGTTCCGAGTCCCCCATTCAGGGGGGAGGCGGCGCGGGCACTCTTACCCAGGTTACCAAAAGGTGGGTACCGAGGTAGTCAAATACGCAAAGGGGGCGGCGCGTAGTGCGCGATGCCGTTCTCGTCCGCACGTCGAAGTTTTGCTGCAACTCGATTTTCTGTTTCCAAGATGACAAAGTGGTTCGGTTTGTTGGCCATCGTGGCCGTTGCGCACGCCCAGGGCCGCGGCGGTAGCTCCGGGCTTGCCATGCTGCGCTTCGGTTGCTCCGAGCTTTCTATTGACCGAATCGACCCGTAGGTTTGACCAAAGAGGGCATCCGATGTTCCTGCAGTCAGGATGCTGATGGTGAAGATAGTCTTGTTACGCCGGGTCAGATCCCATCACCGCATGTGCACCAAATCGTCGGAGGAGTAAGCTTCACCTCGACCACTCATACGCTTCCTTGCTAACTGGACATCTTGGTAGAATGCCTTCAACGCATCGATGCCATCGGCCGACATCTCGGAGCTCGCAACTTGCACGAGCTGCACCTTCACCGAGAACTTCTCCAACTACTGGACTGCCAGCGTCTACTTCAAGGCTCGCAACGGCAGCTACAAGCGCGTCCCCCAAATGGTCAACGACGCCATCGGAGCCGCGAATGGAGGCGTGACTGTGTACTACACAGCTTCGGGTAAAGGACAGGCAACTGCTTTCAAGCCTGTACGTTCCTCTGTTCCCCCTGAAATCCCACCCAGCTAACAAAGAACAGGGCTTCCGCATGTTCTCCGGAGATGCCCTCCGTAAGATCTCTACCGGTCTGGGACGCAACACGCAGAGCTGCTTCCGCTGCTACACGGGCCCGAACTTCCAGGGCAACGTCCAATCGCCTTGCTTCGACCCCAAGCTCGATACCGAGGGTTTCCCTACCACCCCCTGCCCCGGTGGAATCCGAACCTCGGTCATCTTCCCGGTTTGCTGGGACGGGAAGAACCTCGACACGCCTAACCACATTGACCACGTAGCTCATCCTGTTGGCGGTCCGGCATCGTTCGCTGTCACCAACGGACAGTGCCCGACGACGCACCCCGTAAAGATCCCGCAGGTGCATCTTGAGGTATGCAGACGGCCCAATTCCTCAGAAGAACTGAATGAGTGCTGACGAGATGCCCGTATAGATTGTTTGGGACACGACCAAGTTCAATAACAAGGAGGACTGGCCCGTCGATGGATCGCAGCCCTTGTACCTGAGCAATGGTGACCAGTACGATGACCCCCCTTCTCACCCGAAACCGTCATCTTGCTAACTCCGAGCCACCCATAGCACTGGATTCGCCCAACACGGCGACTACGTCTTCGGCTGTAAGTGACTTCCCTCCCCTTCAGATTCCCCTCAGAACTGCCCATCTAACTCTTTCACAGGGAAGGGCGACGCCCTGCAGAGGGCCATGGACAACGGCTGCTTCGCCGCCACCTGCACCGCCGCCAACCTCAAGACCCAGGCTTTCCCGGCCGCCAACCGATGCCAGGTCAAGAAGTCGGTCAATGAGGACTACGACGGCTGTAAGTTGACCCCCCCATGATCTGCCCATATTTGACGCAGTTGCTAACACGCAGAACAGGGGTTAAGGAGCTCCCAGGAAGTGACATGGCTGGTATGGCCTAGAGAACTCTTCTGTGCACGTAGATACCGGTAGATATTGGTCATAGCCGAGCACCTCTGAATAGGGACAAATGTCAAGACCCACTTTTTACCCCTGAACCCATCTTCCTCATGTATGCATGAGTCCGACCACATCACTCAGACACGCAGAGATCATGAGGGCAGTCCTAGCCACGAGCCAAGCACAATTTATTGTGGTCTCGGTATTTACATATGTAATGAAGCGCAGTGCATGCTGTGGTTTGTGATCTTGGGCGCACAATTATCTTACCATAAGTGGAACATAGTACACAAGTGATGAGACAGCTCTCCATGTTCCTCCTTTACTCTTTGTCTTAACTACCCATTGACTTAAGCCTTCTGGCCGGGCATGGCATCGAGCCCTGGAATGATGTTAGTTGCTACAACCAGAAATGGACTATGGTTGGTATGGTAGTACTCACATCCATCGATGTTCTCGTTGACCATCTTGGGGACGGTGCACCTGTTCATGGGGGCAACGGCCTGGGACTTGAGCGGCCTGCCGTTCTCGCACGCGTTGAACATGCAGGACGAGTCCATGGCTCTCTGCAGGGAGTCACCTTGCCAGCTGTGAGACAAAAGCGGTTAGCAAAGCTTCTAGGGATAACAGGTGGAATGGGAAGCATACCCGAAGAGGTAATCGGCGTGGGTGGAGTAGCCCCTGGCGTCGCCTTGGCTCAGGACGAACGGGTTGCCATCAGCACGATCCCACATCTTGTCGAACTTTCCAGTGTCCCAAAGGGTCTCGTAGGCGACCTGGGCGACGCGGACGGGGTGCGAGGCCGGGCAGGGGCCGCCGTTCTGGAAGGCCTCCTTGACCGTGCTGAACATGTGCGACTGGTGGTCGGGAGAGTCGAGGTTCTTGCCGTCCCAGCATCTGTGAATATGTCAGTGTGTGTGGCTCATTATGGTCCGGGATGGGTTGCTCACGCGGGGAAGTGGTGCACGGTCATGATGCCGTTGCAAGGCTCGTTGGGGAAGACATCGAGCTCGGGGAAGCGGGTGCCCTTGTTGCCCTTGAGGCACACAAACTTGAGGCCATTCGAGACACGAGTGGTCGAGGTCGCGCTGCCGACGACCATGCGGAAGCCCTGTGATTGTTAGAGCTGAACGTTGAGGCTTGTTCCGCAAAACTGACCGGCTTGAAGGAAGTGATCTTTTGCTTTCCGTTGGAGCTGAAGTCCTGCTGGGTGTAGTAGACGGTCATGCCACCGTTGATACCGTTGGGCAGCGCCGTGTTCTGGACGATGTCGACCTTGTGGTACGAGCCGTTCTTGTGCTTGAAGAACATGACAGCGGTCCAGTAGTTGGAGAAGTCCTCGGAGAAGGTGCAGGTGGTGCACTGGCCCCGCTCGCCCACATCACCATCCATGGACGCGTTGAAGGCATTGCCACCAACGATCTGGTGCAGATGGGCCGACGGAACATTGCCGGGCTCAACGACGGGGTCGAGGCGCTGAATCGTCAGCGTCGAGCATCCGAAGCGGAGCGCAGCTTGCGCGGGAGCCGCGAGGGCGAAAGCGAGCGAGAGCGTCTTCATCTTGACTGAGCAGGACCGAGAAAGCGCGTCTTGACAATACTGACGACGGTGGTGTTCAGAAACATGCCCGGTGGGCCCGAATCAGCCATATATAATTTCCTCGCTACCGTTCGCAAGATGGGGTCTATCAGCTGAGGAGCCGTGGCCACTTGCCGCCGAGCAAGTGAAGGGAATTCACCTGTCCAAGACAGCTATGACAGGGTTCGTGTGTAATGGAACGGGCCTTCCGGTCAACAGGGAGGCTCTAGCTGCTCTCTGCGGCCCCGATGATTGGCTGCGAGCACGTAAGAATATTGCCCAAGCCCATGGCAGTTGCACAGCAGCGTGCGGTAGCCAGAGAGGGAATACGATGGAAGAGGATGTGCTTTTACCCCGGTGGTAGTCGCCCCCTGATTTGCTGTTGTGCTAAGACTTTTCAATTTCACCCAATTAAACCCTATGTGGAATGGCGTTCGGCAGTTAGATCTAAGTCACGGACTGCATCTAACCGCCTGTCAATCTGGAATGCGGGGGTGTGGAGTGTTGCGCTTTTCCGCTATTTTCCGGATTGAAAGCAATATGTCCTGCCATTCCGCCTAAACCAGGGCCGCTTCTGACTCGCTCGCTGTATCCAGCGGTCCCCCGCCACGGCCCGACTGGCAGGTCATTTGCAAAAAGAACACCGCTAGGAGAAAATCCCTGTTTCTAGAAGTCCGGCATGTTATTGTTACCTGCCTGGGATCCTACCTACCCAAGTTACTCCAGGGGGGGTTATTGCAGCAGGTGATATTCTCCCAAGTGAGATGCAGCGACCCAAGTGGCGATAGTGAACACCACATGATCCTGTGGGGACAAGCCCAAACTACTTCCAATGGCCAGTCCTACCCCACAAACCGATAGCACGTTGGAGGTATGGGTAGAGAACAAGTGGCGATCGTCATCGTCATTTTTGTGTTGTCCTGCAGGACTCGGGGCACTGGCAAGAAAATAATAGGGCCAAGAAATACCGAGCACGGCACTTGTTTTCTGTTAGACAAAGTGTCTTCATTGTGAACATCTGCCGAACTCAAGCGGGGCACATGACCTCACCGCACCGGGCAGGATGTTGCACGATCACGTCTCCCCGGTTACCCGTCCGGGACCTGCAGGTCCAAACAGTCTCCCTGGGTCATCATGCCGCTTCAAACAGGCCCCTGCGGTTTCTTCCCTCCCACCCTGGATCGGGTGTTTGTCACCCTGAGAGTCTCCGATGTCTGGTACTCACCCCCCTGTTCATCATGATATTGTGGATGTAACTCACTGCTCACGCCGAACTGACGAGCGACAAACAATTGCCCAGGAGGTTTCACGCACCCTGATAGATTTATACCAGTGGCGTGGTTTTGTATTGTTACCGGAATCCCAGGTCGTTTGCCAGTGGTCCATTGCTTGAAACCCATGGAAAGTCAGGAGGGCCCCTAAGCAGCCATTCTGAGCTAGAGGTTATTTACTGGCCATGATTGCCTACACTGTGATGAATGCGGTGCTAGGCCCTCTCATATTTGCAGTCGTCCTAGAAGACAGAAGATCCTGCGCCCTCTGCCCGATCCTTTCAGGCAGTGACCAGGCACTTGAAACAACAGGCAGAGATAGGTGTCTTGATCTCAAGGTGCCTCTACTGTAGAGTTTCTCAACTCTATCAACGTAAAGCCACGCCTATTCGTGTTTCCAGGCCTCCACACTTGCACTGTAGGGTGCTTGATTTTATGGGGACACAGCGGCTGTATATTTGATGGAGCTACTTTACCGATTCCGAGTGTTCTTGCAGCCAAGCTGGGTTTCATGTGCATTAGAAACTTCACTAAGAGTCTAGTATCTTCTTCAAAGTTCAGAGAGGCCCAATGGTATTGAAGCGAGTGACAAAAGTGGAACCTCAGGATACTTAATACCTGATTGGCTCCAACGGCAAACCATCGCTTTTTCTGGTCTGTCAACCCACCTACACGCTGATACTGCTGTACCTTTAGTTCTTTGTCGGGCTGGGTCTCTTCTCTCATCGAATGGTCTCGATGCTAGAAATATTGTGCTTTCTCAGTGTCGTGGGATAGAGTCCGGGGCAACTAGTCTGAGTACAAGCCAGACCCACAGGCGCGGATTCGGTTCGATAAACGTATTCTGCTTCCACGGATTTGGGAGGCTTCACTTGACTGATATCCTGCTCTTTCCTCCATAGAACAATGACCGGTTCAGTCAGGAAGTGATGGGACGCTCCTTGCTGGCCCCTTACACTCAGACTTTGACAGCCAAGCTCGGTCTTGCTTCCCGATGAACCTCTTTGCTGCTCCAAGCGCAGCCCCATCTCCAAGTTAGCCAGATTGCAGCTCTTCCTGCCCACACGAGTTCCAAGTCTTTTCACTTCCTCTCACTCCAGTCCAACTCTCACCTAAGCCACCGCCGCCAAATTGCCTAGGTGCTTCAGATGGTCTATCACAACCCCCTTTTTTAGTTATACATGCGCAGCCATCAAATAGAAGCAGAAGACATGCCCGTGGGTGTCAGCCCTCTAAGAACTACAGAACCCTTTTGAAATTTAGTGATGCTTGAGGGCATTCCGTGATTACGTCAGCTGTCAGGGTCTGGTTCTTTGGGTTTTGGATTTATGGCTGCAAGCCACAAACACCAACGCCCCGTGTTCAAACACAATGGGTATCAATGTAATTTTCAGGTTCCGGCTCTCTGCGGCATTTTGTCCCATTGGTGCACTGTCTGTCCCTTGCATTGGTCGCGCACGCACACGACTGCACTTCCCGATCAATGAAACCCACCTCTGCCACATGCCACCAGCTGCCAATGATACATTTGCCAGGCCTCCCAAGACCATTCAAGACAGAAACACGCAGCTAGGTACCGGCTCTATTCTCGGTTTGTGTAAGACAAAAGGGGTTAGAGAGAGAGACAGTTCTGCTCGAGATCGGTGGCGCTTCGCAAAGTCCGGGAGCCGACTCGTTCACCTCATTGTCGGCTCCACGGCACCAGTGTCAACCGTCAACTGACCTAAAAAGACATTGTCGGGATTTGAAGAGAGCCGACTTATATCAGATTGCGGCGGCCGCAGCGACAAGTGAACCCAAAAAGCCTATAGCGTGCTTCAGTAGGCATCATAGCATTGAAACTGTTTACATGTAAGCTGACAAGTAAATCTGGGACCAATTGGAAAGCAGCATCAACATGCAGACGTAGGACTAACTCCGAGGTAAGGGTATTGTGCTGCACGTCACACTTACTGGCAAGCCTCCCAGGAACCCGAAAGCTCTGGGCCAGTCCCGACATCCACAAACATTGCCTGGTTTGACTTCTCCCTCAGCACGCGCTTACTTGACTTGAATTGCATATAAATTAACAGTAATGAACTCCATCCATTTCAAAACCCATCCTTGACCTCGGACATTGCGCCACACACGGGCTATTTAGACGATTTAGACGAGGACGCGGCCCAGAACCGGGTGATTGGAATGGGGAATGCCTCTCTGGTAAAATACCACTTTGCAGTGTTCGCCAAGCCCGGAAATCCCCCCAAGTCCGGGGCTCAAAGAGTTGGGGGCACAGCTCCTGGCAAATAAGGCGAAAGATAGTCGACCGAAACAAATTGAACTTCCTTGGCAGGCAAAGGCGCGGTAAGATCCACACTAAGACACCACCACCAGATGCGCTTGTCGAGAGCCGGCACGCTGTTCCGGGAAACGTTTGACGAAAAGCGAGGTGGTGACGGCAAGGAGACTTTTATAGCTCGGCTCCGGTGCTTTACATACATGTAGTACCAGCTGGTAGATAGCCCATTGCAGCAAAAATCAAACTTCTCCATCTAACATCCCGTCCGTCACGATGGCAATCACAAGTGATATCAAACTCGACAAGGTAGACGTTACATACGTCACCTACTCTGAAAAGACCCCCGAGATCCAGTCACAATCGTCCCGAGCTGCCCTTGTCCCCCGCGGGCTTCTAGACGATGAACAACCCGACGCAGAATCGAGGCCTCTGCCGCCAGGTCCCGATGACTTCCCGGAAGGAGGCACGAGGGGATGGCTTGTTGCAGCGGGCACGGCGGGGATCATGTTCTGCACGTTGGGATATGCGAATTCGTTTGGAGTCTTTCAGGCGTACTACATCCAGAACCAGCTAAAGGATCATACTCCGGATGATGTTTCATGGATTGGGTCTCTGCAGGTGTTTTTGGTTTTTGCGGTTGGCGTGCTCGGCGGGCCAGTTTTTGATCGGTACGGGCCATGGGTGAGTCTTGGTCCCTCGTTCTCTTCCCAGATGATCATCTAACAGATTCCAGGTCATCCGTCCCGCTGCGGTCCTCTATTTTGTCTCAGTCATGTTGACAGCATCGTGCAAGTCATATTGGCAGTTCATGCTCGTCCAAGGGGTCCTCTCAGGGATGTCAAACAGCCTCCTGATGTTCCCCAGCATGGCCGCGACGCCGCAATACTTCTTCAAGAAGCGAGGAGCAGCCATGGGAATGGCCATCGCCGGCTCTTCCCTGGGAGCCATCGTCTTCCCGATCGTGCTATCCCAGCTACTGGAGAAGATCGGCTTTGAGTGGGCGGTCCGGACATGTGGCTTCATCATGATTCCCATCCTCGCCTTCTCGGCCATCGTCATCAAGGCCCGACTTCCTCCCCGCCAGAGCAACTTCTTCGTCATGACGGCGTTCCGAAACCCGCGATACGTCACCCTTATTGGCGCTGTCTTTTGTCAGTTCCTGGGCATGTTCACGGGGCTCTTCTTCCTGCCGACGTACGGCATCTTCCGGGGCATGGACGCCTCGCAGGCCTTTTACCTGGTCGCTATTATCAACGCGGCGTCGCTTCCCGGACGGATCATCCCGGGTATCCTGGGTGACAAATTCGGGTCGATCAACTCGCTGGTAGGGGCTGGTCTAACCACCTCCATCATCATTCTCTGCTGGCCGACGACGTTCACTTCGGCCGGCATTTACGCATTCTCTGTGTTTTTTGGCTTCACCTCGGGGGCCATCATCTCGGCCGGCTCGGTTGTTTTCACCCACTGTGCGCCGAATCCACGGGAGATAGGTACCTGGATGGGTCAGGGGATTGCCGTTGCGTCCATCGCCATTCTGATCGGCCCCCCAATCAACGGTGCACTCCTCAGTCGATTCCATGGTTTCGATGAGCTCTCGTTGTTCAGCGGCGTAATGTGTCTTATGGGTACCGTGTTGGCTTTGATAGCAAAGGTGTATACCAAGGAGGGGATTCTCGGGAAGGTGTAAAGCTGGAGAGTGTTGCATGACTAGGAGGTACATCTAGAGCATATCGTGGATGTGATGCATGGGTTTCTACCCGACCGGCGTATCAGTGGGTTTGGGAACTGGCTGTCTGTCTGAACTCTTCTATGTCTTGTCGTTTTGGTTAAAATAAATGACTTTTCTTGGATGCGCCGCGGGGAGAGATTCTGCCTGGATCAAACGGCCTTTGTTTTGTGGCGACAAAGCATTGTGAAAGCTTTCCAGCTCTATTAGGGAATCTATGAGCACAACTGCATCCAACGTGGCTCTCGTCCTGCTTCAAAGGGGCCACAAAGCCAGCAAGAAGTTGCTGAGGAGATTGCCAAGCAAGACTCTTCTACCAGCTTCTGAGTGTAGTCAACTTTGCGTGGGTCGACGAAGCCTCTCGTTCGGCGAGGCGTAAACCTTCAAATCAGTGCGCGGCTATTCATGTCACACCCTCTGGAAATCGTCAACGAGAGGCTGTACTTGACAAAAGGGAAGCTGCATTTACCCAAAGATAGAGATGGTGCCAGTTTGGAGCCAATCTGCCGACATGCGGGTTCGACTTCTGGCGGAACGAACCGAGCAGCCGCGCAACTCCATGGAACACATCATCAAGACATCACAGCACAACTGTCAATGTCAGGATTGCAAAAACGAAGTATCAGGAAGCCAGATCAATTATATCCAGAAAGCACCCCAATGGACGGTTATGAACACAATCTAATTAGGTGCGTGTACAGATGTCTAAAACAAACGCTTGTTCCCATGTGCCACCAGTCCACATTACATCGCCCGTCAAAGTCATTGTCTATTTCAGCGCACACTCAACAACACCGACCTCGGTCCCGGGGTTGCGGTGGATCTTGATGACCTTCATGCCAGCCTCGCTGACAATGTGGTCGAACATGGCGGGGCTCCTCTCCTTGCCGCCAATGTTGAACATGATCATGTCGGCAGCAGCGTTACCGGGCGTGGGAGGGTCGGAGAGCACCTGGTCCATGATGAGGACGCGGGCGCGGGGGTCGTCTTTGGGGAGGGCGGCCGCGAGACGCGACAGGATGCGGATGCAGATGAGGTCGCCGTAGTCGTGGAGGACGCGACGGAGGAGGTAGATGAGCGCGCCTAAAATCATCCATGTCAGCAATTGGGTACCTAAAAACAGGGGTAAGGGGGTGATGGGCTACCTTTTACCGGCTGCTCGTTGTTAAAGTCGTGGGGCACGCGCTGGATGTCCTTGAGCGCGGGGTCGTTGAGGGCGATGGCCTCCTCGATGACCTCAGGACGATCCTGGACCATGCAGCGCTCCTGGGGAAGGGCGGGCACGGCGGCGAGAATCTGCTTGATGGTGGCACCGTGGCTGCCGCCGACGTCGACAACGAAGGGCTTGGGCTTGCCCTCCTTGGCGTCCTTTCCGGCCTTGGTGGCCTCCTCGCCGAGCCAGGCAAAGTCGTACAGGCTGGCGAGACCGCCGTGCTTGCCCGAGATGGAGTCCATGCTCCTCATGGCGCTGGAGAAGATTTGTTGCCTGACCTCGTCCTTGGCGATGACTTCCCACATGTTCATGGTGGGGTGGCCCCACGAGAAGGTGAACGGGTTGTCGGAAGGACCCTGGGGCTCCTTGGCGCCGTACTGCGCAAAGTACTCAGGCCAGTGGAGGTAGCCGCGGAGGCCGTGGTCGATCATGACGCGGAAGAGGTTACCGGCGGGGTGATCCGACACGAAGATCTTGGAGTGCGCCGAGTGCGTGACATGGCCCGACGATGTCTGGACCAGGCGGCCGGTAGCGACGAGCATGCCACCGATACGGGCTGTTGTCAGAGCGTCAGCAAATGCATTTTTGGAAAATGCAACCACGCGGGGGAGCCAAGAAAAGGAGGAAGCTAGGCGCGTTCTGGACTTACAGATAACCGACTCCTCAGCGCCGACAAACGACGCCAACTCCTTATACGAGATGCTGCTACCCTGGGGGATGCGGTCGAAGAGCTTCCACTCCATGAACATGTAGGTGGCACCAATCTCGGCCATCTGCGAATTATCGTCAGCTGCTACTCACTGTCGACAATGGACATAGAACCTACCCCAGCAGCGTATTGCGGGACAATCATCTCTGGCCCGCCGACTTGCCCGGCGAGGCGCTTGGCCTGCTGCAGAATCTTCTTCTTCAAGGCCGGGTCGCCGCCCGACTCGAGTGCCAGCACATCTCTTGCCAACGCGTCGGCGAGCTCTGTGTTCGGGGTCGACTTGGTGGCCTTGGCCGGCGAGACCAGGCTCAGGATGAAGTCGATGATGCTCCTCATGATTGTCGATGGTATCTAGGTTGTGATGATGTATTCGTGGGAGGGGAGGGACCGTTCGAGGATGATATTCGAGGTTGAGCTCTGGACGGTTGGGCTGGAATCGCTCTCTGCTGTGCACCTTGCGGATGGTGGGGAGCGAAGAATAGATATACCATCTTTCTGGGCAAGATCTCGGGTCCGGGCGAGCACCCCCCCTTACGGGGCCCCTTTCACCCCTTCACCCGCGACCCTGGCGCACCACGCGCCTTGGCGTTGGCATCGAGGGCAAAGTGTGCCAAATACAGACAGAGCTGGAACTGAATCCATGTCCTACTGGGCGTAGCGACCAGGGTTGCGGCGCAGCAGGCAGCGAATAATGAGAAAGGTGCGCATTTCGTATGTCCGTATCATCAGGGAAATTTCCCAATTCCCCCCTGGGGGCCCGCATCAAAAAGCGCCACAGGGCTGCAGGGTTCGGGCTGACTGTGACGGACGGAAACGCGCTTTTTGTCAAGCAAACGCAAGTCTGCGGAGAGTGAGACGCGGATTGATTTGGCTGGAAAACGCCGTGGCTGGCTGACGGATGCGCCCAGCCAGCGGGTGTGCATTTTAGTGTCCTTGGGGGGCTGAGCCGATACCTGGTCGTGGCCGGGCGCCAAGACTTTGGTGGCCGCCCATCGCCCAACCAGCAACGGCGACGTCTGGCGCCCCGCAGCACACCACAGAGGCCACAGCGGTCAAGCAACACTCCACGACCACTGAGGACGACAGGCAGTTCCCGAAAAGCGGTGGGTGCGGCTGGATATTGGCGCGCATGCAGTGGCAGACTATTCCTTTTTTTTTTTTTGTCAGTACCATTCGAACCATTGGAATTGGGAACCTAGTACGGACGGACTCCCGCCTCCCCTTATCGCGATAGGAGGCTCACGCGCGCTCTCATGCTCAATCTCGGACATGGACGCCAAAAGCCCAGGGCCACCTTCACGGAGTGGTCCAGGCAGACCTCCGGAGAAGGAGCCCAGTCCCCGGCCAGCCGCACCGGACTCTCTCCAGCACAAAATCCCTTCAGCGCTACTGCAAGTACCTACGGGAGTAGGCTGCACTCTTCTCCAAGTGTCAGCGGCACCCCAAGTCGGGTGTCAGCGCACTGCGAGTACAGCACGGGAATGACGAATAAACAAGGCATCGGCTTGCTAACAACGGCCGCGTCGCCATACCAAGAGATTTAGACTCGAGTTATATGAAGATAAATATTCCGCAGGGAGTCCTTCGGCGCCGTGAAGCCTCACGAGCCCAACGCGCGCCGCATGCCAAGCTGAGCAACGACGAACCGAGTTTGGGTGAATGACGGGTAAACTGACCTGGGGCCCCCTGGGACCAACCACAGCCCCCCAGCGACTTGGCGTTCATGGGATTTATTGCCTTTGGCCGGATGCCAGCCGGCTCTGCCGCCGATCTGTCGGTTCCATGTCGGCGCCCTGGAAGTTTTCTTTTTCTGTTGCGTTTACCTTACCGTGTACGGGCCCGTAAACTACTGTGTAAAATCTAGCCCTTCCAAACAAGGTTGTCCCAAGTCGCCCGACGGCGCTGGAGACAGAGGCGTCCATCTGGTCTTGGCTTTGGGATTGCCAAGAGCGATCCGGTAAGCGCTACGACCTCCCGTTAAGTATAGCGCTGTTCCCAATCCACCGGGATGCCTTCGGTGCCGAACGGCCCCTCCGGACCCCCGGAGCGCCGGGGCCCATTGCATGCCTCGTCTTGCAAAAACGCTGCGGTTTCAAATCGCGAATTACCACCACCAGCGCCGCCCAATCTTGAATATCACTGCTTCATTTTTTTTGGGGCCCTCTCACGCCGACGCGCCCTCCTCCACTCGAGATCCGTGCACCCCCTGACCGACTCCAAAACTCCAAACTCCGGTCCACACACCGCCCAGCCCCCACACGACCCCTAAATTGTGCGGCTCTCCCCTGCCGCCTCTCGAGGGCCAGCTGAGGTGAGGCTCAACCGCTGCAGAAACGAAAATCCTTGATCGCCATGTTCCTTGTCCGTCTCCCACGGCCCTCGGTCAGCAAATAATTTGATCTGAACATTATTTTGAAGATAGGGGGCTTATCTCACCGTGACGTGATATATCGTCCATGTTCATGATTGCCAGGCCCCGTCGCGGAATATGAGGGCTTGGCTGGAAAGAGACGTCGGGCAGTTTCCTGGGATCCCCCATCTCGGAGTCCGCCACAATACCAAGCCTTTGCCCAGAGCGCAAGCTCAGATTGGGCTAAACCCCGTTTGCTCAAAACGTACAGGGGGCTCTGCTGTGGGGTTCCATCCGCTGCATCGGGCTGTGCGGGTGCCAAAATTCCCATGTCTCAATCCGGTTTCCCCCCCCTCCCCTCATCAGCCACACCGTCACGCTAGCGATTTTGGGGAAATTTGGAGCGAACCTGCGAAGTCGCGTCGCATCCAGAATATGGGAAATCCTCCGATTTTTTATTTGATTTTCGCAAAGCTTGCACGCTCGTCTGAAATTGGCAGCTCATGCACGACTTACGCTCTTGCAGGCGACATGGCGGCTTGCCCAGATCTCGAGTGCCGGATCCTAATTCCCCCCCTCCCCACACACACTGAACGGGCCCCAGGGCCGTTGATGACGGCGCTCTCGAAATCTGACAATCTCACCCGCAGAAAAACAGCGAACTGCCACCTCCACCTTCCGGCTCCAAGTCCGCCCCAGGCAGCTAAAACCTTGCAGGGCCAAGAAACGTCAACGTTGCACGGCATGCAGGCGAATATGTTCGTTCCGAGGATGTCTTACACGGCAGGTGCGAAGACGTGGCAGATCGCTACTTGCGTGCGTCAGTGCCTACGGAGCATGGATTACTTTTCGTTTCAGGGTCGTTCAGGTGGTAACAAATTCCGTTGCATTAGTAGCTGCCAAGGGGGCCAAGTGACGCTACGGATAACCCACTTCCCCCCCTCCCAACCCCGGATGAGAGGAAAGGAAACTAAATACATCTAGACGTAGTAGCTGTCTAAGAATATACATGCTCATATCTGCACGATGCGATCGAATCGTAATCCCGATCCCGCCTTTGCAGCCCTATCCCTGAGGAAGGGTCCCCTAGTTCTGAGGGAGCGACTTCGGCATGCGCAGCTTGAGCTTCCTCTTTGGGGGCGCGAGGATGGAAGGATCCGGGCGCTCGGGAGTCCATGTCTCGCCCTCCCACTCGTAGCTTCCGCCCATGTTCAACAGCCAAGTGAGGGCGTTGAACTCGACAATGATCTCCTGGACCTGCCAGTGGCCGGCCTCGGCGTTGTAGAGTGTCTTCATGATAGTCAGGCCCTTGCTGGGCAGGTTGGCGTCGCCAAACTGCGACTGCCACTGCAGCGCGACCGTGTTGCACTGGACGGCGTCGACGCTGAGGATCTTCATGGGGAAGTGCATGTTCCAGCTCTGCACGTCGAGGAAGGTGGCGCGGTCGGGGAAGCTGGGCCCGCCGAGGGGAAGGTGGATAAAGGTGTTGATCGAGTCGCTGTAGTCGACAAAGTCGGCGTGCACGTACTTCTCGCCCAGCTCCTCGGTGTACTCGGCGATGAGCTTGCGGTAGATCTCGACCATCTCGGTCGTCTCGGCCGCCGTCATGCACTTCGCCTGGCGTGAGAAGATGGAGGGCAGCGCCCACCCGTGGGATACGCCCAACATGGCTGCTGCCAAGACGAGGGATTTGAGCTGCATGTTGAAAACTTGACAGCAATGAAAAAAAAAAGATCTCAGGGGTAAGGAGGGATCTGAGGAAAGAGGTGTGTGCTCGTGACGCGATTGACAAACTCTACGTGCTATGGCAAGCAACCACTACTTATATCCCTTTTTATATCGAGAGAGGGAACCCCAATCCACGCGCCCGGGACAGAAACTCTTTTCTCGGGCATCGCTTCCGTTGCCCCAATCGCCGGAGTTTGCTGGAGCTCCGCATTTGCCCTACCCGTGAGAGTGAAAAAAAAAACCCCCCTTGCAGATGGGAAGCTTGAACCTGTCACGACTGCCTCCGACGACCAGGAGACGTTCCGCGTTTAATATCCGGACGTCCGGTATAGTAACGACGTTGATGCCCACTCCGGAAGCGATCATGGAACTTCGCGTTTGCTGGGACTGAATTGGGTGCGAAGCTACTTGTCTGCCGACTTTTTCCCTGTCATCAAAGTCATTCCGGCTGTAAGGGGAACGCTTGGGAATGTAGGCGGGATTGGGAAGCGGTCTTGGCGATCGATGGGGATTCGTCGATGCAAATTGACCTCTTTTTTTGGGCAGTGGGCTTAGATCCGGCCCTGTCGGGAAGAAAAGACTCAAGCCGCCAATTCTCCTGGTGGTTCTTTCCCACAAAAAAGGCCAAGACAATGCATTGTTGCCGACTTCGTGATTGGCTGCGGCTATTATTCTACACTACCACGGCCTGGAGAGCTCACTTGGTACGGACTGGCAGACTGCTTTGCAACCCGGTTATTTTGGGGCAATGGGCATTAACCTGGCCGGTCTGCCCAGGCTCGGGACACTACGAAATCCCTTTCCCAATCAGAAGATACTATTCTTTACCCCTGGCTTCCCGAAAAAACGCGGAGGCTTCTGTGGGGAGAGTCAAGTCCTAATCTAGTCTCTCGGGAGGAGCGGTAGCACATCGACACCACCATTAAGATCGGTTATCTATCCTACGGCCGTCGGTACCGAGGGGAATGCGAGATTGATCCCGGGAATGGGGCCAAGCCGCAACACGTCTGTCTGCATGACCCTGGGGTGCCGGAGTACTGGCCATGGTTGAGTCAGGGAATACAGCTCGGTCAACATGGATTCTGGGGTTGAGATGTGGACGTAAAGGCAAGGTCAGGATGTGTGCATAGGACTCGGACCGATACAACGTGAGATTAAGCAAACAAGTCCTCAGGACATGCGCAGTTTTATAGGCACTCGACTTTGTTACTTGTCGTCCGGGGACATAATAAATAGTTGGTGTTAATCGTGCGAGTGAGGGCGGGTTGTTGGTTCAAGGTTTTGTGTGATAAGGTACGTGAGGGCTCAAACTTAGCTTATAAACAAGTCGCACCATCTTCATCACCGCTTCGCCTATCCCCTTTTCTATATCCTGACCAAATAGCCGGCCAACACCAACCCGCTCATATCCATTAGCAATGGTCTGCGCCGCCCTCACAAAGAGGACGTTGTAAACGACATGACTCCACGCCAGATACCCCCCCAAGCTCACGCTCTGTAACTTACCGCGCAGACAAAGAACGGGGAAGCGTTTACGGGGGTTATCTTTGATGGGGCCCCTGGCGCGGTTTCCGGGGAGGACCTCTAGCGGGCCTTCAGCGAGCGAGAGGGGCGGGTCAGCGTCGATCAGGCCTGCGCTATATTCGTCAAGCGTACGATAGAGAACTTGGTCGAGCTCGTAGGTTTTCACGGTTTTGTCGCTGGTTTGGTGGTCGTCTCACTTCACTTGGGTGTAGACGGAGGCCCAGGACCAGGTGGGAATGCCGGCTAGCCGTTGGTGGATGCCCTTTGTGGCCTGTTCCCAGAGCAGGCCGTTGTGGATGGTCGAGAGCCAGATGCCGGCGACATATGTCCTGAGGGAAGCCGTTGAGGTGTCGTCGTCGTCGTCGTCGTCGTCCGATTCTTTCCCCACGCTGAACCTTTTTGCCAACACGCGGCCAAACTCGTCGGCAATTCCGCCAATGGCAGCCAGACGGCCCTCGGAGGGCTTGGTGAGTTGCAGCCTCGAGTATGCCTCGACTAGGCTTGCCCAGGCAGAATGGATATGTACATGCGGACCATATCTCCCTCCAATGAGTTCGGGACAGAGAGGTCGAACTCGACGAGGGTGTTTTTCATTGAGTAGTTGAACATTTTAGTAGCCGACTCCGGTATGACGACCTCGCCATCTTGCGTTTGCGGGCTCATCGCCGAGCTGAGCAGGAATAGGCCGGTGGTGGTGAAGCATACGATGCGCCGGCTGAGAATCCACTCCTGGAAAACCCAGCCTCGTGCGAGCATGTCACTGCTGGTGATGGCGTTATAGAATCGGCCCGCAACGTTGGTTTCCGTTTGAGAGAGGTTGAAATAGCCCCTTTCCTGTCCGGATTTTTCTCGGTATGGTATTCGGATAAGTGGACTTGGCGAGTCGACTACCCTTCCAAAGAGGCCAATACCGTGCCCAGCCTCTGGAGAGGCAATGGTGAAAACAGACCTTTGATAGTAATCGGCTATTCGTACGGCCTCCATGTCCCAACCCTCGACGTCCCTCTGGATGATGCAAAGCGAGTCGATCCACACGTATGGAATTTCGAGTTTCGCTGCGAGAAAGGGAACGTGCATAAATAACAGTGGAAGGCCGTCGAATCCACGCCCTTGAGGCCTTTCGGAAGCATTTGCTCGTGTTGTCGAAATTCTTTTGGTCTCGGGTGTCTACCGGTGTCTACCGGTGGCTGAGGGTTATAGATCTGCCGGTTCTTCCAGCTGTATTTCGAAGTTTGAGGGCCACGGCGCTGTCCCTTCCGCCGACCCTGGCAACGCAGATGCATCGCGATGGCAACGGCGACCCTTCTTGTTCGACCCTTACACATCCTGAGAAGGTATGCCAAAACCTATCATGATCACAAGACTCCAGCCACTCCCTGATTCTAGCAGTTGACTGCCTGGAAGAAGTGGGCTTTTCTCGGTGTATTTCTCAACCACATCTCCAGAGACGGAAGCCGGGTCACCTATGTTTCATTGATATTGAGTGAGCTGTCAGCTATCTGGTAGGTAACTAGATACCGACCTAGGTAGATATTGGTACGGATACCGTGGGCCAAGCATTTTACCGAGAGGGCGTTTGACCCGGCAGCTACTACCGGCCCCAACATCGCTCGACTGCAGGCAAAGACATCGATAAAATAGACCAAATTACCAGCATATTTCGCAGCGCAGCTAAGCCTCACTGGGAACCCATTGCCCACTGTTACGGATGTTGAATTCCACGTGATGGCCGATGAGGGTGAGTTTCCGGCTTCGGCCGGTCCTGGGCCCACTCCTGTCTCCAGGCTCGGAAGTGAATCCAGCCTACCATCTTCCTTCTCTCGTCTTTTAGCAACATCCGCGCCAGGGTCGCGCAAAAGGTGCAGCCCTCGTCAGCTGAGCGTCGCACATCTCGCACCCCCTGTACGGAAAGACGGAATCCGCAAGGGACTGGATATCGAAGGACTGGCATCAATCACAGATTTAAACGTGACAGAGGCTGTTAGTTGAGCTGTTGTTGCGTGAGGCAACGGCCGAGCTTTTCGATGATGCCTTGATGGATGAGGGTGCGTTGTGTAATGGAAGGACATGTCGCCACGTGTCGCGTCATACCAGCGCCTCCAATTCCAGCTCCATGCATCCCTTACGAATAGTAACATCCTGCTAACGCCTTGAATGCAAGCACAGGACAAAGCCCAAGATCTCCATTAAATAAGAACGCGCTACAAACGCCCACTGTTGTCTTCTCCTTCTCCTTTCTTCTCAGTTTAAACTCTCCCCTCCCTTTGCTGCATCCTGCTGGCAGTAACCTAACCTCCGGTTTCTTAGCATCTTCTGGGTCATTTCTCTTGTGACCGGGCCCAAGCGGTCGAGTTGGGCCTCAGCGTCATCACTACCTCGACAGTCCCGCAGCCATGGGGCAGTGGCCGGGGCCCAAACTCGTCGTTTACTTTGTTTCGTTTGTGTTCCCTAGTGTCCCGCAAAATGTTTTCTAGCTCAACACGCAGCACAACACGTTCAATGGTACGGCCAGACAAGTGGGGCTCCTTGCCCTCCTTGGACTGTCACTCACGGCCTTCGCAACGTCGTTTGATTATATCCGGATGCTGTTTCAGCTCTTCGACGTCACACAACTTGTCTTTGGGAGTTGGTACGGACGAATCACGGCTCTTGTATCAGTCATGATCATCATAATTTCCATTTTAGATCTGTTATTCGCTGGTATTCTCATCGGGAGAGCGAGTCGCACCGTTCAAACACGGCGCTTTTTGTGGCTGTCGTCTTGCTAATCAACTCTTTCCGATTATGTTTGGGGTTGATCGGAATCATTCTATGCCATCCTAGCGCCTGGTTGCCGGAACAGACTGGGTGGTTGGCGTGGCGAGATCAGAAGCCGAGTTGGGAGGTTATTAGGGAGTGGGATACATTCTCTACAAGTTTGGAAATTGCGTCTTGCACGGTCCTCGTTCAATGCGCCCTCCAGATTTTTGCTCTCTTCATCCTGATGGGCCATCCAGCAGGCTTCAAGCTTCCAACCCAGTATCGGCCGATCGTGGGAAAGAAGAGAACGGAGAGATCGGCCAATGGCACCACACCGGCATCTATTGAGCTGTTAGAAGTAGGCACCACCGCCGGTCCACTTGCTCAAATGCTTGCTCGGCAGGAGGCGCAGGATCAGGCCTGTCTATCCACAGGGCTCACAGCAAATCTTGACTCTGGATCAAACCCTACCACCCACGTCTTGGATCACAACAACACATCTCAACCACGTCTCCCAACAATGGCAGTTGACCCCGATACGGTATACTGGGCTTGGGAGACAAAGGGGTCGTGGAAGAAGCCAGTAGGATTACTAGACAAGCGACAAACTTCGCTTGAAGCTTTCTTCATCTGCTTCGTCCCCTTAGTGTTGGTATCCAGTAGGTTCCAAATCGCCTGGTTCTCTCTCACTCGTAAATGAGGCCGAGAGTGTGGATGGTGAGTTCGCAGCAGCATGGCCAACAGGCATTATCCCAGTCACAAGAACCAACGTTTTGTTTTGAATAGGCAATGTTGCTTTCTGTTGCTTTATCCACTACTTTCACTGCCCTGGTTCTTTGTCTTTCTGTATGTGATACACACAAGGATATCGCTGAGACCCGAAGGCCAGGAAGCACGCACAACCATCTTTCGATATTTATTCCGGGTGTCGCTGGCAATTTGCATGATCTCGCAGATTTTTGGCTTTGTTCTTTGGGTGTTTGCCCTGACGGGCTCGTGGACGGAAGATGAGACGGTGGCAAGAACCGCCTTGATGGCAGTTCTACCTATCCCAGTATGCTTTGGCCTCATCTTTAGTATAAGACTACTACTCCATTTATAAACATATGCTGTGTTCTGGACCACAGACGGGAATTTGTGGCAGTCAGCTGAACCGAGAGGAAACGAGCCTAGTTGTAGGCTAACCACTCTCAGAAGGGACCTGATTTCTGTTTACAGAGATACCCTAGGTAAGGTGCCGATTGCTTCCAGTCACGTATGCGTTTACTGGGCCCTCCAGAACACCAAGTCGGATGTTATAAGGGCCCCTATTGAAGAAATGAAACACAAAGCCGGCGCACCAGATCTGGGAGGCGAAAGCATCATGTCGGTACATGGTCGGCCGAGAATGGAAACCTGGGGCGCATTTTCCCCGCATCAAGCTCGGTGCGGTGGAGATTAATTGGAATTAATCACCAGCGCCAATGACATGCGCCATAGTAGGGTCTGCACCGACAAATTTGCCGACTGCAAGATTAGCCAGAAGGGACTGCGAACTCCAAAATTCTAGCTCCGGACAAATGGCAATGCCAAAGACGGATACTCGGCCTACTTATAGTTGAGGTCATGAACTTGCAAAGGGTGTCACAGTGGTCCTGACTCCTAGTCGTCACTGGTCTAGTCCGATCCATACTCATCGATCTCCAAGTCAACAACCATGCAGCTCAAGGCCGCCATCGCGGGCCTTCTCGCCCTCGGGGCGATTGGCGACTGCCAGCTCACCCAGGTCAGGGACTTCAACGCGGGCCCGACAAGACTTGGCATGTACATCAAAGTCGGAAGGAACCTGAAGACGCCGGCGCCCATCATCGTCGCCGTGCACCACTGCCAAGGATCGGCAACGGGATATTCAGGGGCCACCAAGTACCCGGCCTTGGCCGATCAGCACGGCTTCATCGTCATCTACCCCAACTCCAAGTCTGGCGGCGGCTGCTTCGACGTTGCCTCGACAGCCAGTAAGTCCCCCTGAACCTCCCCCCCCTTTTTTTTCTACATATCACTCACCAGTGTCTTTTCGTAGCACTCACCCACGATGGCGGCGGCGACAGCCAAACCATCGTCAACATGGTCAAATACGCCATCGAAAAGCACGGCGGCGACCCCAAGCGCGTCTTCACCGTCGGAACCAGCTCCGGCGCCATGATGACCAACGTCCTCGTAGGTGCCTACCCCGATGTCTTCGCCGCCGGATCCGTCTACTCGGGCGTGCCCGACGGATGCTTCTTCGTCCAGGGCGCCACGGCCACGCAAGACCCGCCCGGATGGTCCAACTCGTGCGCCAACGGCCAGAACATCAAGACGGCGCAGCAATGGGGTGATATGGTCCGGGGGTATTATCCCGGATATACCGGGACGAGGCCGAGGATGCAGATTTTCCACGGGACTGCGGATAACACGCTGCGGTATCAGAACTGTGCGTATTTTACTCCATTCAGAGATGTTAGGGTGCTAACCTCGTGTAGACCAGGAACAACTTAAGCAGTGGTCGAATGTGTTCGGGCTCACGGCGGTTAAGAACACGACGAACACGCCTAGGAGCGGGTGGACGCAGAGCATCTACGGGGAGGGAACCGCCACGACGGCACAACTCGTTGGGTACAGCGCCCAAGGTGTTGGCCACAGCGTGCCGCAGCAGGAGGCCATGGATCTCGCTTTCTTTGGAATCGCGTAAGCTATGAGGGTGGCCCCTGAGCAGGATGATGTAATCGCTCTTGAGCGAAATGCGAGATGAAATGGACTGAAAATTCGATGATGCATATGTCCAATCAAGTCTAGCCTCTTTGTAAAAAAAAAAAAAGCCCATCCGCCCCTTTAAGTCGTGTAAATAAAGTCCGGTCTCCGATCCCCCATCTTACTTATCTCCTCGGCAGTCTTGCCCTCCACCCAACAATCTCTCTGTCCCAGTCTTCTCCGCCTGTTCTCCATCCTCAACAAAATCGTCATCAAAAGACTTCCACCCGACAGGAAAATCAAGAGAAAGCCCAAGACGACTCCGTGGCCTTCGAGATACCGTGGCGGGGAGAAGTAGATGTTGGAACTGACGACGCCATTGAGGTTACCCCAGCCGATGACGAACCCCAAAACAATACCACGCCGATACACGCCCTCGATGTTGTTGGCCATCCACGTGATGGTATTGCTGATGCAGGGGTAGATACCCATAGCGCCGAGGAAGGTGCCGGCGTACTGAACCCCTGGATTTCTGGTGGCGAGGAGCATCACGAAGCCAGCGGCGCCCAGGAGACTGGATACGACGTTGTAGATGCCGCGTGTGCGAGTGCGATCGGATAGCCAGCCGACGACGATGGTGAGTAGCGCGGCGACGACATACGGCGGGACGCTGTAGAGCTGCGTCTGCACGACCGTGGTGCCCCAGCCGAGATCACGAATGATGGACGGCAGGAAGATGCTGAATGCGTAAAGCGGGACCGTGGTGCCCATGTAAATAGCCATGCCCAGCCACATCTTCCAGTCCACGAGCGCCGACCAAAGACACGCCCACGAGAAGGACTCGCTGTGGGCACTGCTCTGTTTGTCGGCCTTGAGACGACGGATGACGCGAGCGCGGTCGTCGGGAGAGAGGAATTTGGCTTCGTTGGGAAAGTCGTAGACGAACCAGAAGGATGCGACGCCGAAAACAACTGTGAGGAGGCCTTCGAGGATGAAAATCCATGCCCATCCGCGCTTTCCGCCGACGCCGTCCATCTGTTCGATGGCTGCTGCGAGGAGGCCGCCAAAGGATCCAGAGATGGCTGCGGCTGAGAAGAAGAGTGCCTGTAGAGTTTGGTGAGCTGCAAGTTTCATGGTTCACGGGGAAAAGGGGTATAACGTACAGCGCGGATTCCAAACTCGGAGCGCTTATACCAGCAACTCAGATAGTAGTTGATACCCGGGAACAGGCCAGCTTCGGCCAGACCGAGAAACCATCTGGCTGCCATGAGTCCGGACCAGTTGTGGACAAAGCCCATGAATGTCATGACAAGTCCCCAGACCACCCTGTGGAAGTTAGCCTTGATCCTTTGACGGCATGCTATGAAAGAGTGACTGAACGCACATGATCAAGGGAATAAAGACCGAAGGTCGAAGTCGTTTGAGCAACACATTGGTCAAGGGCTCAAAGACCGAGTACGAAACGAAGAAGACGGTGAGAGTGGCGTTGAACTCGGCCGTTGTGAGATGGAGATCGTGAGCCAAGCCGGCAACCTTTGCGTTGCCAATGTTGGCTCGGTCCAGGAAAGCGAGGAGATAGAGAATGCAGAGCTGTTGTCTTGTTAGGATGGGTGACATTGGGATTCGACTGGAGGAGGGAAACCGACCCATGGAATTAATTTGAAGTCAAGCCTTCGGAGAAGTCTTCTCTCCTAACACACATGTTAACTCAAATTTTGAGAATCGATGATGATTGAGGAGTTGGACACTCACTTTCAGGGCACGCTCTTCCTCGCTGAGACCCTCGTCGGGGTCACGGTCGTAATCTTCTTTGGGTGCGCTGTTTGGGGGTTCAACACTTAAGGTGTTAGTACTTGAACGTTTGTCACCCATAGTGACGGGAGGCGTTAGTGTAGGCGATGCTGGTAGTCGTCAGGTGACCACAGTTTGGTAAAATGGCGGGTTGTGATAGCGGGTTGATGCCTGCCTTTAAATGGAAGCTGTTATGCGTGTTACGCTGGAAATACCGAACTCTCTTCCATCCTCGATCGCCTTATATACGCCTTTGGTGCCTCCGGAGATGTGCGCTGTAAAGATATGGCGCTAGGGGTTCAGTTCATGTCCGAGTCTCGCGTTAAGGCGTTGTGAAGCATCGTGGCGCCGATTCCCACCGTTCTCCGGCGCATTCCATACTGCTCAACGGCCGCCATCGTAAGGCCTAAGAAGAGCCAAGAACACAACTGCTGCTCGCCTAAGCCAAAATGAGCCGGGTGTGCAATCAGTGGCTGGTCGCTGCAACTCTGCTCCACCTCGCAGGCAGCTTGCTCGGTGGGGTGATTGGGCATGCCCGTCGAAACGGCGATGTGATTCGCCAATTTGACACGGCATATCGCTTGGCAGCCACACAGGAATCAGACCATCGTTCCTTCCGCCACAGACCTGCCCTCTGTTATCAGGTGATTTGCGGAGTCTCCCGGAGAAGGGTTGTCTCGTTCCGTTCCGTATCCAACCACTTTGGCGACCTCGGACGGCGGTGGTTGAAGAAACTGGATGTCGCCATGTCAATCGCGCCGCCACTCTGAACCACGGCCTCCACAAGGACTCGCTACGGGCCGGATTGGCGCTGCATCCATCTCGTAATATGGTCTTGTGTGCAGGTGATGAAGAGCCCTTTGAGAATGGTCGAGCTGAATCGCTACAAACGGGTTGCGATCGCTTTTGGGCTTCGAAGTTGGTGTCTGGCGATGCTTTTGCATACGAGTCCAATTGACAAGATGTGAGACTCGGATACGGTGCGAAAAGACGACCACAGGACCAATTTTCCTGTGCGAGTCTGCGGAAGGAATAGCCTCTATTTTCGGCCGCACTGGCCTTCTGACAGATTGACAAGTGCTCGAACATTATCATGGACGTTGTGCGTCTCCACACCTCACGATTGCCGGATCGCGAGCTGCCGAAGAACCCGTTCCCACAAGGTGGAAACCTGTGACAGGGGAGTTGAAATCTGGGGGACGGCGCCGTGCCGTTTCCCGAACAACCCATTGTTTGCCGTTTGAGATCTGAGCCCCATGTAGGAAAGCACGGTGAATGGTGCGCACTCTGTCCTCGTGGGTCTTATCTTTTGGTAAAACCGGCGGCTCTGTCAATGTTCGCGTCCTGTTGCACACCGGGAGCGTAGGACTCGGAAACATTTCTTGACCCCTGACGTGACACGCGACGAGGGGTTCTTGCGCCCAACGACCACTATTGGCTAAAAAGCTACGGGCCCGTCCGGCACCGAAAACAACCCCTCGCGGGCGCGGGTGGCAGCAGCGACACAGCAGCTGAAACCCGCCATGAGGCGCCAAGCCTGTGTGATTGACTTCTTGGCGCCGCTGGTCCCCCCGCGCACAATGACGATGGAGGGTTGGGGGGTAGCATCACCGCACTCCTCAGCACTCTTCAGCACGCCCATCGACCAGAGAAGGGGCCGTGATCCTCAACCGGGACGTTTTACCCAGCTCGACTTGCCGGTGCACGACACACCCCCCGTGCCCTGTCCAGTGCTTCCAGAGGAGCCCCATGCGATTTCCCCGGTTCTTGGTTCTGGCTGGCGGGCGACCTCGAGGATTGTTAAATACTCTTTGTCGGAGCTGATCTGCCATTCTTCTACCTTCTCCGGTTCCCTGCCTGATCGGACAATTTTACGGCTCGGGAGTTTCCTTCACCAACTTCTCAACTCAGTTCACTTCTTTTGGTGCCGGTCACCCCATTTTTATTTACCTACCTAATAATACCTTTATTTTGGCTTCTTGATACCCTTCTACCGAGCCTCAACATGTTCTCTTCCGTTGGTCTCGCCGCCCTGGCGCTCGCCGCAGTTGCCTCGGCCGACGATAACGCACGAAGCGTCGGCACGCTCGAGTTCAAGAACCTGTTCGTAGAGTCGGGCATCGTCCCCAATGTCATCGCGGCCCTCGACCCCTCCGTGTCCTTCTACGCCGGATACCGCTCTGCCGCAGACGGCCACAGCGAACTCTTGGTCCCTGGCGCCAGCTTGACCGTCTCCGAGGCTTCGCTGCCCATCGAGTTCAGCGTCGAGAATCTCGGCAACGCTACGGGCGTCACACAGCAGACAAGATACCTCATCTACCTGGTACGTAGCCCATGTTTTCCCCCGACCCCCGAAAGTACCAACTAACATCCGCCCAGCTTGACACCGACGCACCCTCGCGCGACAACCCGACGTCTCGAAATCTCCGCCACTACCTCGCTGGCAACTACACCCTCGCGACCAACAGCTCGGGCATCGTCGCCTCGGACATCCTCCCCACGGCTTCGCGCCTCACCGTCGCCGCCAACCGCTTCTTCCCCTTCACGCAGTTCACCCCGCCCAACCCGCAGCCCAACACCGGCGTGCACCGCTTCATCTACGCCCTGTACACGCAGCCCTCCCGCTTCGACACCGTCGGCTTCGAGTCGGTTGGCATGGATCGCGCTACGCAGAACTGGAATGTATGTTTCCCTACCTCACACACTTGTACTAAAGTTCACCACTGACTGTATCTTTGTCATATAGCTCTCCCAATGGCGAACTCAGCTTGGCCTTGGCCCCGCCATCGGCGCAACCTTCTTCACCATCGACACTGGGGCCAACAATGGCCAGGGAACCAGCGCAAACAGGACCGATTTCACCGGTACCAGCGGCGCATCTACTGCTTCGGTTTCGCTCTTTGCTAGTGGATTGACGGTTGCGGCAACGGTTCTTGGGTTGATGGCTGTTTTTTAGGGAGGGAAACACTTTCATGGGCTGAAAGGGGAGGGGGGATGAAAGGAGTGGAGGATGACAAAGTTCGCGATTGAGAGAGAGAACTGGCAGTATGTGCAGTGAGGATTGAGACATGATCTGTTCCATTTCGTTTTCTTCTTTGGAAACCTCGCAAGTTTCTTCTGAGTAGTCCTGCCTTTGGGGACCGTCAAGCGCTCGGAGTTTTAGGCGTCTGGGTTGTTGTAGCTGAGGCCACATTACACGGTTGTAGTGTATGAATATGGACCGAGTTGCTCATGCTCACAGTGACGGGCCCTTAAACTCAACATCTAAAGTATGAAAGAAAGGCGAAAAGTGGAACTTTGGCGTCCGGAATTAAGCCTGCTCCGCTTGCCCGCCAACCCAGAACACCGCTTCCTCCTCGCAAGTTGGCGAGAAGTTCGATAGGCACGGGAAAGCAGGGACGTAACCAGCTCCTCTGGTGGTGATGGGGGACCTAAGGGTGTCAGTAAAATTGATAAGTAGCGGTATGCGTATCATGGAAGAGACGAACCCAGAGCCAGGACAAGCCTGAGCCTGTGACAGCGTGATGAGCCTGACCTCACGATCAAAGGAGAATGTCAGCGTGGTAGAATTTCCAGCTGCGCCGCCGACGGGTGTGCAATGACCCTGCATGGTGCCGTCCTCTTGAATTGCCTCCGATGCCGCGCAGTCAAACTTGGTACCGTCGGCGAGGTTGAGCACGTGGAATGTTGAGCCTGGGGGTGCTCGGCTTCCTGGGCCTAGGGCAGAAATGTAGCCGCTGACCTCCCAGGATGCCGAACCAGTCGATTCCGCAACGCACGTGTTGATTGCCGCCAGTTTTGGCTGCGTGGTAATGGTGAGTTGTCGAGAGCGTGTGATGCATCGAGTTGGCCGGCCGCCTGGGGTCGATCTTTCGCACTCCAGATCTAGATTGGCGGACCCGGTTGCGATGATGGGCGATCTGTTGGAAGGCCCTCGTCAGCAACATGACAAATGGAATATTTCCGACTTTTCAACCACCATGTAACTAACCCTTGTCTCGCCCCATCCGTGCAAACATAAGTGTGCGCCGTGTAGAGCTTCTCAGCTCTCCAATCCATGGCAAACGACACGGTCGTGTCCACCTGCCTCCCCCTGTTGACGACACAGGAGAACCAGATGAGGGACCGCCCGTCATCTGCCCGGCCCTCCCACGTCTCTGGCCATGAACCGATGCAGCTGAAGTCCACCCCGCCCACTACCAGGTAGAGCCCGACTGTCGAATCAATCGCTGCTCGCCCTCTCCCAGTGGGGTCAGGGGCATCGTACGTCCATTCGCTCATTGTCCATGTAAAGGGTGCCAGAGGGTCTGGACAGGGTCGAGTGGCACTCACAACACCTGCCAGCACCGACAGTGCGGCAACTGGTGACAGTGATAAGATTCTCATGCTGATGCTGTGTGCTTTAAGTCAGGTTGCGACGACGGTATCGATCCGATGCTTCATCCGAGCTCTTCATGGGCATATTGACCAGAGTGCCGTCAGCTATATACTTCTAGTTCCGAATGATGAAAAGCGGATCTGGCCGCGGGGTAAAAGGAATTCGGCATGCGCCAAGTGGCTTACAGGCGCAATATGTCACGGATAGGCTGTATTCTAGAATATTGTGGGTGAAGGGAGAGAAGCCGGGTCTGGTGCAGCAGAGGTAATACCCGGTTCTTGGAAGCCGTGGAAGAACATGGCCAACCTTTTCGAATGCGACCCATCTCATACCGCTGTCAGCCACCACCGCAAATTCGGAGTTGGGGGTTACCGTGCTATGATCGGGGTTTCTCACCGAAGATGGACTACATACCCTCGGAGTTACTTCCCGCCATCTGAATCTTGCCTTGAATCCCTGATTGGAAACAGACGCGAAAATGATCACTAGTAGTGCATGCCGTCTAAGGTGGATCCCATGTTGCAGGATACGACTAATGGAGCCGACCTCGAGAGCCTCAGTTCTGTTGCCCATCGTTCAAACGGCGGCGGTCTTGGTCTATTTTTGAGTTTTGCTGGGCTGACGATGCCGCCAGAGATCTCAGGCGAACCGCGATAGCGGCGTCCAGGACTGAGCGGTTGAGGCTAGTGCCTGTCTACCCAAGCTACTGGTAACAGTCTGCTAAGTTGGTACCTGGAAACGGCGCCAGCCGCCCAGGACGTGACACTTGACCACATGGCGTGGTATAGGCCTGGTTTTGGCAACGTAACTTGTGGTATGTCCCGAAACGGCCGTGGTACTGTCCGGCACTAGCTGTCTCTTCGAACCATACGAAGGACCACTAACGGGAAGTCTGCGAAATTTGGAAACTGACGGAGTGCGGCAGGGCATGCAATTCGGAGACACAGAGAAGGAAGTGACTGTAAATGCTTGAACAAGGGTTCGTCTCAATCTAGCAAGACATAGAAAGTATATACATGAATGGTAGTCGGAGTTCTCCCGGCGTTGCTGGCGAGGCTGTCAGAGTGCAGCGAGAACGAAGCAAGCAATGCTGCCTGCAAGGAGTGTGAGAAGTGGGATGCTAGGCCTCTCGTTGCCCCCATTGACGGCTACGACGCCCGTACTGCTGGGCGAGATTCTTGTGCCCGATGCTGTGGCGCCGTCCAGCACGGTGGGGAGCCCCGCGCTCGGCTTGCCAACGCCAGGGACTGATGCATTGTGGCTAGGACTCGGCGGCAGGATGACAGCAGTTGGCGCGACCACTGTACTGCTCGAGATCTGTGTTGCCCACGTGTCGACACTCGGAATGGAGCTCACCGCTGCTGGCTTCGAGAGAGTAGTGGACGGCGGGGACGGGGGCGGGGGCGGGGGATTCTCTGTGGCATACTGCTCCTTGAATACGCCGGCAGAGGGGGTCGGCTGGGTGGGCGGCGGCACAGGGACATCCGGAGCTGTGCCTTGTGGGGCGACGTCCACGGGGGTCTTGACTTGAGCAGGTGCAAGCTTCCCGGTCCCTGCGACAACGACCTTGCCTGTTTGGTACAGGATATTGAAGACCGGGGCACTTGTGAGTTCCGTCGTCAACCCCAGAGTGTGGGGGCAACTGGGTTGGTTGCTGACTGCGAGGTCGAGGTGGCACTCTTCGTCTTGGCCGAGGGAGCAAATCGCGTCGCAAATGTTGAAGAGAACGTGGTTCTGGGCGACGTAGCTGTTTGGCTGAGCAAGACAGCTGCTCAGGAAGTTCATGCTGTTTGATGCGCTGAGGGGCAACTTGGCGCCATTGGTGTAGATCAGGTCGGCGCACTCAGAGGCATCTACCTCCTCGTAGTCCATGGCCACAGCCCCACCAGCGATGGGGTTGGTAGCAGCCGATTGGCCGGTCTGCAAATAGACCCAGGCATCGTAGCTGATGTCGTACGCGCCGCCGGATTGGTCGATGCGCAAAAGGTTCACCGAACGGCCCCCGTGGCTCAGCTTGATGCAGATGTTATTGCAGTCGATAGAGCCCGGCCAGTAGGCGACGCGATCGGTGTTGATCTTGCAGCCGAGAACTCCAACGGACGAAGAGTAGCTGTCGTGCGGGGTGGCCCAGCAAGCTTCGCCGGCGGCACGGCCAGCAAAGGCGAGAGCGGAAAGGGAGAGAAATGCGCGGAGGCCGGACATGGTGCTGGAAATGCTGTTCAATTCGAGGGGTATCCAAAAGCGATCAAGGACGGGAAGGACGCGGGCAGTGCGCTGCAGTTGCTCGATGGAAGGACTGGTGCGTGTTTTGGTTTGGCAGGTAATCGATTCGCTATGCTATCGTGTCGTCGTATCGTGGGCGGCGCTGGGTTGCCGTGTCGTGTTGCGCAGTTTGCGTCGGTAGATGGTTTTCACTTGACTTCAAAATGAAGGGAATTGGCTGTCCAATGCAGACAACTCGAGATCGAGAAGGACGGGATCAGCTCCAAGCTGGTACAGTTGCTCCAAATGAGTGGCCTGCCACTGTCGCATGAAAGAGTGGGCGACTTGGATAGACTGGAGAAAGGAATGGACTGACTGCAAAGTCAGGAACCGATGGCAAACGGCATTGTTGGAGGAGAGATCAAAGCTCGCTGTTGGGCGGCAGCGTGGGGGAGCAGGGTTTTTGTCCAGGGCCGACCTCTGTCGTGATGAACCTGGTGGAGTCCCCTGACTGGGGTGCTCGGGCAAATCGGCTTTTTCCGCAGGTGTGGTCAGACGTGGCTGCCCACAGCTGCAACACGTTTTTTTTGGGGCGTCGAGCGCGAAAAAAAAGCAAGTGGGTCTCACCCCAGCCACCCGACAGGCGTCCATTTTTATTGCAGGACCCGCTGCACACAAGGGACTGCCGCTCTGCCGAATACCGTGGTAAGAGCTTTTTCGGGCCTTTTTTGTGCTACTATGGGACAATAAGCGATCCAGAAAATGTTGTGATCCCGATGTTACAGCTCCACGCATCCAACAGAACTTGCAGCCCTCGATTTCCATCCCGGAAACCAGCAAGTGCGTGATGTGGGGTTGGCGATCGCCTGTCGATCAGCGGTTTTTATTGGAGGCTGAGTGCCGAGGACCTGCATCTGGTGGGTCAGACGGGAGGGGCGAAGCGCGCTACTGCAGGTACCCACAACTTGAAACTTGGCGTTCTGGAGGGAATTCCGAGCCGACCAGAGAAGCCTCCACGGAATCCAGGTTTCCATCTGTGAGCTCTTCACGAAACAACGCAGGGATGATGTCGTTGACGCATTGACATACATTGATGTACATTAATGACCAATGATGGTGGCGGTGGCTAACAGCGAGCAAAACATATGGGGCAAGTGGTGGGCTGAACTCGCTCCAAGGACCCACGCACGCCACTGCCATCCCAAGGCCGTGGCGCCTCAGGCCCGCCATCTCTCTGCCACCGATTTGCCTCGACAGCGACACAAGCCGAGTTCGCAAACCAGCCGAGCGCAATCGGGATTTCTGTCTCAGAGGTCGGGTCTTTGGGGCCATCCGTTGTCATCTGAAACGGGACCCTCTGCCCGCCAACTTCTTCGCCGCTGTGTATCTGAACACGGCCCAGGTTTGCCGCCCAAGATGTTTCGTTGGGTTTGGAGACAGTAGCACTTCGACACCCTTCTCGGTTGCAAACACAGCCAACTTCGATGAACCTGGGCCTTGGGGACCCTCCCTGAACCGACTCGGAGTGGGTCTTCCGTCACTTTCCCCGCTCCCGTCAGCTGTGGTTCGCCCCCGCGGCGGCCCGCACGAACGCGCAAACGATACCGCAGCCACGCACGCCTGAACGGCATGGGGTCATGGGCCGTATTCTGACCTTCGGTCTTGTCTCTATTCGAGGTCTCTTCCTCCCTGGAAAATCGCGACCGGCACATTGGGTCATTCTGAGGGCGTCGGCAAGTCTCAGCTTGTGCCTGCCTGCCACTTTCTCCATCTTCTCCAACTTGCAATAACAGTTCAGATATTCCTCCAATCAGTTGCGCGCGTGGATTTCCCTCTTATGCGCTCCAGTAAGCTGGGCTCTAGCATTCGGCATGGAAAGGACGGAGGTCCATTTCAGCTTCAATAGCCGGGAAACTGGCCCAGCGCTGGCCCAAGATCCGGTTAAAGCGGCGGACAGCGATGAGCGATGCGGGGGAATGGACACATAGCCGGAAAATTGATGGAGGTGTGAAGCCCGCGTGACACAGGTACATGCAACATTTGATGTGGTATTTTCAGGTGTTGATGTTGAGGCAGTCAGATTGCCTCGGTCGACACTGTCAAGGGCATCGCTCGATCGCAAGTATAAAGCAGGGCTTGGGGATACTCGACTCGGCGAATGTCGATTCCGCATCCGACTCGATAGATCACCATGCGTGTCTTCCTCCGCGCGGCTGTCACGGCGCTGGCGGCGACCCTGTCTCTTGCGGGCCTGGCAACAGCTTCGCCTGCTGTCATCTACAACAACACGCTTGTGAACCAGCGCGCTGATCCTCACATCTGGAAGCACACCGATGGCTTCTACTATTACACAGCAACTGTTCCTGAGTTCGACAAGATTATTCTGAGGAGAGCTCAGACTATCGCGGGTCTGACGACAGCGCCCGAGACAACCATCTGGAGACGGAAGGCATCGGGCGTCGGCAGCGGGCAGGTTTGGGCGCCCGAGCTCCACTTCATCGACGAGAAATGGTACATCTACGTCGCGCTCGGCGTATCCGGTCAGTGGCGCATCCGTGCCTTTGTGTTGGAGGGAACCGGAGCCAACGCTCTCACGGCCAACTGGGTCGAGAAGGGACTCATCAAGACCAACTGGGACACGTTTTCGCTCGATGCCTCTACCTTTGTAGTCAATGGAACTCGCTATCTAGTCTGGGCTCAGCAGGAGCCCTCCCGAACGGACGAGAACAGCAGTCTCCTCCTCGCCCCTCTGCAAAACCCATGGACGATACGGGGCACCGCTGTCGTCATCTCGCGGCCCGACAGGAGCTGGGAAAGAATCGGATACAGGGTGAACGAAGGAGCCGCCGTCATCCAGAGAAACGGCAAGATTTTCTTGACGTACTCGGCCAGCGCGACGGACCACAACTACTGCATGGGCCTTCTGACGGCAGACGCCTCGGCTAATCTCATGAACCCAGCATCTTGGAGCAAGTCGCCAAATCCCATCTTCGTCAGCAATGCCGATACCAAGCAGTACGGGCCGGGTCACAACTCCTTCACCGTTTCGGAAGATGGACTGAGTGATATCATGGTCTACCACGACCGTGGATATCGCGATATCAACGGCGATCCCCTGAACGATCCCAACCGGCGAACACGGGTGCAAAAGCTGTACTGGAAGGCTGATGGCTCGCCCGATTTTGGTATCCCAGTCCCTGACGGCAACACCCCAGTGAGAGTGAGGTCCTTTACGAGCCAAAGTCTCTTTGTGCGCTACTACAGCGGTACCCAACCGAGCACCACCGCCGCCAGTTTGCCAGAGACTCAGTTCCGCATCGTTAGTCCTGGGCTTGCTGGCGGGAACACCGTGAGCTTCGAGTCTACGGTTAAGCCAGGGACCTATCTCCGTCGCTCCGGAAGCCAGATCAGGTTTGAGGCTAGAAGCAGCCAGACGAGCTTCAACACCGAGACGAGCTTTATTCAGCGCGCTGGATTGGCGAATGCGGGCGGAGTTTCGTTTGAGACCTCTGATTCTGCCGGCAGGTTTCTTGTGCTGGGAAGTGGCGGAAGTTTGTCGGTGTCAGTCGCTGGGGACTCCACAAAGGAGTCGGCGACCTTCTTCCTTGAATGAACACTGTCCGACGGTATGCACAGCCACCGCGGTCCAGATGGAGCCACATAGATGAAGCCACGTTCAGATGGAGGCGCAGAGATGCCTCCACACGAAAAAGCAATATCAGCACGCGTTTTCCATCGCCGCATTTCGCTCTACTGGGTAAACTGTGCTTCCTCACATGCAGCTGCAAAGCCTAAGGCTTTATTCTTGACGGTTGTTTGCAGGATCCTGCTGGGTGCGTTGTCCCATCACACTTTTTCGTCGGGATGGAGGGACGGCATGGAAAACAATAGGGGTTTGCTCTTCCGCCAATTCGACGAGGCACCTCGGAGCCAATAGCAGCTCAGGGCCGCACGGCAACGGTTTGTGAATGACCACCCACCGCCCGTCTACGGTCCAACCCTCACTGACTCGCCCAAACTTTGCAGTTGTACGGATAGGCGAGCACCTTCCACTTTGAAGAGGCCAGCTGCTTTCCGCCACCAAGACTATTGCCAGCGTCATGCACGTCGCTCAGACGTGTCTAGGACCTGGACTTGCGCTCGGAGTCAAACAACAGCACATATTCGATGGACATTTCCGACCAAATGTCACCACTGCGCCGCTCAGACGCTCGGAAGCGACCGGTAAGCACCGACCTACCGGACCATCCGTGCTCACCATCAACATCCGATGACCGAGCATCGGCCAGGCGACTATCAGCTTCCATCTTGGGAACTGATGCAAATGCCACGCACCGGTCCTTCGGAGTGAGATGAACTGGCATGTTCTTCTCTTCGATAGCACCCTCAGGGTGATATCGGCATGCGAATGCATCCCATGCAGGAAGGAAAACACCAGATGTCATGTTCGGCACCGTTCGAGCTTCGACTGGAGCTCAATCCCAAACGGCCGATAACCGAGGCTGCAGCTTAGACCAACAAGCTGCATCAACAACCGGCACCGCAGGAATTTACGGAACGTCCATGTAAGCTTTCTTGTCTCCAACTCGAAATTCCGCGGGGGAGGTGCCCATGCAGCTCGAAATTTTGTTATCTCTCTCCCCGGCGCCCTCACATCTACTTTCACCTCGGTCACAGCAGACCTCGCCTAATCTTTCTTGTTCCCACTTGCATGGACGGCATGGGTTGTCGCGTAGTCCACACACCTCGCATGCCAAGCTTTCCAGATCAACTGAGAGATACCAAAGCATCCCTGAACCGCTTCTCAATGTTCCTTCCCCACAGGCTACCACCCTGCCCGAATGTGGGTGGCCGGGTGTCACCTCAGCCCACCGAAACGATGGGACTATTGAAGCTCTCAGACCTGCTTGGTTTCTTTTGTCTCTCAGGACTCCTGTCGGGATGGGAACTGCTGCCGACTAGCTGGTGAACTGGTTCGTAGCGGGGATGACGCTGCGCGTGCTCGGGACCAGGATCTCGTTCCCAACTGCGGGTCAACCACTCTTGGTATAAGGTCAACATCTCTCTTCCAGTCTGTTTGCCATTCTCTTGGCTTTAAATTGGTGGAGTCTTGCGCGGCAGTGACTGCTCAGAGCACTTTGTCCGCATTTCCACTTGTTGGATTCTCTACTTCGTCATCACGACACTCCCAGACACGTGCCTGTCACGTTCGGTCTCCACCTGAGCCTTTGCCGCATCGGACGTCTCTCCCAAGATGCGGCCAGCTTTTCTGTTTCAAGTGCTCAGCAGCCTGGCATTCCTTGGCTTTGGGAGCGCGATTCCCTCGCCTCCTCTCACGAAAGAGGTCTTGTCTTCTCCGGCCAATCTTCTGAAGAGGGCGCCCACTTGTAACACGGCAACGAACAGGGCATGTTGGACGTCTGGGTTCAATATCAACACTGATTATGAGACCGCCATTCCGGTGACTGGCGTAACACGAGAGGTAAGGGGGGGGGGGGGGGCTGGTATCATCCGTGATTTCAAACTGACTAGTTGATAGTACAATCTCGTCATTACCGAGCATGATGAATGGATTGGGGGAGATGGAGTGCCGAAGAAGAAGGCGATGCTGATCAATGGTAAGTGGTTCCGCTTCCCTGATCTTAGGCGGCGGCCAGTTCCGGGCGAACCCTTCAAACTGTGAACTTGACTAACGTCGAAGCAGGAAAGTTCCCTGGTAGGCGGTCCGTCCCGGGTGTTCGCCTGAACCTTGAACTGACGTCGAGTCCAGGTCCTACCATCAGGGCGGATTGGGGTGATACAGTTCGTGTCACTGTTACTAATAATCTGCGCATTAACGGGTGTGTCTCTCGCCTTTTCTTTCCTGCCGCCTGAATCTTTTTGTTTGACCGTCGAACAGAACGTCACTTCATTGGCATGGCATCCGCATGCATGAAAATAACCAGAACGACGGTGCAAACGGAATCACGGAATGCCCGCTTCCTCCGGGAGCTTCGAAAGTCTACAGCTTCCGCGCGGAACAGTACGGCAGTTCTTGGGTAAACTCGGCCCTCTCCAAACCCTGCGACGAGTGAAGCTGACAACGCACCAGTACCACAGCCACTTTTCCTCACAGTACGCAAACGGTGTGGTAGGAACGATTCAGATTGACGGCCCTGCCTCGCTGCCGTATGAGGAGGACCTTGGCGTGTTCCCACTCACCGATTGGTATTATGGCGCCGCAGATGAGATCCAGCACTCACTTATCCCGCCGCCGGGTGCTGCACCCCCCGCTGACAATGTGCTATTCAATGGATCCCACGGTAAGTGTCAATATTCCAACTTGTCATTTGTATCGACCCCTAAACCCTTGAGTCTCTTCCCCTCTCTCCGCAGTCACTAACACGATATTGCGGCAGTGAATGCAGCCGGTGGAGGTTCCTACTACCGCGTGAAGCTGAAGCCGGGAAAACGCCACCGTCTCAGAATCATCAACACCAGCGTGGATAATGCCTTCACCGTTTCGCTCAACAATCACTCCATGACCGTGATTCAAACCGATTTCATTCCAGTTAATGCCTACACCGCGCAGAGCCTGTTCCTCACCGTTGGCCAGCGGTACGATGTAACCATAGACGCTAGCCAGAGCGTTGGAAATTACTGGTTCAACGTCACGTTCGCCGCATCAGGTCTCTGCGGCGTCGCCAACATCCGCTACCCTGCTGCCATTTTCGACTACGAGGGCGCAAGCTCAACTGCGTTGCCGGCATTTCAGGGCACGCCTCCGCCCGACAGCTTGTGCGAAGACAACACGAATTTTAGTCCTATCGTCACTCGAAGCCCACCTGCACCGTCTTTCACCGCGTCCCCCGATAACGCCCTCGACGTCTCCATCGCCGTACAGACTTGGGAAGGACAGCAGCGAGTGTACTGGAAGGTTAATGGCGAGGATATGAACATTACCTGGGATGAGCCTACTCTTGAGTATCTGGCTAAGGGGGACATGAACTTCCCAAACAGGTATAATGTATTCGAGGTGCCACAGGCAAATCAGGTTGGTGTGGACCTCCTCGCCCGCGTAGGGGTTTCGCTTACACGGTAGGTAGTGGGCATTCTGGGTCGTGGAAAACGGACTTGGGGTTCCGGTAAGTCCTACACTGCCATCATGACTTCGAGTGGAAGGAAACTAAGACCAGGCTTTGCCTAGCACCCCCTGCATCTTCACGTAAGTCTTAATTTTGGAGTGTGTGACTAGTCAGACCAGACGAACTGACTCCCCATCAGGGCCACGACTTCCTCATCCTCGGTCGATCCCCAGCAGTCGCAAACCCCTTCGCCATCCCCGTCCGGCGCTACAACGACGCCACCGATCGAGCAACACTTAACTTCGCCAACCCTACTCGTCGCGACACAACCATGCTGCCTGGTAACGGCTGGGTCGTGGTTGCCTTCCGGACGGACAACCCTGGAGCATGGCTGTTCCACTGTCACATTGCCTGGCACGTCTCGCAGGGGCTAAGTGTCCAGTTCCTGGAGCGCGTTCAGGAAATACCGGCGACGGTCCGGCTTGAGGAGATTGAGCCGGTGTGTGAGCAGTGGACCACGTATTACAGCACCTCGCCACACAAGCAGTTTGACTCTGGACTTAGGGTGTGATTTGTTAATCCGGACTTGGGTGTGCTGCGAGTTTTTGGGTTGTCGTGTGCTTGAACTTTAGGAGATGCAGGCACAGTGCGAGCGGGATGCAGACGTGGAGATGCTGTGCCATCAGTGCGACACTGAAGATGTAGCTTTGACTGAACTGTACCTCGTTCCAAGAAGATTCGAAGATGCGCCTTCTGTGGGTGTGTGGGTCGTGGATAAGAGTTTTGCCAAGACTTCAACGTCGCGCATCGAGCCCCTTGGTCATTGCGCTGTCGGTGAGCATCCTCGCGAGCAGTGGGGTAGGTCTTTGGCCATCGCGCTCAGCAACGTTGAAAAAGACCCAGATATACGTATGGCAGTCTCTTGGAGATGATCCCTTGTAGAGATGACGCATTTGCGTCCTCACGGTGGTTGAATGGTTTGATGTTTGGGAAAGGAAGCTCCAGTGTGGGCCGGAATCTCCACTGCCCCTCTACGCTGTGGGCCAAACCTCAGCCAGCTCATTGGTTGCTTCCGGTTATCTTTGAGTCACGTGATGCTATCGCGTGTCATCTGCTGCCAAAATTGCCAGTTCCGACCCCGCCAAGCTGCGAACGACATCTCCACGAACTTTCGATCACGTATCCGAATCACTACTACAAGGCGCCGGCGCCCTCACAACAGCTTTACCGATCCCAACCAGAAGCGGCCGAGATAGAGTCCCGACCAGCGCTCACTGGCCAGCAGCTGTCAAATGCAGCTTCGCGTCATGGCGTCCCTACTACCAGTGGCAGCTCTGGAGCTCCGGTCGGTGCTCCACTTCCCCTGGTTTGCCTCTTGGGCCATATTCTGACGATTTCCTGCCGTTCTATAGATTCAAGACTTTACCCACGACGTGATTGATAATCTTCGACTCGATCCAGACCCCACGTCCGAACAAGCGCCCGCTGCCGACGACTCACAAGGCGACGGCCAATTCCCCGTCGGGGACACGAACTCCAGACCGAACCACGCACCTTCTCAAGGGCTTGGGTTTTCACAGGTTATATTTGTGCCCTGCCAAACCGCGAGACAGCTCAGAATTGCCAGTGCTGGCCCATATGCCGCCCCTGCCATGCGCCGCCCCTGCCCCCTGAGGGCGGCCTCCCAGGTTCCGCATGTTACACTCCAGGCGCGTGGCACTCCAGCTGCGTCGTTAGTCGAAACGGCCCAGGCAGGCGCGCCTTCAAGTGACGAAGTTCCCCCCAACAACGCCGGCTCCAAGGCGAACAGGACCACGGCTTCAAGGGCTCCTGAGGAACTTGTGGAGGCCGACACGGCTCACAACTCTCCCCTTCACATGTCTCGCAAGAGGCCGCTCGCGACGATGCCAACGCACGATGGTCGGCAAGGAGAGGGCGCTGGCAGTGCCACAAAGCGCCAGAGGGTAGACGATTCACGGCCACAGCCTGCCCCGCAACCCGATGCTCGTGCCCCGCAACCCGATGCTCGTGCCCCGCAACCCGATGCTCGTGCCCCGCAACCCGATGTTCGTGCTGCTGCTTCGGCCCGACTAGCTCAGGCACGCCGCAACCTACTAGCTCGGGAACGCCGACTCCTTGAGAGGGCCAGGGTTGTAAGACGTCACACTTCGTCTCTGGAGGTTGATTTTATGCGTCTACAGGACGCTGTGAAGGGAAGGAGTGCGGCGATGATGGACCGTGTGTGTGTTGCGAAACGGCAGACTGGGCTCGCCTCCCCCACCACCCCTCCAATCCTCAAAGAGGCCAAGGCAGTTCTCCTGGGTTTCGAAGAAAGGTGGAATCTTCTAGCCGACGGCACCCTCATGTCTTTGGCCGAGATCTCGAAGGATGCAACTGATCGCGTAGAGGAACTGGAGGATGAGGTCAGGAGACTGGCACAGAGAGCTATGGAGAGCGATGGGCATTTGCGTGCTGCAAGGCGTGGAGGACTTGGACGTCGATCACCTCTAGCTAGTACCACAACAAGAAAGAGGTCTTAGGCGTGGTTGTGAGTGGGAGGTCATCCGGTAGTACAGCATTATATAGTTAGGAGAATGCCTATTTGCACTCTACGATGCGTCTATTACACAGATAACCCTTGACTCTTCCCCACACCACCACTACTGCGGCAGCCCCTGTTACCACTACACCTGAGGCCTCTTTTAACGTAAAGGAGGTATTAGAATTAGTTAAAAGTCCGTGAAAGATACCTTTGGCACCCCCCTCAAGCTAGAAAAAGGCCTCTTGCGTAGCGGTAATAAGGGCTACCGCAGTGGTGGCGGTGTGCTATGTGCGGGGGTACGTCGGCTCCCAAACTTTGCAATGTGCGTGTGGTCGTTGTTGGTGAAGATGGCCCCCGTGCCAGGGATGCGTAAGCTAGGGTAGCCGACAATCTGCAGTTTGAGATAGAAGTAGCCAGCTTTGTCCTGTGTCATGAATTTGTGGATGAGAACACACCTCTCCAATGACAGGGGGCTGATGGAATGGCTTGTGGTGGTCTGCCAGCTGCACGATTCATAGGCCTGGATGCACTGCAATTATAGCCCCCGGGAGGGCCCAAAGCAGACTGGCTACTGTACCAAACACAGCCTCTCAAACTCGCACTCTCCAAACGGGGTTGCTTGGAACAAGACACGACCCCTCATGGTGCCTAGCAATGCTGGGCACACCCATGGTATGGGGGCGTGCTGTCTACTCGTGGAACTCCACGCATTGCATGTTTGTGAACAACACATCATTTTTGTAGCAGTCGTGGAGCTCGACGCATTTCTCAGAAGGAAAGGTGTTGCAACTGCTGGATGGAATTGCCTGTGGTGGTTCTGGCTTGCCGCCAGAACCCCTTTCTCTGCCTTTGGCCTGGCGATGGCTGTAAATCACGGGTGCTGCGGCAGCGCAAGGACTTCTGCCACACGATTCAGCGGACAGCAAATGCGCCGAGTGGGCAAACATGGTGCGTTGCGTGGCAAACGTGGTGCGATGCGTGGCAGACACACTGCGTTGAGTGACAAACATGCGGTCGAGCCCCACGAGTGTAAACATGAATGCGTGGTTCACTGGATAACTCAATGAAGACCCGGGACATGGCTATTGGTGAATGCATTACTCCATTCGTTGCGGATAGCCAGGGGTCCAGAATGGCGGTCTTTTCAGCACATGGACAACTCATCGCTTCGGTGGCCTTGGGTCCGTGGGTCGAAATTTGAAGACGTCCAGCAGCCTTGCCAGGTGCTGGTAGCTAAACCACTCTGCTGGGATTGCACTACAGCGTGACTGCCACAAGGACGAACTTCAAGCCTTCAGTTGAGTGCAGGCTTATTTCACTGCTGGTGACAATATTTCACGTCGAAAACCCATCATGAAGCATACGCTATTCGGTGGCCACCACCCAGCTGCGGCGTGTCTTAGTTCCCATTGACCAAGCGCGAGGCAGCACGACACCGAGCCTCTAATATGTTGATCTCGAAAACCATTCACGTGGGCAGCTAGCCAACCGCTCTGCCCCTTGCCTAAAAATCATCCGTCAGCTCACAATCCAAGGCAAAAGAACCTCAGGCAGCCACTCTAGTCATGGCAAGGTGGAAGGAAACATGCTATCCACTTCACACCGCCGAACAACATATCTGGTGATCTGCGAGGGTGTTCCTGCGAGGCGGGGTAGGAGCGGGCCGAAAGTTCATTGGATCAACACACTCCATGTGAAGCGCAGCCCATTCTCATCCGCATTTCTGCCTAGAGATAGGGAGCGTCCTTTGCACCCTGAGCAGCGTTGTCGCCGACTCCCCATTGATCGCAACCAACTGAAATATCTGTGTCCTCGCCCCAGGCCCGATCGTTTGACAAATTGCAGGCTGTGCATGATGTCCCTCAAAAGCAACGATGAGCTAGAGGCTCACGCGAAATCAGCCGCCCAAGCCGATGTTGCCAGCACCCAACGGGATGGGCACCTTCCGTGGGACGTAGCCCATTCCACTGAGCTGCTTCAGGCTAATGCCGAGAACCTGTCCGACAATTGCATCAAGGACTTTTTCAACGTCACTGAACCAGCAACGCGGGGGGCACCAGTCGACCGTGGAGACAATCCTACAGTCTGCCAAACATGTCTTCATCTCGACTTTACATGTTATCAGAGCACCGGCCCTCCTGTCGACGAGTGGGGCGAGCGCGCCATTCACACGGATATGGTGCACAATCTCCGACTCTCGGCGAGGTCATGCGTCATGTGCTTTGTACTATTCTGTTGTGTTATCCGGTTCTTTGGCGTCTTTAATAACACTGGCAGACTGGGCGTGGCAGACGTGCGGGAGAAAGCTGTTGATTTGATTCTGGCCAAATTCCGCATCATCCTCCACCGCGACGGCAACCCCCAGTTGATGGTAGGCTCCACTTCGGTCTACCGTGGTGGAAGCGCCGCTCCGCTTCCTCATCCTCTGTGTCTTTTTGCGAGGACCGATCCAAGGAATGATGGCAAGGACCCCTAATCACGTTCGGCAGGCGGAGCATTGCACTGACACCGCCGCCGCTAGTCCCGGCTCCGTGGCGTAACCTGGGGCTCTCCCGTCCTATATTCAACAGGCTGACGCTCGACAACTGCGTGTCGTTTATCCGGCCCCTGCTAGAGCAATGCCTGACATCTCATTCGCATCACTCCAACCCGCTCTCCCAGCTAGATCCACAACGTTCGCCAAAGAGGTTGCTGTACGTAGGCGACCCCAAGGCAGCGAGGACTGCCCAGAGCACGAGGGTTGTCGAAGCACGCCAGATTTGTACTAGCGCTGACGATATGCTCCCGCGATACATGGCCCTCAGCCATTGCTGGGGCCCAAACACCCCCGGTAACAAGCTGCCATTGACGACAAGCAGCAACTACGCGGATCGATGCCGAGAAGTCCCGTGGGAAGACTTGAGCACCACATTCAAGCACGCAGTGCAGATCACACGCTGCTTGGGGGTCGAATATATCTGGATGGATTCGCTGTGCATCATCCAAGACGACTACGCCGACTGGAAAGCTGAGGCCGCCAAGATGCAATACGTGTACTCGGACGCTTATCTAACTCTCTCTACGAGCGGGTCTTTGGATGGCTCTGGCGGATGCCTCTTCCAGCGAGGTCACCGAGGTGCCAACACCCCTTCTGCGCAACAGGAAGAGGAGGAGTGCCTCGTGTACGCCCTCAACGTCAGGAATGAGGGTGAACCTATGGAGATATGGGCACGGAAGCGGCAGCTACGAGATGCGCATCTCGATCTGTCCTCGCCGGTTGGGCCTAGTGGGAAAGGTGGCCCTTTGCTCGACAGGGCGTGGTGCTTCCAGGAGCGGATGCTCTCCACGCGGATTCTGCATCTTCACGGCGAGGAAATGATATGGGAGTGCGCAGCTGGGTCAGCGTGCGAGTGCACGATGGACCAGGAGACGCTGAAAGCAACTCTTGGGCACGCTGAATGGAACGAGCTGCCGTTTTACCGGTTGGGCTACAAGCAGAAAGTTGCGCGGGTGCTAGCATCGCCGTTGTCCAGTCCTAATGCGGACCCCGTGCTAGCGACAACGAGGGAGCAGATATTCGAGACGTGGCGGAAGGTTGTCCAGACCTACTCCCGCATGTCGTTGACCAAAGAGGACGACCGCTTCGCTGCGCTTGCTGGACTAGCGCAGAGGTTCAAAGACGTGCTGGGGTGCCGCTATCTCGCAGGGCTGTGGGACAATGAGCAAGAGCTGCCGAAACTGCTGCTCTGGGCGCAGTACGCAACGGGCCGGGCTGCGCCGTCCCAGAATCCCGACGAGGCACGGCGTGTGCCAGGCATACCGACTTGGTCGTGGGCCTCTGTTCATTACCACCGTTTCAGCAAGGACCCAGCGAGCCAGAACAAGAAAACATCTGGATGGCACGGCGCACACTACATCTTTGTCGACACGCACCACACCATCATCGACCCGCTACTCAAGATCCTTAGGGTTTCGTGGAGCCGGAGCGGGAATGCAAGTACCGGCGCCGACATTGATGATCTGATGCGTCCGCCCTCGGACATATCCATCTTTGTGGAAGGGCTTTGCGTACTAACCACGCTTGATCTGAGTGCGCCCACGGTGTACCTCGACCTTGTTGCGTCACTGAATCTGGCACAGCCGCAACAGGAGTGCCATCTCCTCTTCATGGCGACCAGCATCGATGCGGACAAGCGCGAGAGCAGACTGTGCCTTATGTTGCAACGGCTCGCATCCGGTCAGTTTGAGCGGTTCGGCTTGCTGAGGGTTGATTTGGCAGAGTTCGACAAGCTGTTTAAGAATGGGAGAGTGATGGAGGTTGAGCTGGCGTAAAATTCTAGTTGGCTCAAGGCAGCCATACATTAAGGCTAAACGGGCGCATTTTGTCAAGTGCATGAAACGAGCTGAGGAAATTAGCTCTGTTACCAAGTGTTGTTTGCAAAAAAAAAAAAAAAAAAAAAAAAAAAAAAAAAAAAAAAGAAAGAAAAAGAAAGAAAAAGCATACGTGCTAAAATTATGGCCAATTGTTTACCCATAGCCGTGTTCTTTGCTGCTACCTCTGCCAAACTAAAGATGTTGTCAAGAATGACTACTAATTGAGCTCACCGCTGCCGATCTAGACAACGAGGCTCACATGTAAAGTAGATAACTACCTTGGTACCTACCTCAGCTTTGGTCGGGTGGTTTGGGAAACTTTGCAGGTAATTTTCGGGTACCGGCACTCACAGCTCCTGTGATTGCCCCTGGTCACACACACTCTCGCCCCTTGTCGTTTCCCCTGCCAGGCAGGTCGATTTCTCAATGGTGTTCAAACTCGCGTTCTAGGACATAATATGCAGGAGAGGTATTCTTAGAACTACTCCTCGACATATTCCTTATGCAGGCTAACCGGATCCCTCCCATAGTCTACCCCTAATCGTCCTCCTCCCGCTCATACCGGTAATATCGCCAAACCTATATCTGGCAGGTACTCTGCCAACAGCTCTCTTCCGCTAGCCCCCCTTCAAAACCGCCACCCCTTCTAGATCTAACACCATGAATGAGTCGCACACATACCACATAGCGCCCGCCAACGTACCCGGATCCGCGGGCATGTCGGGCCACGACACCAGGGTCACGGTCGCAATCAACCTGGCAATCATGAAGCCCAGTATCCCAACTGTCATCCAGGCTGCAACAACGGCGTGTTATCCACGTCTGCGTGATGCGGAACGGGATGTTGGAGAGCAAGAGGGGCGCGACTTTGGCGAGCACCGACGCGGCAGACACAGCGGACACGGGCGCGCTACGCTGCTGGAACAAGCCGCGGTATAGACCGAGAAGGGGATTCGCCGCCGGCGCGAGCGCCAGCGCCTCGTAAAGGCTGTTTTACTTGGCCGTCTTGCAGATCGGAACCACAAACTTCAACCTCATGGTCGACACCGGCAGCGCCAACACCTGGGTGGGATCCTCCAACTATTCTATCTGCAAGGCCCCCGGACCAACCGGTGCCCCATGCAAGCTCCCCGGAACATTATCAGTGTCCGCATCCGAAAATTGGGTCCACCTCCTCGACGCACGCTACGGCGACAGATCCAAGGTCATCACCCGGGGACTTTATTCGCCGCCCCGTTGCCTTCTCCCCCCAGCCTCAAACTCCTCAGCCGGCTCATCGGCGCATCAGACCGCATCATCAGCGACGTCTTCGGCCCTGACCTCGACGGCATCCTCGGCCTCGGTCCACGCGAAGCCACCTCGGACCCTCTCAACCCCAACAGCCCATACTACGATCCTATCCTCACCTCCCTCATCAAAACCTGCGCCATCCCCGCCAACTCCTTCAGCCTCGTCCTCAGCGGCGCCGCCGACATCACCACCCGCGATGGCGGCTGCCTCACCTTTGGCGGCCGTCCCAACTTCATCAAGGTCACCTCCCCCTGGGCAACCACCCCGTTCCTCACCTCCGTCCTCTCTACCCATGGTATACCATCCGCCTCGATAAATTCACCTTTTCTCCCGCCCCGAAAACCGCAATCCCATCCCTCACGCAAACACGGCACGCTCGCCATCATGGACAGCGGTACCCTCCTCACCCGCCTAATCCCGCCCGCAGTCCAGGCGCTATACAACCTCATGCCCGGCACACACATCTCTTCATGCTCTAACCGAAATCCCAAGGCAAACGCAAAGTGCACAGACGACACCGGCGTGTGGGATCTTCCTTGCACGGGGGCATTGCCTAGATTTTCGATTACGCTGGGCGGGATGGAGGTGGGTTTTATACGACGGAGAATCTGGTGGTTACGCAGCCGCCCGGGGGGGGGGGTTGTAGCGTGTGTGGTGGTGAGGGATGTGAACATGTTGGTGTTTCCTTGGATGAAGAATGGGGTTGTGGTTTTACATGAGTTTGGGGGCGGGGATGGGGATTGGGGGGGGGGGGGGGAAGGGGAAGCTGGGGGTTGCGAGGTATGAGTGGGTTTGAGAGGGGAGGGGGTTTTACGGGGGTTGTTTTTTTGGAGTGGCTTGGAAGATGGCTGGGTGTTTTCCTTGGGTCCTCCTTGTTTCTGGTGGTAATGAGCGATTCGCTCTTAGGGCTATTGTTCCTGGGTATCTTAACGGAGTAGTGGAACGGACCCCCTCTTGTAGAGGTGAAGACGCTGGACGATGGCAACGGAAGAAGCACGGATCCAATACCTTTGGTATTCAACGAGATAGCCAAGTCTGAGGTATGCTCTTCTCTGCTGGCGTCTTCTTGCACCCACAGTGCTCATCTTTCGGGTGTTGGTATCTCTTTCAATAATAGCAGCAACGTCGGCGATGTGTCACGAAAACAAACTCGCATGGAACCACGGCTATAGGCATCTATCACGGACATCGCAGGCAACGTTCCACGAACAACTTCGTCCCGTCTGCCTCCCTGTGTACCCCGCCCTCTTCTGCAGGTCTATGTGGGCTGTCTAGGAACTCCGCCTCGTTCTTGCAGGCCACCGAGGTACGAAGGATGACGATGGCCTCTGGTGAGAGGCTATTGAAGCCGAAGTAGAGTGCCGTCTTCATTTGAACCGCGGCCGTGCCGTGTCTTCATATACGAGCAGGGCCGTCGTCGTCAAGATGCAGCTGTAAGTCGTGCCAAGATTGGTGGAAGGATCGAAATGAACTTATTCAGCTTCGCTTCTAACAAGTTCAACCGGCGTCTCGGTTCCAGCGTTGGCGCTCACCTGTCAAGGCCCGATGCTTCGACTTTGCAGTTGCCGGCAGATTTGTCTGCCTGTGGTATATGAAAAAGGATGGCCGACATGACCCGATGCGTCGCTGTACCTTGCAGACGGTGGAGCAAGCTCTTGTCGATGCGGGGTGGGCATGCTGATTGATGAGAATACGTCGCTTATTAAATTGGCGACCCTGTGTACCCCATTCCCAGTAGTCGGGCAAGAGTCGAGAGCGAGTTATTTTAATTATTCGACGAGATTTCCCGTAGAGTGAAGGTGAGCTGCACCGTCAGCTTGGTTGTTGTTTGCATGCCCTACAGTCCGCAGGGCGAGGTCCTGAACATACCTAGGTCCCTACCGGGGGGCCATGCCGGATTGACAGCAATGCGAGCCCCCGGGCACACCTTGGACGCATTGCCCCTCTTCGGTGAGTGGCTTGTGGAACCGTGTAAGTGAGCAGGCCCAGTACCCAGGGTAGGTACATAAGACAAATCAAGTTCGCATCCATATGTCGATCAACGGCCTCTACCACGCGCCAGAGAGACTCCTTGTCAAGCCTCCCCGTCAGTGTCACTGCCCCGCCTTTGGGTTTTCGCCTCCCAGTCTGCCCCCAAGCCCTATTTTTTTTTTTTCTTTCCTGCCAAACACGCGCCTATCTCGCATCACCATGAAGTTTCTATCCCTTCTCTCCGCGGCGGCTCTGGCCGCTGGAATGCCGTCCACTCTGAACAACCGCGCGCTGGTTGCTCCTCTGGCTACGCCACCCTCGACTGTCAGGGTGCTGGGAATTTCTCTCTTGGGATCTGGCTGCCCGCCTGGAACGGCCGATGTTCAAATTGATGCGAGCAAGACTCTTCTGGAGGTCACCTTCTCCGAGTACATCAGTAAGCCACCACGGCGAGGGTCCGAAAACATCTGTGACACTCGTGTCAGCACGGCTGTCTCAGTAGCCGCGCCGCATCGCACAAGGAACTTTCCACCTATAAGACAATGTACACTGCTGACATATGCCACAGTTCAGACGGGCCCAGGTTAGTCATTGGTGCCCGGGTCTCTACGACTGGCCGCCTACCCCAGCATCACCAGCTGGGAATCTGAACCAGCCCCATTCTCTTTTTCTCAAAGCAATCGAAAGCTAACACATCGCCCCACAGGAACGCGCGCCTCAGACTGGCGAAAGAATTGTAGGTCTTTCTTCCTATGCGCTTATACAGTGCGGCTCCATGTGTCAATCGATGGACGTCATACGGCAAATGTTTCATAGCACGACGCGATAACACACGGAACATTCTAACCAATGACCATCTCGCAGGCAAGCTGACCATCAACCTCGCGTATGACGAAGGATTCCAGTAAGCTCCATGCTCGACCCCGCAGATTGAGTGAGTGACCATGCTGATCTTGATAGGTTTGCGACGCTCGCGTATGCCCCCCTTTCCAGCCTTTTGGTAAACCACACTGACCTGGAATGACCAATGTAGAACTGAAATGAGGGTGAGCCAACTCTTTCTTGACGTATCTGAGAGGGGCTGACTCAATTCACCACAGGGCTTCGCTCAAATCCCGCGCGGATCGCGGGGAACTTGTAGGCTAACCTCCACCCTTGCCCCTGAACCCCTTTTCGAAGACGCAATTCTCTCTCCTCGGAAAAATCTAACAGCGCCGTCCAGGCTCCAACACCTTCGATTTCACCGGAGTCCCAGGCCAAACCGCCTTCTCCATCTCACTCGTCGGCGAGAAGGAAGGCCCGTTCAGCCTCAAGGTACTTCACTTTAGCCCTCCCCTGGCGCAGAACTCGACTAAGGCTATTTTGCTCCTAGGCCGACCCAGATCTCGTATCGTGGTCTCCCTGCGGGGGAACCTCGAACATTCTGAACCTCAATTCCCAGTGCAACATCAGCCCCACGCAAAGCCAGGCTCTTATCGCGGTAAGTATTCGTTCGCTGGTGCTGCGCAGCGGTAGGGAACTCTGGCTGACAACCTTTTGCAGGTCGACAGAATCTCGGGCAAGATCACGGTCAACGTCTCTCTGGATTGGAGAAAGTGCAGATAAGGAGTTACTTCCCGTCTTAGATGAGGGGATATCTTGCTTTGTCTCACGAGGAAAACGCGCCAGCGATTATTTCTTAATTACTTGAAGTTGAATTATGCGGAAGATGTATCTCTCTCTACCACACACAAGCAGCTGTAGTCAGAGGAAATAACTATCTCATGAGACTGGAAACTACATGTTGGGGGTGACTTTGTGCCCCTTAAGCTGCTGCGGCAACTTTCTCCGCCAGCTCAACAATGTGCTCGTTCAAGATCACATTCGTCGGGCGCTTGTATCCCTCCTTGTATGGAATGCGTTCCTCCCCTGGTGTTGGCATAGAAGAATTAGCAAAGCCATCTCCGAAACAGGGGCGAAGGGGGTTCGACTTACGAAACATAATATTAACCCATTTCGTCTTCGCATTCCCTTCCGTGCCCTTCCCATAAACAGCAAGATACAGCGCCGTCTCAAACTGGCTGAATTGGTCCTCCCTCGCCGTAAAGTTGTACGAAGGGTTCTGCGTTGCCGCCGCAATCAACCGGGCACGCCGGGCCTGCGCGGCCGTCTTGATGGATATGACATCCTTGGTGAAAAACTTGGCCACGGTGTTGTAGATCTTGGGGTTGAAGCTGTGGTTATCGCCAAGGGCGAAGTCACTTCGGCTCAGGCTGCCGTCGTGCTCGATGACGCCGTGTTGGTTGAGGTCGTCGAGGTCGAGGGTGGTGGGATTGCCGGTTGTGGATGTGGTGGCGGCGAATTCGGCCACGGGTCTGGTTGAAAGGGGGCTAATGTTGAGGGCTTCGTCGATGCCGTTGACGATTTGATCGATGGATACGTTCTTGCCGTTTCGGGGGAGGTAGCCGTGGTTGGCGAGGCTGTTTAGCATGGGGCAGGGACTGCGGGCTGTCGTGAGTTAGCAATATGATTTGGATTGTGGGAGAGGGGGTCAAGCTTACCGTCTCGGGGCGAAGGGCGACGAAAGTCATGGTTGCCGCCACCGCAGCTTCCAACTGCGAGAAGGGCCGAGATTGTGACAACTGTGATGGTCCGCATATTTTCAGGTGAAATTTCGAGTGACGCTTGCAGTAGTGGCTCGATCCATGGGGTTGGGGTCTGGGGAGCTCCAAGTTTTTGTACGCGTGAGTCAAGCTAGAAACCACGCTGTCAGCTCGCCCCCGGGAACTGAAGTCTCACCCCTGGCAGAGTCCGAGTGACAGGTTGGTGTCAGTGCGATGCTACCTTCTCTACACCTACAAACCAAACGTTCGGGAGTTAGACGACCACCAGGTTTTACCTCGGAATCAATCTCACGACGCAAAAGTCCTCAACTTCACTACCGTGCAGCTTGTCTTTCATCCTTCTTCCCATCTTCGACAGGCTGAGGCAACTTGCGCTTTTCCGAATAATACTGAAGGGATTTTGCCTCAAAATCACGATGGAGAGAAAAGTGAATGATCAGCGACCTCCCAAAATAGGAACCATGGTGTTGCATTTGCCTTGCAGATCGGAACCCTCCCGCGTTGAGACACATCCCCGAAATGGCATGCCAGTGAGTATTGGACCACTGAATTAGGGCACCTGCACCTCGACGCGGGAGCGCTTCCCGTGCCTTCTCACCGGCCCGAGTCCGAGGGCCGCTTTGGCGCTGCAGACCCCCGGCATATTGAGCGGCACAGCGTTTACCGATATTCAGGGTTGCATTGCAACGTCATTTCTTGCGGACCTCGTGCAGTCAGGATGACTTGACAGCGGTCCCCGTGGTCATGTAAACGCGGTCAAGGATGGGTCGGCGCGTAATACGGTTCACATTCGGTGTGATTGGTCCTTACGTAAAATATGGCATTTTCGTGATAGGAGAAACGACTTTGGTATTCTCCCTTCTCGTTTTAACAGCAGCAGTCTCTGCCTCCTCGCATTCCCAACCAGCCTTGTCGCGCTGACTGCTAGGCATACTAAGATGCTGCGAATGCCGTTTTGCAATTTAACAACGCCTTTTCCAGTCCTGCACAGGGCCCCAGACCAGTTCGGCTACGGCGTACTGAGCTCTGGGACAGGATGAGACGGGGAGGATTTGACGCGGCCTTGGAGCATCGAACTCTTGTCTTGGCTGTCGATGTGGGTCGATCCTCATGCGGGACGACGGGCGAGGCCCAACCAGGTGGGGCTCCCTATCGACTCGAGAGCTGAGGGACGCAGCACCACCCATTGTGTCGTCGCTACGCGTTGAGAGCCGTCTCGCAGGCGGCATCGAGCTCTATTTGTTTCCTAATTCGCTGGAGATGAGTCTTCCCTTGACCAACTCTCTCAGCTTTGACAACTCGTTCCACTGGTTCTCAGTGGTGGTACGTAGCCTTTCCGCTGGCGGGTCGTTCCGCTTGAGGTACTTATCCACTTTGGTTTCAAGGCGTCTCAATCGCTCCAGCTCAGGTGCCTTTGTCGCTCCTGCACTGCAAGTTATCGCTACACCCTTGTAGTCGCTTCAGGACAGCGGCGAGCGTCTTCTCATTGGCGAGGCTTTTTCGTCCAGAGGGTTAGCACCAGGAATGAAAGGGGGTGCGTCTAGGTTGAGGGAGGACTCCTATGCAGCAGGCCGCCAACGTAGCGGGACGAAAACGATCGCATGAACCCTATACACCGAAGAAGCGCCCCCGACCTGACTTCAGCGGGCACTTGTGGCCACAGCGGTCACCACTTGAACAGACGACTGACAACTCAGGCTGTCTGTTCCGTCTGCTTCAGGCCGGTCTAATTCTGTTCCCCCGTCACCAAACGGTTCGCCAGCTCAGTTTCGGGCAAACAGGAAGTTCTAACTCAACCAGAAGGCGAAAATACAGCTATATCTCGTCTAATCTTACCATCGTATTACCATTTCCTATTCTCCCCCTTATTCATAAGTGTTATCTTTATAAGGACGAGAAAACATCAGAAATAGATAATAATTGCTAGAGGAAAAAAGGGTTACCGGTATTGTTTCCACCCTTTAAACGGGTTGCCAGTTACGTTCTGCTTACCTGACTGATCGTCCATGCTAGGCCAGCTGAGTGTCTCCCCTGCGACGTTACTAATACCTGTACCGTTGTCGACACCGACACTTACAACCATTGCCGGCACCGTCACCCGCACACGCAGCCCTAATGTCTGCCTAAGTAGGGAGTTATCCCGCAACTGAAAGCGATATGGATGGTATTCCCCGGAACCTTTACGGACGACATGACGATCCACGGGTACCAGCCGCAGATCACCATCGATATGATCCACAGTATCCGAACGAGTGTCGCCGGCCTGCCAAACTTCAAGGAGCACGCACCTGGGCTAAACAACTATTGGCCTATGATGGAATGCCTGCATTTGGGGCAGCTGAGGAATTCGTGAATCAGAGTTGCCACTTCGATGGCTGCACCAACAAAGCCATATCTCTTAAGAGATTGAGCGACGTTTTCGGCGAAAACGGGTTTGCGCTCTCTACCGTATTTTCGCACAAGCATCAGGTCCAGCATGGCTGGCAATGGGGGCTGTGCTAGAGGTGCGGCCGACAGCGAGGCACAGGGACAAAACTAGGGCAGTTCACGCCATTTTTCGGAACAGACCCCGCGTCATCGATTTACAACCTAGAGGCCCTCCGACAACGTTTTAAACACGTTCGGGAACTTAACGACGGCCTTTCGAGATGACTTAGACCCCTATTAAGATTCTTGAATGGCCTTATGTAATGCAAATCTGGTCTTTTGAGATGCAGAAAGGGCTTCTGAGAGTGGGCCCGGTGCCTCCTGGAATGCAATAGACGTCTTTTCGAGGACGCCAAAGATCTTGTATCATGTGCAAAAGATCCTTTGCTTTGTCAAGAACAGCTTAGCTATAGGTGAAAACGGCTATCTTGATGGGGAAAACGCCAGGTCCCAGTGACTTACTCGCGTGCAGTTGGGTTTCACCAGAGCTTGTAGCTTCCCAGGAGCCATTAGGATGATGTTACCCGGCACTTACCGACCTGGAACAGCCTCTCGGCCCATTTCAATGCCTCAGCAAAGGGACACGGAGGCCTCTCGCTGGCTGTGCTGCGGCGCTCTGCGGGTGGGTATTTAGGCTAATTCCCAATGGCCAGGTGCTGCCTTGCAGGCCGTGGTAACGAATAGCGGGCCCCAAATCTCCTGTCAAGCAGCCTATCAATGTGCAGCAGGAGCTCGATCATTGGACTTTCGACATTATAAAAGTCCCTGATAAGCACGTTTGTGTTGCAAAAGATCGAGGGCGACCTCACCCCCTTGATTGCGAGGTGATGAGAATCAAGACGCAGCATCGCTGCCAAGCGAGGCAGTGTAGGTCCGGTCACCTGACGCAGGCCAAGCCGCAGACATAAAGGGAGAGCGAAACCTGATCTGTTCAAGTCTCAGCTAGGCACACACAAGCTGAAAGTCTCCCAACCTACACACATCATGGACCAGTCTCAGAAAGAACCATCATCCCGAGCCTCCTCCCCAACCTTGAACGGGGAGGAGAAGCCTGAGGCACCCGCAGCAAGATCACAATTCGCCTACGTCGACCGCCGAATTACACCAAACCCAGACGCTCAGCCCAAGCAGAAGGGCAAACTGTCAAAATTTCTGTCAAAGTTTCAGAGTCCCGCCGTCAAGGCCACCAACGCGATCCGCGAAAGGGAGATGCTCGAGCAGGAGAGAACCGGCGTGAAGAAGGTTTCAGCGACGGACACTTCCAGAAGCTCCAATGCCTGGGTGCTCAGCTGAGAAGGGGGGCTCGATGGGGTTACACACGACGGACAGAGTTGGAAATGCAGCGGGATGGATGATACCTCTATTGTAAAAACATGACTGGGAATGGGACGCTTTGTTTTTGATGCAAACAGATATTCCTGTACTAATTCCTTGTGCTCGCTCATATCGACCACTTTGGCTTCCTCTTCTCCAAGAAAGCCGACATGCCCTCCGCTGCTTCGCTGTTCCCGGCGTGCATAACCATCGCATCCGAAGACCACGTCGTTGCTCTCGTAAACCCGTCCAGCTTTCCGCTAGCAGCCATCCCAGACTGGCTCCAAAACGCCCACTTCCCAAGTGCCTGCGGCTGGCCCGGCATGCCAACCAGCTGCGAAACGGTTTCCGCCACCCGCCTCTCGAACGCGTCCTCCTCCGAGCTTTTCACCACATCGATCGCACCACCAAGTTCGTCCGCCCGGACCCGCTGCGCCGTGGCGTACATCCTATACGCCAAACCAACGGGGATTCGCCTGGACGCAGCAGTCGAAGGGCTCGTACACGGCAAACCGATGCTCATACCCGGGAGTTGAAACTCGGTGCTCGCACGCGCAATCGTCACGTCGCACGTCATCGCCAACTGAAATCCCGCTGCCGTAGCAAGCCCCTGAACAGCGCCCACAACCACAGCCGGACTGCTTCTAATAAGCGACATGACTTCGGCGCAAGTCTTGAATAGCTCTTTGCGCTCGGCCTCGCTCATTTCCGATACTTCTTTAAGGTCATGGCCAGATGAAAAGACAGGTCCTTGGCTGCGGAGGACGAGGACACTCGGCATGTTGCGGCACTCGTTTCGCCATTCCGAAGGGTCGAATAGCCAGCGGTATTCTTTCGCCTCTTGTAGTCGTTTGAGGTGCTTGTGATAAAAGGGAGGGAGGGTGAGGAGTTCTTTTGATTTGGGCGAGGTGAAGTGGCGTTTGAGCTGGCTCGACAGGTCCTGGAGGACTTCGAGGGAGAGGGCGTTTCGTCTTGACGCGTTGTTGAGAAAGAGGTAGGCTGCGCCGGCGGGGAGCTTCGGCAAGCTGTCCATTCTGATGGTCCGCATTTTGTTGACGTGTTGGATGTTCCGCTTTTTTTCTTTTGGTTCTGGCTAAATTGGCCTTTACTTGGAGAATGTGCAAACCCTGGAGGTTATGTCAGCCCGTGCGTGAATGGTTTGCGCAACGTCCTAAGCTGGTGCAGTGGTCTGTGTCGATCGTCAACAAAAGAAGACGACATTGCCGCGGGTGATGGACGAAATGCTTGGCAAAGACCTACCCCCGCATGAGGGGCAGTGGAACACTCCCCTGCAGTTGGGGATTGGGACGCACTCCGAAGGTCTGTCTGGAACGGAGAGTTGAACAAACTGTTTTTAGAGATTTTGATATTCATTATTATTCATTATCAGACCTTTGTGATCCGTAGTAGAAATGAATTCTAATCTAACTCCATGTAAATGCCAAGACCTCCCATGCTGCCGCTATGCTTGCCCGCCAATGATCAACGCTATGCAAATGCTGTATCCAATAAAAAAAACCGCTGTCGCTATGCGAGAAGAAAAACAAAAATCAGAAACATCCATTTAGAAACCACTCAAAGGGTTTGGGTTGGCAATCCGCGCTCCACCCTGAATCTGCGACTGCACCTCAGAAGGAGCAACCCGTGCGCGGGCGAGGTTTCTGTGGGCAGAGAGTGTAGCGTTCGAGTTGAATCGCTGGTTGATCACGCCCGTCATTCCATTCTGGCAGTGTGCGCCAACATTTTGAGCGCAGTAAAACCAGATCGGGGTGTTCTCGTCCTTCACCACGATTTGGAAGACTTCGGCAGACTGGCCCTCGGTGACGGGAAAGAAGCCGGAGAAGAAGGAGCTCGAGTCCTTTGGCTGGCAGGGCTTGCCGAAAGAGGACTCGACGACTGAGTGGTTGCGGGGGGTGAAGTGGAACTCGACGACCTCGCCAGTCTTGGCGACGATGTTGTCGGGGTCGAATTTCAAGCCGCCTCGGCCGACGACGACGGAGTGGGTGACTTTGGGCTCGGTATATGTCTTGGAGGGATATTCGGGGTTGGTTCCGGTGGGGTGCGTTGGGGCGGCGGATGCGATGCCCAGAGCGAAAACGACAAGCGCGAGGGACTGAATCTTGGCGAACATGATGGCAAGAATTGTGATGATTAGATGTTGATTTGAGAGTGTATCTTGGGAGGTGCAGAAGATGTGATGTGTTGATTGGTTTTTGAATTGAACCATTTCATCCAGAGACAGCCATGAGTCTCTTATATGCCAGAACTTGACCTGACTTTGACTTGCGATTTCCAATCTGTTGGTGCTGCGTTTGGTGGCGTTCCAGGGCTGTGCGGGTGAGAACGAGCCGGGCCGGCGGGACCCGCTCGGCTGTGGGAAGCTAAGCGCAGGCAAATCCACCATGATTGGCTGATGTAGACGCAAACGCGGCTGGTGCGTGGCGCGCCAGCAAACCGGCTGCGGAAGTGCCCGGCTCGTGGGAGTGGGCCGCTCACTGCCCCGACAAACCAATCCAAAAATAGCTGTCAGCTGCATCTCACTTGCACAGACAGCTGTCGCCACTCCGGCGGAGGGTGCAACATTGCATCCAGAGCGAGTAACAACGACTCTCACTTGAGCAATCTGTTTTGCCTGTAAATCCCCTTCAAGACTGCGAAGCCAATAGGATGCTACATATGCAGCTATTGCGTAGGTATGGCACGTCGTTGCTTCTTAAGTGAGGGATGAGTCTCGGCGCCGAATCTCCACATTCCGTGCCCCGCACCGAACACCGCCCCGGCCATGGCTGGGAACTTTGGTGTGCAACACGGGGGAACGTGGGGAAAACTTGGGGGATCAATCAGAATAGAGATAGAGATTCTCTGTTATCCAAACTCCAAAGCAGGAATCCATGTGGACTGTGATGCAGGGCAGAACCCGCGAACTAGGGTCGGGGGGATGTCGACTGCAGTTGAGAGTGGATAGTAATGGCATCTACTCGCATGCTCCGGGTGTGGTTCCGACCAACAGGAATTGCCATTTCCTCGCTCTCTTGGGAACGCGCATAATCGTGCAGATGTCTCTCATCAAGGATTCGTTCGCGGGGCCTGCCCGGTTGCCCATTGCTGCATCGTATTGTCTTGGCTTCTGCAGCCAGAGTCCTCCCCCCCTGAACCTGGTCCAGATGGTCCAACCATCCTAATAGGAGAGAGAGGTTGGCACTGGGACAACTGCATCCAAGGTTGTCGGGTACAAAGACCACGGTTACACCAGCCAAGCTTTGCGAGAGACCTACATCCTGGTTCGCCGCGTCTTGCCTCTGTATATCCAAGACTCACTCATGCAGGCAGCGGCCATGTCTCCAGACATCCTTCTCCCGTATTCCCAATCATGGTGCTCCGTTAGCTTCCTCCCCGCCGTATTCCTCGCTCTGATATCATTGGGGGCATTCGCTACACTCATATCGACTCGCAACCGAAAGAAAGATGGCGTGCCCACGCTCCCAGAGACGATCCCATGCCTCTCCTCGGCTCTCCTATACATGACGGATATGCAATCCTTCCTGTCAAAAACAAAGTAAGACCCCCAATCTCCCCTCTCCCCTGACACCCCTAACCCAACCCAGGGCTACCTTCCGCTCAACCAACGTCCTCGCCTTTAACATCGGCCCCCAAAAAGTCTACATGATAACCGGCGCCCGCAATGTCGCTAACATCTTCCGAACCACCGCAAATGTAGGCCAAGAAATCTTCATCCTCAAAATCCAAAAGTACCTCTACGGCTCCGTCCCCTCCGACTACGCCAAATTCCTCAACGACAAGAGCGGACGCGCAAAGGTGCCCGCACCCGGAACGGAGAATACCCCGACAACAAAGCGGTATTGGTACTCGATGAATAATCTCCTGCATGGATACCTTGCCCGCGCGCACGATACGAATGTATTGGCTGCTGTTTATCAGCGGGAGTTTAATAAGGCTTTGGAGGTATTTCCCACGACGGAGTGGAGCGAGACTTTGGTGTATACCACCGTGCTTCAGAAGTACATGACCGAGGCTGCGACTACAACTCTTCTCGGCCCGAGGCTTCTCGCCCTGAACCCAGACTTCCTCGAAATCCTCTGAAATTTCGACCGCGTCGCGACTAGTCTCGTTTGGGGGCTGCCCAAATGGATGAACCGCAAGGCTTGGAAGGCGAGGGACAGACTTCATGCCGCGACGGCAAAGTACCTCTATCCGACGGTTGATAATTTTGACTGGGACTCGTCCAGTGCGACGGCGGACTGGGAGCCGGTTTTCGGATCGCGCGCCAACAGGGAGGTTATACGGTGGATGAGGGAAGATGGGTTTGCGGCGCAAACGATTGCGGGTGCTGTGTCAACGTTGTTTATATTTGGGTAAGTCAGCTCCATGGGTCCGGTGCTACGGGACAGCTGGCTAAGTCTGACGATATCTCTCTAGGTCCAACGGAAACACGACACCGACGGTGGCCTGGATGCTGATGGAGATTGTGAAGCGCCCCGAGCTCTTGCAGCAAGTTCGTGACGAAGTGCTGACGGCCTATGTCACGCACCCTCATACTGGGGAGCGCTCAATCGATGCTCAGATGCTGCTGGCGTTACCGCTGTTGCAGTCGGTCTATATCGAGGGATTGCGTCTTCATGTTTCGCTCAATGTGACTCGAGAGGTCGTTGGTCCCTTGACGCTAGAGGGATATGAGCTGGAGAAGGGTGCGATCTTGCAGGCGCCGACGGACATCTCTCACCGGGAGGAAAGTGTTTGGGGTGCACCCGACCATCCAGCATCCGAATTTTGGGCAGAGCGGCACATCAAGTATGTCAAGACGGTCGATGAAAAGGGCGGAAGTGTCAAGATGGAGCGGCAGTTCTCAATGGCAGGACGCCAGAACCACTTCTTTCCCTATGGTAAGCTATAGCCAACCGCCCATTCCCCACAAATGAAATGCCAGAGCTAACAATGGCGGCGTGAAATAGGAGGTGGGGCCCCGATCTGCCCCGGGCGGTTCTTTGCAAAGCAGGAGATGATGCTGACAGTGGCGACCCTGGTCTCTCGGTTCGACATCGAGTTCGCTGGGTGGACATACATGGACGGGTCGCCCTCTGATAGCCCGGCTGAAAACGACGGGAGGTGGGCTGGTTCAGCCACAGTGCCTCCGGACCGGGATATGAGAATTCGTTGGAAGAGATTGTGGTAGTTGCATTCGTGTGCAACTGATCCTGGTCGTAGGTGCCGAGGAAACAAGGGAAAGTAGTAAGACAAGATGGCAGGCCGCCGAAGTAATGTGCCAGGGCGTGAGCGAACTGGCGCCCGGCTTAACCAAGCTGACGCTAAACTGAAATTTGAGAGAATACGAGTATAGTTTGACCCAACCCCGCGATTCCTCTACGCATCCTCAATCTCAAACCTGGCGAGTAGCCACCCCTTCTGGTGTCCCCTGAGGTCGAGCAAGGGCACAAAAGACCAACCGGGCACAATGTAGAGCAACCGGATAGCGGCGACGGCCAATATGGGGTTGCTCGCGTAGCTATCATCACTCTTGACGAAGAGGCGAATAAACTCGAGCTCGGTTTCGTCAAAGTTCCACTCTAGCGTCTCGCCCCATATCGGAGCCAGCTTGCCCCCTTCATCTGCAACATCTTTCAGAGCACGGGTCTTGCGCTTGACGGAGCTGTCTGGCTGCAACAGGGAGCATGTAAGGTAGGGCTTCAGTTCCGCGACGGTGCGGCCCGCGGGAACTGGCACATCCGTTGCGCCACCAACAGTGAGACGTAGAACCTTCTTGCGCTGCCCGGTCAGCAGCACGCCATCACCGTCGGCACGCAAAGCGTCTGGCTTGAGCACGAAGCCCGATGTACCGGAAAAGAGGGCATCGTTCAGCTGCATACCGGCCCCAAAGGTTTGCCAGTTCATCGCGCAGATCTGGGCACCGAGGCCCCAGAACTTCTCGGGTCGGAGATTCCTGGACGAAATGCGGGTACCCTTTGGATAGACACGCATTAGGTGCTTGGCGTTGTGGCGTGCGATGGCGGCAGCGTTGGCGGGAAGGTGACTTGACAACCCCGACTCGGACAGGTTGATGAGGGGATGGTGAGGGCTGTTGAGAAGCCCCTCGCCAAACCAGGAGGCGTTGCTCGGCTTGACCGACTGTGCGTAGACACCCAGGGCAGCCAATTCGGGGATAATTATCGTGCTGGGAGCTGCCTTCTTCTTATCCTTGTAGTCATGACGAGCCTGCTTCTCGTCGGCATCCTCGTCGGAACTTGAGGAACTTGACGAGTCACTGTCTTCTGCTTCGTCGGGAATGTGGTGCTCAACGATGACGACAACCTTGGACCCGAGTTCGGCCAAGGTGGCATGAGCTTCGATGTTGTCATCGCGCACCGCGGCGGTGAGCAGTCGTTCATCCCAGACCTCTTTCATGATTTCCACCAAGCGGAGTTGTCCGGCGGGATCGCAATGGTTTTCAAGGGAGAGCAGGATCGGAGCAGCAGCGCCGGGAGATGCTGCCTCTTCGCGGTCGATGACATCGCGGATGGTCTCGCATACGGCGCGAAAGGGGATATTGGAGACAAGCGTGTAACCGTGCGTGACTTTCGGCTCGGAGGGGTTGTCGCTGTTGTCCCATGCGTCGATCTCCACGCACCTCGCGCCAGCGTTGAGTGTGGCTTCATAGGCGCCGGCTGACGATGCGCCGAACAGCTGGTGGGCCATGAGGTAGGTGTTGTGGCTCGAGCTGATGAAGTACTCGGGTAGCGGGTGGGACTTGTCGGTGACGCGCTCTGACACCTGAATGTGATGTTTTTCGAGGAATGCGTGCAACGCTTCGGGGTCGCCGCTGTCGACGATGCCCTGCTCGGTCATATACGACTTTATCGCATCGTTGACTTGCAGGTCGTGTCGCGCGCAATCGGTCGCCTGTGCGGTGTGGCCTCCTCCGGCGACGGTTTCCGAGTCGATCTCCTCGCCGACATCTTCGGAGGGGTCCTCGTCGTCGCGCGATCCCCGGCGCTTGAACGGATTGAGCTTGGCCATTCGCGAGGAAAGCTTTGAACGCGACGACTCTGCCATGGCTGGAACGCAATGTCTCAAATGTCTGAGATGTCAATCGTGTAGGGTACTAGGGTATCGTGCGGGTGGTACAGCAGCTGTCACCTTCGGTGATGGTGGCCTGCTGCGATGCGATGACATGACGTCTGGTGGGGCTCGCGGGAGGGGTAACGGCTTGGCGCTCGGCGCCGGAGACCCACTCGGTTTTCCCAGTCGGGTCCGAGTGGTCAATTCGCCCGGAGTCCTGGCCAATTAGTGCCGTTCATTGGCCATGGCAGGGACATCGAGTCCACAATTTATTGTATCCTTCCTTTGTGTTCACGCCGAATGCATTTTGTTCAACTATGCAAAAATGCGATTTATTCTTTCCGAAAGTCAGCTAGCGCATCATGGCAGCCCTTCATGCCATTCATGACATCATCCACTCCAGCTGCTCCACCAGTTCCCTCGCCGCCTTCACCTTCGCGCTGTCATGCCCAATATACAGCGTGTGGTTTGTAATTGCAGTCCTCGCCACCTCAAGCGCCTTCTTGTTATCACCCATGCTGTAGTAGACCCCCGTCAACAGCGACGCAAAGCTTCCGGCTTCGAAGAGGAGTCTCTCCGTCTCCAGGATCTTGAAGAGCTCCTGTGCAAGAGCCTCCACTTTTTCGGGTTGGCGGTTGCTCTCATCCTGGAGCTGATCTAGGACTTCCTGAATACGGCGCTTGTTGCGATCTGACTCGTTGGCCTTGTCGGGATTGGAGCAGAGTGAGCAGGTGCAGTTGAATCCCCACTTTTGGGTCATGGCTTTTCGGTCCTCTGACAGCAGGTTGAGGGGGAGATCTTTCAAGGTATCAGCAACTTGAAGCCTTCGAAGGGATGGGGTTAGGTAGCTTACAGCTCAGGTGCAGCTCCTCCCCTGCCTGGATATCCGCATAGGCCACCGCTTCCATGGTGAACGTCTCATACGAGAACCGGGTGAACATGCTATCATGTGTAAGTGGTGAGTCAAATTAAATCGTCGCATATTCCACAGACTCACTTGGGGCGGCATGCGTGGTTTATTCGCTATATGTCTGTCAGCATGTGAGGGAAAAAGTGGTGCGGGGGGGGGGGGGGGGGGGTGAGTCTTGCCGCAATATCCGGGCACAACGCCGCCAGAAAATGGCCCTTCACCTGAATTCCAAAGCTATTGGTGTTGAGGACTTGGTTGAGCATTTCTCCGCGGCTGATATCGTCGTGAGATTGGCCTCGCGACAAATCAATAACACGCTTCTGCTGGGCTTCAGGGAGCTGCTGAAGGGCGAGCTCGAACATGGGCCCAACTTGAGCAGGCAAGACGCCCTTCGGGAGTTCGGGGACGTTGATGATGGCCGGGGACTCTCGAATCACGACTTCGCCGGCGCGGATCAGGCGGGTAGCAATAGCCCCTTTTCCCTTGCCTGGCAGATCGCGGACTTCGAAAGCGGGATCTTCGACCTGTGGCTGCCAGTAGTAGTCCTTCGCCTGTTGGTGAAGCCATGTCGGATTAAGGTCACCAAGATGACCTTCGAGGTCAGCCGCAATCACGGGTGTTGCAAGGAGACTCAATCCAGAGCCACCTCGGATATCCTTGTACGAGTAGACGCAATAGGGCGTCCCCTCGCTGCTCTCCGGGTGTGCGCACGCCGGTGGGTAGCTCCAGGTTCTCCGAGCCACATTTTTGTCGTCAACAGGTCTCCCGCAGGTGTCGACCCCCTTTTCCAGTGGCCCGGCCAGATTCCAGGGACACTGCGCACCGCCAAGGCCTTTTGCCGCCAACACACCATTGCGGCTGAAGAAGATGGCGCATCCCAGGGCGACAGCTTGGAACTGCCGGCTTTTGGAGAAGGACATTTTTGATGAGTGAGAGAACGGATGAATACAGTGCAGTTCTTAGGTATCAGCTTGGGCCAAATAGAACTGGAAAAGGTACATGCGGGAGTGTTATTTGCTCCCACAGGAGCTGCAAACACAATGTGTCCTGTTCATGGTCTCATGGAGAATACCCGGATTTCAAGACGAGACCGCTGGGGCTTGGCACTTCTTGGCAATTGTCGCGATGCGACATCACTGCCGCATCTGCTTGCATACCTAGGTATTGCTCGTGTATCCCGTTCCCTCTGCGGTCTTGAACTTTGATGCACCACCAGTTCATTGCGCTTCCTCTCGATCCCATGTGGAACTAAGCCCAGAATATTGCACTCTTTTTCATCATTTTTCTTCTTGGATGGCGAAAAGAGATGCGTGTTCGAACTCGGTTGAAACTCAGCCGTGACGCGGTACCGGCTTTTGGTGCCGAGCCGGCAGATAGCCGTCCGGGTTCCCTGACCCGCATCTGGGTTAATCTATCACGTCTCATTCAACGGAAGGTGATGATCGAAAAGTATATTAACACGTGTTACCAAATGAATAGATCGGAGGACAGCTTATTGAGGCCAAGCGCACCCACGTTTGTACCGGGAGCCATTGAGCCTCCTCCGAGGTTGTCAAGTTCAGTCACATCAACTCCAAATTGGGATCGGTGGTGTTACCTGGTGGTTGGAACGCAGAAGAGATCCCATGTTCCATTATCAAATCGCCACACATTGCTAAGACGCCACTTCGGCTCCCGCTGCACGTGTTCCGCTTTTGGTTGTCAGATTCTTCAAGCGTCCACTGAGAATCAGATCCCATCGTTTCAACAACTCAGTGATGCTTGAGTTCAGCGTTTGTAGCGTCTTCCGAACGCATTATGCTCTCGGCCTGAGCAACAGCGATTTCCCAGTCGGCGTGGCAGAGATACAGGAGTTCGATAGCGCTGACACTAAACGGGAAATCAGCAGGTTGGCCCTTTAGGGCTGCACATCCATCAGTGATTGGCAGTAAGCAACTTACGCAGCAAGACCGGCTGTCAATCCAATCCACAGTCCACTCAACTCCCATCCAAGAGCAAATGCGGTCGAAAGCCCAACCGGTAGAGCAATCAGGTAGTAGCTCAGCAAGTTGGCATAGCTTCCAATCGCCTGACGTCCCAACCCCCGGAGGATTCCATGCGTCACGGCGGCAAGAGAGTCAACGATTTGCATACAAGCGCAGATCAACATAACCTTGGAGGTGATGGCGATGACCTCTTCGTCCGGTGTGAACACGCGAGCAATCTGCTTCCGAAGACCAACGTAAAGGGAGAAGTTGATTGTCCCGACGACACACGCCGCGACAACAGCCTGTTTGGATCAGCGCTGATTCCCAGTATCAATAGATGGTGATAGGGGACATACCACTTTGGCTGTGAGCTGAGCGGCATCACTGAGCCCGGCTCCGATCATGTTGGCCACCCTCGTGGAAGTGGCGATGGCGAGAGGGAACGGGATGTTGAAAGAAGTCGACGTGACCGTCACGAGGATGCTTTGAGCTGCGAGCTTTGCCGGTCCGAACTGGCCTGCGGCGATGGTCAAGATCTCCAGGACGGAGAACTGGCACCAGACCATCACCATCCCAGGGAGAGCGAGTCTAATCATTGGTCCTGCATCTCAGTGTTAGTGCCATGTCACAAAGTAGCCCCCATCTTGGGGCTCCCAGATTCCTAGCCCTCCTAGGGTCCGGGTCTAGCCCCTGAACGCCCTACCGCTAGAAGTCAAATTAAAAAAAAAAAAATAAGATGAGAAGATGAGACTCAGATGCAAGATGAGACTCACCCCAATTCCTAAGTGCCTTCCGACTCAGCCCATTCCAGCACTCCGACCCCTCAAAGAGCCACACATAGAGAACCAGCAACACAGGCAACAGATTCTGTGTTATCGCCATGGCCATCGCCGCCCCTGAGAACCCCCAGCCCCAGCAGAAAACAAAGACATAGTTCTGCAAAAAGCTCAGCGGTGCCCCGAGAGCAAGACTGATGGTGGTGATGTGAAACAGCCCCTGAGACTGCACAAACCGCTTGCCGCTCTCGAAAGCCGCGACGCCAGGCATACCGATGATCAAGATGCGGAGGTAGACAGCAGCGAGATGAGCGATGTCCCCATCAGGCACGAGTGCTGTAAGAATGGGTTCTGAGAACCACCAAACTACCGCGATGGGAGCCATCAACAGCCAGAGGAGAATCGTCATGCGTTGGCATTGCAAGCCCACCAGGCCTGGTTGCTTGGCTCCGTAGGCGATGGAACACAGGGTGTCGAGACAGGTTGCGAGGCCTTGGACGGGGACGTAACATGTGATACTCGCCGTCATGGTTGCGACTGTGATTCTGAGAGTCAGAAATATCATCAGACGTCGAACAAGAGAGGGCGACTAACGATTCACAGCCCCCAACTCCAACATCCCCAACCTCCCGACAGTAAGCACACTTCCAATCGTCACCGAGTAATGAAGCACAAAAGTCAAAATCAGAGGCAGTGCATATAACACCAGCGTCTTCGTCTCCCGCTGCCAACTCGTTTTCAGATGATGCGCCGCAACCGCCTCCTCCCAAAGCTTATGTACATCTTCAGGAGGCGGCGTCTGCGGTTCATCCTCGGTATCAACCATGAGCAGAGGCGTCGTCTCCGCGGGGCCTCCTAGGGTCACATAGGTCTCGTGGCCGGGGCTACCCTCGGGGCTGAAGATGTGGTGATAGACGCGCTCCACGACGCTACCATGGCGATGTTTCGGCGGGAGGATGTCGTTGTCGCGAAGGAGTTCGACCTCTGCGCGGAGGGATTCTTCAATTTCCCTCGGGTTTGGGACAGGTCGGTCGACGCCGGGGAGGGGGATGGTGGAGAAGCCGCAGCCGTAGACGATGCCTGAGGGGTGAAAGGCGAGTTTGACGTCTTCTGCGGAGGGGTCGGCGGAGGGGTCGACTTCAGCATCTGAGTCAGATTCAGAGCTTGAGGCTATGGCTGACTCGTCGCTGACATCTTCGATGTCATGTTGGAGGATTTCGCGGGCGATGGGGGACGTGGAAAGGTATAAAGGGGGGAGAGACAAGCTCTCAGGTAAAAGAGATGATAAGACGGAGCCCCGGCGGTCATCAGGCCGGCCCAGTCCTGGGGAGGGGTCTTCGTGCATGATAGAAGGTATGATATGAGTTTGTCTAGGGGATCGGTCTTCTGAGCTTCAATGTTTGTTTGTGGGTGTCAGATGCCGTCCGAGTGACAAGTGCAGGCGAAGGAGAACTGAAGAACAGATATGAAGAGAGTCTGACAATGAGTGTTAAAGCACGGGGGGAAGAGCCCAGAATCTATCTGATCATTTCCACCTGTGTGAGCGTTGTGGGGGTTGCACAATGACGACAGCACACAGCTAGTTCTTGTCTTGGCGATCCTGCGTCGATCATCGACGTCGGTCTGCATGCACGACCGTTGATAAGGAGAGATAAGTTCCACACCACCATGGATGGAGTCCGCGATCCAGTGAAATTGCACGCAATCAAGCCCTGCGTAATCGTCATGTTGCTACTGACCATCCTGTTGATGACTCTGCAAACTATCTGCATCGCCCTGTGGCCGATTTGAACACCAGATGAAAATTTATCCAGCAACCCCCCCTTTCGATGCATTGGCTCAGAACCCCCGCAATCCTCAACGATCTCTTGTAGTCCATCACTAAGAATTATCCTGAATTTCCACAATGGTATTACAAAAGAAGTAATAATACCTACACTAAAGCTGAACAGAAAGGCACTATGACTTAACGAAACTGGGTATCCGTGGAAACTCGCATTCAGTCTTGGCCTCACGAGTCCTCATCCCCGCACCACGCCAACACTACACCATATTATCAGCCACAGCTCCCCGACCCCGAGGTAGTCCTTCCCTCCCGATGGTTGCTTCAGGCCGACGGGGAGACTGCCCATTAGGGGTCACCACTCTGTCCTCTACAGGGCCATCACTCCAGGTGCTGTCAGCCCCCTTGGATGACCTCTTCCCCCAAAAGGCCCTTCCACCTCCTCTCCGCCTCCTGCCCCATCCAAGCTTCCTCATAAACACAGCACGCTCCAGATACTGAGGTGTAGACCACGCCTTATAATCCAATACCTCGAGTCTCGACAGAGGAATATGATTGTACCGCCAATCCCAAATGGAAGCGTACAAAATCCGATAGGACGCGAACGCCATCATAGTTCCGATGAGCGCACCCGCAATGATGTCATACCAGTGATGATCCTGAGTGATGGACAGAGCACATGCCATCAGGACAGCGCCGAGGAGGGGCACCATGAGGAGGGCAAGCCAGTAGAACGAGGTCTGGGCGTTGGACCACACCTTGAGCTTGGCGTTCATCCAGAGGAACAAAAAGATGTAGCCGGCAAAGGCCGAGGTTGCATGACCAGATGGGAAGCTCGTCATGGCCGTCCTCAGCGCCTGCTTGTCAGGATTGGTGCAAACATCGACGGTGTACATGATCTGGCGGAAGCCCACGGCGTTGAGATGCGTCGTGTTGCGGCCGGCAGCGAGGGAGATGTCAGGCTGGCAGATGTCCAGGAAGTAGGGCCTCAGACCACCGGCGTAGATCTTGATGATGACTTGGAAGAGGGTGCTGAGAATGACTGAGTACAAGACGCCGAGGACGCCGTTGTTGAAGTCCCAGAAGCTGCGGATGCGTATTTGGGCTACCAGGATGACGGCGATGGGGACCAAGGTTGAGAGGATGCCGGAGAGCGCGGGCGAGATGATCCAGCCTCTTACGGGGTAGGCGAACTCGGGGTAGACGATCTCGTCTGAGTCGTTGAAGGTGATGGGGAAGTTGCGGATCGTTGACAGCGGGGCCTTGTAAATCTGATGCACAATTTTGTCAGTTTTGGCTTGGATATTGGGATGTGTGTGCCTGTTGAACTCACCCCTTGCGAAGCGGCTCCCAGGATGGCCATGGTCAGGATGTCCTTCCAGGACTGCTTCAGCCATCGGACGATGAACGAGCCGAGTCGTTTTGGCGTTGACTGGTCCTCGTTTGCTGTGGCATGCCACTTCTCATTGATCTCGACCGCGGGCCGTTGCCGGCGGTCACGGCGATGGAGAGGCGCCATCTCAACCCGACTTCAGGGTTCGCACAGGAATGGTGTGACAAGGTTGGAGGAAGGAGCGCGACAGTTCGGTGTTGGCATGGAGAGCCTAGATTCAGGTGGGTCCGACGCACAATCGCAGGTGGACACAGCATTGTTGAAATAGGTGTCGACGATAACCGTCGCCAAGCCAAATCATTGTCATTCGTTCTCTGTGATGCAATGGCTGTTGCCAGATGCCCAAGAAACTTGGACAACCGAGGGAAGCTGCAGTGACGTCATGGGCTACATTCTCCGATCTGATTGGCTAGGTGAGCTGTTTTGGTGGGGCGAGGCTCCTTCCGCTGGAGGGCATCGCGACCCATGCTCAATTCCCCTTCGATCATAGGTCGACTGGTTAGATCTGTCGTGCATGAGACGTGGCGGCAGATCTCAGGGGGCAGGATCTAGACCATGTCGCCAAAGGCTTGCAAAGGTCTGGACGTCAAATCGTTCTTGGCTTTTGAGGTTTTCTCGGCGCTGAGGGCTTCCTTGCTTCCGAGCCATGTTCCCGTCAAATGTTCGCTGCCTTACATGGTATTCCAACCCACATTGCGGCAAAATGCCAGCAATTACCCGCAACACAGCACCACAGTACCACAGGTGGTCTGTGTGAGTGAGGGATATTGTTCCTCACCGAGCCTCCAGGACACATCTCTGGAGCCAGCCTTTGCGCTGTGTTCTCTTCCCGCACCCTCTTCCTCGCGTCACCGCCGTATCTGTTCAGTGCATATGCGCAGAAGCAGACTAAGATGAGGCTCGTGGCTCTTTTCGCCCTCGGGGTACTCCCCTTTTGCCAAGGGACACCCCTCACAGTAACAACGACGGCATCAGAATTGGCAATCCCCAGCCCGTCGCTCACGCCAGCCCCGAAGGAAACCGATATTTGCCTGCAGAGGAAGTTCCTCAGTGCGCCTTACTGCATCGACCAATATCCCGGGTGGACGAACGTCGTTCTTTCGGCGGCTGGCTTTCATTGCTGCTGGGAAATGCCTATGCCTGTGGAAGGGAACCCAAAGCTTTCGTCAGTTGACTCCTCAACGCCTTTCACTGATTCTAGCTAACACTAGGGTTAGTGCATGGCTGAAATATGATGAGAATGGTGATGTAGCGTATCGTTGTTTGTACAGTGGGACCTGTCTCCCCTGAGGGGCTTAAAGGAGGAAATGCACAGAGAGACGAAGGCTCCGGCTGGAAGAAAGGGCCAGGTCCGTGTATCCAGTTCGCTGAGCGTTATTAACACTGGGAAGAGGCAATTTTCAGTGATAATCAGGCCTCCTCGGATATTTACAAGGCCTTTCCAAATGCAGATAACGGAATTTAAAATAAATATAAGGTAGGTATGTCGAGATGCAGAATAGTGTCGCTTGCAATGCAGTTGATGCCGGCCCGCGATGGCCAAAGGCATTTGTTGGTTTGGACAGCGTTCATTAGCACGGAGCAGATGGCTCGCCTTTCTGGCCGAAGCCTTTGTAGCTACTCCAACAGCGCCTTTGATCCAGACTCATGCTGCGTTTAGCGAGGAGAAAGTCTAAGTCTCATAGTGGCCCAACTATCTTAGCCCAAGCCTCTAACAAACCCAATATCATCATACATGTCGCCAATGCTTCCAGAACAACCCTTTCCAGTGTCCAACTCGCACCACTCTCAATCCGCTGCACCATCGGAAGACCAACAACAAAGTAGGACGCATACCCCCATGAACCAAGCGTGAGCATCCGGTGCCGACTCTTATAAGCGAAGAAGTCTGACAACAGAGGACTGGCCATGAAGTATGTCTCGAGAAACGCTACAACATAAGAGAGCAGGACAACGACAGTCGCTCGAGCCGTAAAGCTCCGGAGGACGAACCGCTTGACAAGATAACTCTCCGATGCCATGAGAACCGTAAAATACGTCATGAAGTAAGCATGTGTAAGGGGGTATATGAAGACCGGCACTCGCTGCCAGCTGTGGCCAACCACGTCCGAGCTGAATGTCCACTGGACGTCAAACGAGTACCGCATCTGCATGAGATCGAAGAAGTAGGCTGTCCCCGCGTAGGTCCCCATGCCGACGACTATCGCCACCCAGATGTTGAGTTTCAGCCAGTATGACTGCCACCATGGTGATGGTCTGGCTGAATGACCAGGAAAGAAGATCGGGGCCAGGACGGCCGGTGTTGCCACAAGGGTCGAAAATAAAAGGTATTCGATGTCGCTCCAGGAGTGAAGAGCGCCTGTCATCATGACGGTGGCCACGGAGGCTATCCAGATAGGGCTCTGGCATAGAACAGCTCGAATGACCCCTCTTTTCTCATCGTCCAGTTGCTGGGATTGTGCATCGTGGGCTTCAGATTGGGCGCCGGGCTGTTTTGGTTTTGATGGGGGTGTCATCTTTGATTTGATCCAATGCGATGTATTGAGATTGAACGCCGACAGTCAACTTTTTGTGCGTGTTCTCTCACGTTGTGAATGGCCTGTGGTTGAAAGAGAATGCACCAAGTTGAATGGCTGGGGCGATTGCATGGGAGTGAATGCGGGGTTCGGCCCAGCCCGGCGGGCATGCACATAAAATCAAGGCCTGATTTAGGAGGGGTAAAGCGAGAAGGATTGAACCGAAAGGGATGTTGCAATCATGTTGTGGGTCGGCACAAAGAAGACAATGCGTTATGCTCCTTTGACTTCAGGCACCCCACAAAGAAAGAAAACTCCATGCGACATGTTGTGATTCTGGCCATTGCTGGTGCGACCTGGCATGAGTTCAGGTATCTCTCCCAGTCTGGTTTCAAGGGGCGGGGACTGGACTGGTGATGAGACAAAGCAGAGGGCAGCTGAGCCCCCAAGGGTCAGAGGTTTTGGCACAGATGAGCTCAAGGGCAATGACGACAGGGCCTCAACTTCGAATCTAATGAATTGACATCACAGCCGGAGGGACAAGAGAGACAAGGTAAAGCTGATGATTATGTAAGCGGTCAAGACTTGGGTCTCACGTGCGCCAAAGAAATGGAATCCGCAGGTGGAGCGAGGTCGAGAGAGTCATCCGCTCTCCTCGAAACTTCCAGCAAGCGAGTAATTGCAGGTTGAAATAGCCTCGGACAGTGCACTCAAAGCATTAACCATTGCGGTATTCACCCACAGCGATAATGCCACGGCAACCGCGCCTCGAGCCAGAGAAGCCTCTCGTCCTTGAGGTCGGCCCCTTGTCCGGAACCCCACCCACGCCCGCCGACGATGCGACAACCCTTGAGCATGTGATGACGTACCACTCAACACGTTGCTGCGCGTCCCCCATTTACGCGTTCCTCTTCGGCCCCCCGGACGCGTCTCTGGTTCGCTTCACGGACGCGACGCGGGGTAAATTCACCGCCCGCCTCACGCTTTCAGATCAGCATATGAATTCTGCCGGCGGAATCCACGGCAGCGTATCTGCTACGATTGTCGATTGGGCTGGTGGCCTTGCGATTGCTGCTTGGGATCTTCGCTCTGCGACAGGAGTGAGCGTTGATATCAATATTTCGTATTTGTCTACAGCTAGAGTGGGCGACGAGGTGGAAATTGAGGGCAAGGTTGAGAGGGTTGGGTCGAACTTGGCTTTCACTGAGGTTCGCATCTGGAAGATAAGCGGGGGAAATCGCGGGGCTCTGGTGGCGTCGGGAAGACACACCAAGTTTGTGAAGCGGTGAGGGCCTCAGGCGTGAGGGAGTGACAGGAGTGACATCAATGGAATATGGCGAATGGATTGTGATGAGCCCTCACTTCAATCAAGCACAAAGACCACGACAATGGTAATGGCAAGCTTACGACGTGGCAGCCGAGTAACTGATTCCTGACTACCTCAAAGAAGAGCCAAAACCCCAAGGCAATTCCCCCATTATCATGGCCCAATCATCACCCAATCTTCACCAAGTCATGCTGCCGTAAACAAATCAAATCCGAGACTCCATGCGGTCCTTCCATGAAACGATGCTTCGAATACATGCTGAAATTCCGATGCTGAATATCATGCTGTGAACCCATGCTATGAATCCATGCTCAAACCTCGGCAGGATCCTCCTCCTCCTCTTCGGCAACCTCAATGGTCTCGGCCTGGGTAGGCTTCTTGGCCTTTGTCGAGCGGGCAGCCTTCTTGGTACCCTCAGTCGCAGCAGCTAGGGCCTTGCGCTTGCGCGGGGTAGCCGCGGGAGCAGCAGCGGTAGCAGCAGCGGTAGCACCGCCAGAGGCAGAGGAAGAACCAGCGGCGCTGCTGGCTCTGGCTGCATCGTTGGCGAACAGCTTCTTGCGGAGCTCACCCCATCTGTTGCTGACGGTCTTGGGCTTGATGCCGAGCTTCTCGGCCAGCTTGGGGATGTCAATCTATTGGGGAGTCGGTTAGCGGGGCTCATTGTCTGGTGGGTTGGGGCGGGAGCGATCTCACCTCGGGGGGGTTCTTGAGGCAGGTCATGGCCACCTGGAGGAATTTGTTGTCGGTCTCTGAGAGCTCGATCTCGGAAGTAGTGGTCTGAGATGCAGACATCTTTGCGGGGTTGTTTTGTTTGTTGAGGGAGAGAAAGGAAGGTTTGGGGTGGTTGTGAAGGAAGGTTGCGGGATGTTGCGGGTTGTTTGTAGAAAGTGAGGGTTGCTGGTGGGAAGGTGTGGGTTGCGATGGCAAAGAGGAAGCAAGGTGAGGGTCGCGGTGGGAAGGCGAAAAAGGTGGGCGGTGTGGATGGCGGGGTTGATTCCATTCAGCCCTACCCAGCCTGGTGGGCAGCTCGCAGAATCTTCCCCGCGGCTGGTCCAGGCGCCTTCTCGATTTCATGGAGGAACGACGAGCACTTTTCAGCAAGCCATCAGTCAAAGGGTAATAGCTCCCACTTCGAAAGCCCGAGATCGGTCGGATGAGATGGCCTCCCGGGGTCTGGTCCCATTGTTGAGCAAGCGATCTCATCTTATTACGTCTGCCGCTGTCGGCGCGATGAACATATGTGTTATCCTAAAGAACGGTCCCATACTAAAGCAGAACACGATGTCCTGAACGATGGAATTCTTCGTGCTCTTTAGACTAATCGTGGGACCTTTGTGTTACACGACTTCCAGCCCCTGAGCCCCAATGAGGCCGCATGCACCAAGATAGCGCGGATCTAAAACTAGGACCTGGAATAGGCAGGTTCTAAACATCATGGGAGTCCAAGGACTGAAGTTGCCTCTGTCACTGCATGATCTGGTCTGAGGGCAGAAGTGAGCAACATCATGAAGGCTGTGGTATCTTGGCAGTGAGCCCATTCGCCAACAGCCCTGAGCTCCACGCAGTTCAATACACGGAGCGTCATTCCAGCACTACCGACAGAAGAACAGAAGCCCTGAGGCTAACGTGAAGATGGCCCTTGTCTGACAGCCAGTTGAGCGTTGAATCAACCTCTTGATGTGTGACGTCATTGGGGAGGGCAGAAACGGGCGGTGAGACCTTCATTCTGCCCAACTCACAAACCAGTGCCCCAGGCCTTGGTGATCGAGATCAAAATTTTGCAGAGTTTCCCAACGCGATCAAATTTGACGCGTCTTGATCACAACACAAGTAGACGCGCCTCAGAATACACGTCTTCCCGCAGCTAACCTCGCAGGCCCAGGACTGCCTACGAGATTGCGAGGTCTTCCCAACGATGTGGCGACGCAGACGCATCTCCCAAGACCTCCCCTGCCATGCAATTATGGACTGCGATCGTTTCTAGAATCAGCACTAGAAGAAGCACCCAAACAAGGGGAGTAGGCTTACCATAGGCCTCGCCAACCACAGCGCGACGAGATTCCCCAAGCTGCCGAAGGATGATGGGGAAGTTGCATCCCGCGAGGATCGCAATCGAATCTCCAGTCCTCGTGTCGGACGGACCGATGCAGAGGCGAGAGCCGGTTGTCACGAAGAAGCGACGTTTGTTCATGGTCGTCTCTATCACGGTATCTCCCGAGCGAAGTGTCATAGCAGCCACAAACGAACCCGCCCTCAACACAGTCTCCAACAGTGCATCAGTGCCCGTTTCAAGCAGGCTCTTGTTCTCATGTCGATCCAGGACCGAGCGAGCCGACTCGAGGACCTCTGAAGCTCTCACCCCTGGCCCACACGCAGGACCAACTTCAGCGACAGTATCGAACACGAGTCCGCGGGCGTGAAGAACGCTTAGAGTTTCGTCGAAGTGGGCCTCTGGCTCTGCCTTCCCTGATGCCGAGTAGCCATGGCCGTGGAATTCCACAACGGACGTCGAGCCTGAATAGTACAACAGTGTTCGCATGCGAGAGCCGTTGATGAAAAGCGCCGGTCGGTGGTCGTTCGCCTCTCTTCTCCAGTCCGGAACCCACGACGGGAGGCCATCTCGCGCCCCGGATGCGGAAGCTGCGAGGAGGATGTCCAGCGACTTCTCTCCCAGAATGATGCTCGCAGCTGCCTCCCGATAAACCTGGTTCATCGACTTGGTGTAGTCCGGCTGAAGCTGTGTCTCGATGTTTTCGTCTCCCACAAGCCCAAGCACCGCAAACACTTTGTCTCGCGGGTCTGTCGCTTCCCTATCCCACATGTTCCACAACAAGTCAGACAGCTTACTCCCCAGCAGCCTCCTCTTTGAGATGTGGATAGCAAGCCCGTATCTCCTCTTCAGGGCGTCCCAGTACGCCCACCGGGACGTCCCCTTTACCAGGCACCCGACATCATCCCACCCCTCCTGATAGTCCATGGCTTTCTCAAACGTCTTCCACTTCAACATCGCACCACCGCATTGGATGATGGCGTTTTGGGAATGCCACACCTCCTGCACCACCCAAGTTCGCGACCACCATGGCCGTGCCAGGAGGTCGTCCAATGCGTCCCAGTCCGTCTGGCGGGAATCGTCGAAGAACCTGTCGTATGAGGTCTCGAAGTCGTAGTACAGAACTGGATAGCCAACCACCTGGTGTCCCCATCGCTTCATGTTCTCTTCGGCCTCTTGCCTGTACTTCGCGAAGAGTGCGCGGGACGGGTCTTCCTCGACAGGAGATGTTTTTCCCTCAGCGGGATGCGGGTTGTCCTTGACAGGAGAGGTGCTGCCCTCAACAGGAGACGGGCCATCCTCAACAGGAGTTGGGGCTTCTGGTGCGGCCGTCCCCCCGCCGTGTGGAATCGTCGTCTTGCCTCCTTCTAGTTCCTCTGGGGGGCCAGCAGCGCCGACTGAGACGTTGGACGGCCTGCTTGGGCTTGAAGAAAACGTCTCCTCAGCAATGTTATCCTCCGACGCCTCCCCCGGTTCCGATTCTTCTCCACCCTCCTCATCCTCACCCTCACCCGACTCCGACCCGCCCGTACCCGTAGACGACAAACCACCTCTTTCGTCCCCCCCGTCCCCACACTCCGAACTCGTATCACTCCCCTGCCGCACCCCATTAACCCACAACCCCCTCAGATCCCTCTTCCTCGCCATAGCCATCTCCCTCAAGAAGTCCATCGCCCGATCACTTCCCTCCCCTTCCTCCCCAATCCACGCAACCACCCTCTCCGCCCTCCGGTAAATTTCCCTCATGATCGCCACCTGAGACCCACGCTCGAGGACGTCGGCTTGGTTGATACACACCCAGTCAATCCACATCGTGCGCGGTGCGTCGGTTTTCCGAAGTCGTCGGAGTGCGCTTTCTAATTCGCGCGTGACGGGGAAGGGTTGAGAGTTGAGAGTCATGATGGGGTTTCCTGAGGCGTGGTGGTCGCCTTGCCAGGCATATGAGAGGGCTTCGTAGGGTGGGTGGTCGGTGAGTGGGAACTCGGAGAGGGTGCAGAGCAGAGGGGCTTCGTGGGGGCCGGGGTGGAGGTCGACGAGGCGGAAGTGGTTGTTTGAGGGGTGGAGGGTTGGGAGCGGGTATAGGGTTGACATGGTGGGGTTGTGTTGTGCTTCAGCACTGGTACACCACGAGTTCTGAATCACAGGTGCTGTCAATGTGCCGTTGGAGCTCTTTAGATCAGTGAAGCCCAACGAGTTTCCCCTCACCATTAAGGCACAGCATTCCGGCTCGAAGGATTCAGTCATGTCACCAATGAGCGTCGCCGCTTGCGACTCGCTGGGTGGAGAGCGGGATGGGGAATCACAGGAACCAGGGGTTTGTGGGGAAAAGAAGCCTGGAGACTCGGACTCGGAGCCAACCGTATCCCCCGACGCGAAACGCTTAAAAAAAATTTCACACAACTATCATAGGTAGCGAAACTCATCCTTGAGAACAAAAGACGCATGAGTCTGGAATACTACCGCAACTCAATGGACTACAAACATCATTTAAATCATCGCTCCCCTGGCCCCATGCGCCCTCATTGCGCCCCCTTTCCTGTCCGAGCCGCAGCGCTGTATGGCCGTAACTGCGCCATCGCTGCCTGATACTCACTCTCCACAACCTCGGCATGTCGAGCTGACCTCGGCGTTATCGAGCACGGAAACGGCAACGGGCTGGAGTTGAAGCCATCCGAGTATGCAAAACTAGCACACCAAGTAAGCATGTCTTCACCTTGCGTCGAATTTTTTTTTACAATCACTCACATATCCACGTCGATGTCCCTCCCTTTCTCGTCCCGAGCGGGCTGCACATCAAAAGCCCAGAGGATGCGAGCGATGTTGATCACCACAGACGCGGAGGCGAGGTGCATGCCTGGGCAAATGCGACGCCCCCATCCGAAGGCGCTGTGGCCAAAGGCGCCGGGGTAGTCGCGTGGGTTGAGAAATCGCTCAGGCTTGAAGTTGTGCGGGTCTGGGAAGTCGGACTCGTTGAGATGGACTGTGTTGTGTCAGCGTACACCGGTTTTGGGGTGCTTTCGGTGCAACAGAAACTTACGAGTCCAGAGCGGCGCGATGATGGTGCTGCCCTTGGGAATAAACATGCCCCTGTACACGTCATCCGCCGTGCTCGCGTGCGGTGTTCCGCCGAGAACCGCTACGGGCCGCCACCGCAACGTCTCGGATGCGATGGCGCGCACAAAGTCAAGCTTGGGGATGTCGTCAAACGTTGGCATCCGATCGCCGACCACCCTGTTGAGCTCTTCTTGGGCTCTGGGGATGAACTGCGGGCCGAATTTGACACAAGCCATCAGAAAGCTCGCAAGTGAACCTGCAGACTACACACAACTGCCTTGAGCATTCCAGGCCTTGGGAAAGGGGAAGCCATTGCACTCACAGTCTCGACGCCGGCGCCGAACGGTGATCCCACAGCGTATGCGGCCTCCAAGTCAGTCATGCCGAGGCCCTTTTGCTCTTGCAGAACGTGCTTCGCAAACGACTCTGGTGCGGTACCCCGGGTAGCTTCAACCCGGACCTGGTTCATGAGAGTCGTATACAGCTTGATGTCCTTCTTTCGCTGCTCGAGAACCTGCGCTTTCCAAGGGGCAAACATGCTCGGGACGTACTTGAGAATCGGGTATCGCTCAACGGCGAACTTTCCGGGGATGCTGGACACAATTATGAGCCGGTGCACAGGGGAATCAGGGGGATTATACTTTACTTGACTTGGGTAAGACGCTCCATGGCCTCTCCGTTCTGCTTCACGACCTCATCAGTACGTACATCCTCGACTCGACGACCATATGTGACGGTGACAATGACGGAGGCGGCATAACGCTCGATATGGGTGCGGAAATTGGCGGGATCCGAGAGCAGCTCGTGCATTAGAACCTTGGACTCGAGACTCTGAATGGGTCGGTACGTCTCGCTCTGGCGCTGCATGAAGCCGCTGTGCAACAGCTTGCGCCATCGTCGCCAAAACGGAGAGTAAGGCGCCATCAACCCCCGCATCCCGTCTGAGAGCAACTCGCCGCCCATGATGAAGCGCGGGCGTGAAGAGTATATGGACCCTCGTTTCTCCAGGAGGTCCCACGCGGCCTGAGCGGACCCTAGGATGATGGTGGGCGTTGGGCCAATTTGCAGGTACACCACATCGCCATGCTCCTTTGAGAGTTGCTCGAACCAAAGCCACGGCTTCTTGATACCCGTCTTGATGGTTTTGGGGCCTGGCGGCAGTTGGGACCGATGAGAGTAGAGTTTCCACTCTTGTCGTAACTGTTTGCAAGTCAGCTCAATTCCCCTGGCCCGCAGTGCGGGAAGCCAAGAATGCTCACTCGGGGAAATGTAAAGGCCAAATACACGAGCGCAAACACCACGCTTGCGCCCACGAGGAGGCACTCGTACATGCTGTCTGACTCGGACGATGCCCGACAACCAGCAAAAATAAAAATAAACGGGGGCATCTGTGCTCGCAGAAAAGCGACGGTGGAGGCTGACACCAACAGATCTCCAGCTCCTCCCGTATTTGACGTTCTTGCTCCCCCACCCCTCGGGCGCTTGAACTAGGTAGTTGCTGAGGGGCAAAAGTGGCAATGTTGCGAATTGCCGGGAAAGGTGGAGACGTCGCCGGGAACAGGTTCCCGCCCCCAACCAATCCGTTTCAGGCCTAGCATTCCCAAAGATGCCCCCAAAACCCGGGTGCAAAGCTTCCTTCCTTGCGGTAGTGCACACCCGGACACGCAGCGGTGGGACGATGCCCCGGATTCCGCATCCCGCCCTGGCGCAACGATGGGTCTTGGGTTCCGTTTCCAGGTTTCCGGGTCAGACTGAAAAGCGATTGTTCTTCGTCGACGCAGCACCTGCATGTTCAAGAAGATGGCTTGGAATGCGAAAGGATGTCTCGGCCCAGACATTAGAGACTTGCACTGGATGGCTTTCTGTGAGTCAAAACAGCCTCCTGGGTGGTTGGAAAGGCATTGTCTGCATTGACAAAGGCCTCCCAACTTTTGAAAAATGCCTTGTTTGCTCCATTTTACGTGCATGTCAGCCCCCGTAGGGCCCTGTTGATACAATGGGCTTATGCCTCAGTATAATCCCTTCAAGGCCTTGCCTGTATCCTACTGAGCCGTCTGGCATATTATCTCAGGGCCTGGATGTGTTCCCATCCGGCCAGGTCCCAATGCAGATACCCTAAATCGGGCACGTAAAGGGGCCCAGCGCAGGTACATCCCGTCCTCTAACGTGCTGACGCGGTCGAGCAAAGCTTCTCTCAATTGATGTCGAGCCGGTGTACAGGGCGCGTTGGAAGAAGGTGATGCGGGCTCGTGGCATGTCTAGGTACACGCCGTTGTGGCGACTGAGTCTTGGGATTCGGGGTAATTTCATGGCCACATCAATGAGATCCGGGCCACTCCCGAAAAGATCCTGGACTGAGAAAGGGACGAACCAAAGGAACGCCTCGGCAAGCGCATCGACCGACAGCCGCGCCATAAACTGCAATTGAGGGGGGCCCGATGGGTTGCTCTTCTGCTGAGAGATTCTTGTATTCCTCAAAAGGAATTTGGAACCCAACGTCTCTGACTTTGGCGATGATCTAGGCGATGAGATCTCGAAAGTGAAGGACTACTAGTATTAGTTCTAGGTCAATTCTGCCCTCGTCCTCTAAATCAAACTAGTACTCAGGTGCCCTTTCGAGCAACACGCGGCTGCCGGCGTTCTGAGGCTCGGAATCCTCGGCATCATCGTCCTCTTGGTCCTCTTCGCTCTTGTCGGCATTAGGCTGTGGCATCTCCGGTTGGCTCTTAACATCAACGCCGGCCGGGTGATAACGCTTGGCTTGGAGAAGTGTGCTGGCCCGGGGAAGTGTATACCAAAGGGGCCAACTTAACCACAAGCGATAAAAAACAGTCTGTCTTATCTCACCCTGATATCGCGTCACTCTTTCTCATCCATTCCCGTTTTATTTGAGTATCCCATATAAACAAGAGAAACGGTTACCCGCCTTGGTTGACTTTGCCCCTGGGAATTCCCCCCAGTGGCTAAACGGGTTAGTATCTCATTCACGACACACGCTAGTGAGCGCGCACCTGCAGTGACAGCAGCCTCTACAGTTGACGGCAAGAAACCATTGTTGAACAAGGCTCGGACGTCTTTGTACAAGGGCTTCAACTCCTTGCCGACAACAATGTTCAGGTCGCCGTTATCCTTGGCGGGCTTCGTCTTCTTCCTAGACACAGAAGTCGATGGGAACTTCTTTTCTCCCGCAGCTAGACAAAGTAGTTACTGTTTGTCCAGTGCACTTAAATCGACACGTACCCGCGGCAAAAGTAATTTTGATCGCGGCTGGCTAATCCCCCCCAAGGAGCAGCTGCTCTGTGAGATCAAATAGGTCTTTAACACCCGACGTGGTAGCTATCTTGGCCATCTGTGCAATTGAGCGAGGGAGTGCCTTGACAGAAGTTAGGCAGTGGGGGTGTCGGTGCCGGGGGCAAGGGTGTTAGCGGAGGCGGACAAGACACAAAAAGAGGACAATCTCAAGTCGACGATACCTCTTCCGGCACTAACACCGCTTCTAGTACCGAGGAACCCTCCTCTGATGACGACGAGGATATCGAAATCGCCAGCCCAGTCGGAATCGAGCCTGAGATTGGTAATGGTGCTACTCGCAAGGACCTCGAGTCTCTCCGAATTGCGGCTTACGAGAGACTCACTGGACAGGATGGACAGGAGTTGACATGATTAAAAACGCGAAGGGAACAATGCTTACTTTGACGACACGAACGGCTTATGATTGTTGCCGTTGCCAGCGCCTTTAGGTAATCAGAGGTCGGCAAGGTGGTCAGCGATAGGAATTTCATCAGGCAACTGCTCCTTGCCCTGGAAAACATCAGTATATCTCGTCCTTCCTTTTATTTACATACTAATTATTTGGAACGAAGAGGTCTGACAAAACGAGGCAAAATAACTATAAGTCGATACGAGTAACTAAGGGTTTTTATCTGGCAAGTTTTAACTAGCCCAGCTTGTGATGCCAGTCCTTGCCGACATAGGGGAGGAATCCCGCACTGTTTTTAACTAGCTGTACGAGATGGCATTGCCTGAAGAATCTTGTGGTTTCTCTCCATTGATACCATGCTGTGCGAAGAGAATTAGCCTGGGTATCTTCTCATTCCTCACTATGTAGATCTCCCCGGTTGGGTAGTAATAGGCTGCTTCTCGGCCTGCTCCTCAATTGTCTCCTTATCATCTTCCTCACCAACATCGCCCTCCTTACTCTCCCTATCACCTAATTTATCATCCTTATCACCCTGTTTATTACGATCACTAGGGGATCTATAAGCTCTGTGCGCAGGAATAACCATCTGCGATTACTCTTGATGGGACCTCTAGGTGACAGCAAGGTCTTGCAGCTAAAGCAGGCCAACTCCTGTTGTGTGACATAGCACACTGAGCGCTAGGGCTTCCAGCATCCGAGCATGGAGGCTCCGCTCAGAAGAAAGGGTCCCTTTGCCTAGTGTTCCAACCGTTATTAACGTTGGAAAGAGAGGCCTTCTCAAACACTGATGAGGCCTTCTCAAACGCTGATGAGGCCTTCTCGAATGCTGACAAGACTTTGTTAACACATGAATGACATCTTCTCAAACACACACTAGGTGTTTCAGGATGTAATAAAAGGCTGCTTACAATGCAGTTGATGATGCCTGTTTTTTCTCGTTGAAGGCATTTGTAGATCTGGACAACGTGTTTTCACTCGGAGGAGATGGCCCCTCTCTTCCAGCCGGAGCCTTCGTACACGACAGCATACGACGCAGCCCACGCGCAACAGGGTGTCCCCCACAAGGGCTAAGCCGTACGCTAGTCGAAGAATGCGCCCCCGAGCCTGTTCATCGTCGGTTGGAGCTGACTAGAGCGGCATAGCTCTCTAGTCAAGAAGCCTGCTAACAGATCAGTATCCCCTCCCACAACAAGCAATACCGCGGCGTGACATGGATGGGACCGAGCCGGCTAGATAGTGCAGGGTAACATCGACCCTCCTGCATGCTCATCGTTGAGTGTCTGGTATCGTGGATGTGATAACGACAGTTGCCGCCGAGTGATCTTCCCCGGGCCCTGGCGTCAGCAGACGAGGCCGCTTGGCCCTACTGTGCGATTCCTCTGACTGTGCCGACAACCGGTCAGTCCTCCAGGCAGGATGCCCTAGAGCCTGCTCAGCTGTGCATCTCTGTGTCGCCTCGAACGACATCATAGCCTTCAGCAAGTCGCCCAGACTGCTGGGGGTGAGGCCGGAGCGAACTCGACTGTCAAGCTCGCGGTGAATTCTCCGTGCCCTGACCTCATCGGTCTTCAGGTTTCCATCGGCTGACATCAAGTCCCGGAGATGGCCAAAGGTCGACAGCCAGGCATAGCCGAGGCTCCAAACATCAGCGGCACGCGTATAGGGATTGCGCGGCGTCGATGCCCACACTTCAGGCGCGACCGTGTCGATTGGCCCGATGGCGGTGTTAGTGCTGTGGCGTTGGTTGGTCGCCTTGCCGAAGTCGCAGATGGCCGCAACGGGTGGGTCTAGCGACCGGATCAGCAAGTTCTTCGGCGAGATGTCGCGGTGCATAATGCCGGAGGCGTGAATGCGCTTGAGGCCGATGAGGGTATCACGAAAGAGGGCGAGCCGGGTCTCTGCTGGAATGGACAGCCAGTCGGCGTGGCCAAAATCAGTCTGCGCAAGTGGCATGACGAGGAAGACGTCTTCTGGCGATCTGCCACACGGGAACTTCGCATTGTGCTCGCAGAACACGGAAAGAAGTGGGATGACACCAGACCCAGGATCGTCGCTTCGAAAGAGGCCCGCGATCCTCGCTTCGGCCTCCACCGCGCTAGACTCTCTTCTCCCTTTGCACGACAGCCGCTTGACGGCGACGGGGCGGCCCGTAGCGCTGTCCACAGCAGATCGAACCATGCCGAACGCCCCCGCGGAGATTGACTTGTGGGTGATGTAGCCAGCTATTCTTTGGTGGTATGCTTGGGGTATGGCGTCGATGCTGGAATGCGGGGCTGCTGGTTGCTCCAGGATGGAAGTGATGAACTGATCTCGGAGCACCTGGAAGTGGTTGATTTGCTCGACGCTGAATGAAAGAAGAAAGTCCAACGCGCCGATCCGGAGCCGATTGACCGTCTTGTGCAAAACAGCCTTGCCCCCTTGTCTCAACACCAAGTCGGAACCATCCTCGGCGGCTGACATGTAGATTATGGGACGGCTACTCGTTGACCGAAGCATGAATGCGCCCGACTGGCTGTGGATCGAGATCGTGGCGTGTACGTTGGCGACGCCGGAGCCCTTGTGTTGGCCGGGTGGAACGAGGAGGAGGTCGATGCCTCGGCTGCCGTCGCCCGCGCGAGCGCTGCCCTTTCCAATCCTCCAAGCTCCGCCAGGGCCCTCCGGGAGGACATCGAGAGACAGGCGATAGCAGCCACGAGAGGCTGTCGTGTCGAGGGGAGCTGCCGAGCAGGACGAGTCGGAGAATGGGGATGGAGGGTCGGGTAGCGGGGTCGGCGACGCCTCGAGGCACAGGAAGCGCGCGTGGTACGGTTCCGGCCGCTCGGTGGGGTCCCCATTCTCGAGGAGGGCGAAGACAAGGTCGTTGAAGGCGGAGATGGCCCTGTCCCCTTCAGGTCGGATTACCGCGAAATCCCCGCAGTACACAACCTCGGGTGTGCTTTCGTTAGAGGGAGCGCGCTCAGCTTTGTCGCCATCGCAAACGCCATCATCTTTCTCCTCTGGAGAAGACCCCATCGTGAAATGTAAAGATGTACGCTCCACGCGTAGAAGACGGCCTTACGGCGCTGGTGCGACCGCGCGGTTGACGGGATTCCCTGCCACGAGCGCCCCGCTCCGAACAATGCCAAGGCGGGGTGAATGCACTGGCCCCAATATGGCTCGTGCACAATATCCCCGTTAAATGCAATCCTCTCTAAACTCCTAACAGCGGGGATCAGCCAGGGCGCTTGGACCATGTCGACATGGCGCTGCGATTGCTCACGACAGCAGAACGTCACCCGATACTAACAACAACCTTCCATCGCAGTTATGGCGAACGAAAATCGGCACTGCTCCCCACGAAGAGTGGGAGAGCCGTACACGCAGTATCTAGACAGGTACAAGACGTGGAAGCACCTGCGCGACTACCAAACCCGGGCTGTTCAACGCGCGCGGCTCCCGACGCCAGACAGCAACATCGAGAGCGAGAACGAGAGCGACATCGACACACACCGCCGCCACGGGCCCGACACTAGGCTTTCCTATCACCTGCCTCCAACTTCCGCCCCCGGTGCACGCAGTCCCACGATGCCCGCAGTCAAGACCGCTGCAGAGTTTGTCCACCGCAGACCGCCGTCGCCCTTGCCATCTCCAACGCACTCCCCGGAGCCACTTCGCGATCCAGCTGCAACACGACCTACACCCCGAATCGCTGCTCGCCCGCAGGGCGCTGCACATCGAAGTTCCGTCACTGGCGCCCGAAGACAGCGGCCTCTGGGGCGCGCCGACCGCGGGAGGATACGGAAGACATCAACTCGGCAATTGCGAAGCCGCTCCCGGCGCCTCTCGCACGCTGATGTCGAACTCTTTGAGCTTGACAACCGCAGTCGGCCTCGCCCCGCTGCGTACACCCAGGCAGGCGTGTCATGAAGCAAATGATCGCGAACAAGTGACAACAGGAACACACCATCCCGACCTGAAAGGTTTCAATGAGCGATCTCAATTTGGCCGCGACTGCATACGGATGGAGGCCCCTCGGGCGTTGCAGGTATGGCCGACCGCAAGGGGAATTCTTCAGCGCACTGCCGCTACACGGCCACGTCTGTATCTCTTCGCCCGGCGCGCGAACCAGAAGCCGGCCCTGGCAGGCGCTGGAAGTCGACGCTTGGTGGCAGAGACGCATGGGAAGACCGTCCCTGGCCATCGAACACATACGACGTTGCTCTCGCAGCCCACGTCAAAGGTTTGTCTCTCCCCTTCTATCCAGCCCGCAGGAAGGCACGCTGACAAGTGGAATGTCTGCAGCGTGCCCACGAGCATTGCTGCTCCCCGATAAACGCAAGGAAACAAGGGTGCGAAGGATCACACCGCGCGCAACACATCGAGCCCAGGAAGGGCCTCTGCTTTTCGCAGAACGACAGGCAACACCTGGACATGGATGAAGTGGGTTACCAGACATCATTGCGGCCGTGAATTAGAGCAAAGGATGTGTATTTATACAGTACTATCTGTCTATATGCACCATATCCCACACATAACGCTCGACTCTTTACCACGCTATAACTATTGTGGCAGACCCTGCTGCCACTACACGCAAGGCGTCTTTTCAACTAGAGGGAGACATTGGAAGTTACTTTTAATACCTCCATTCAGATAGAAAGAGGCCTTTGGCGTAGCGGTAGCAGGGGCTGCCCCACTGGTGGTAGTGCTCTGTGTGTGGGGATGCGATGCATATGGACAGATAGGACAGTGCAATGGACATTCTCTTATTCTAAGGAAGAAGACGTCTGTTACGCTAACGTATTAGGATTGTACTTGACCACGAAAGCCCCCCGATCCATAGTGTTGATGAGGATGAATCCGCTCTTGAAAAAGGGATAGTTCGACCACGTCCCAGTAAAGGTAATATTCCCCCCTCCCGGCAAGTGGTCGTCCTCGGGATAAGTGTCGAAAAATCCCACCTCCTTGATACCGGCTCCCGTGGGATCCGCAGCCACAGACCGGAGATCGAGGATGTTGAGGCCAAGCCCGTAGTTGGACTGATAGGCGTGTTGGTCCTTGACGTACTGGTTGTGGTCGATGCCCTTGCGGAGGCCCCGATAATAGCCTGTCTGCTTGGGAGCCTCGAGCGACGAGACGTCCCAGATGTAGCTGATGGGGAACCCGGAGCTGCCCAAGCCGTTGCCGCGCACTTCATCATACTCGTCGTCCACAATCAGAAATTGCTGCCAGTTGGGATCGAGAACCCAGCCCTGGTGGGTATAAGTCGCCCCGGTATACGACGTGGTTGAGATGATGGTGATGTTCTTCTTATCCGTTACGTCGAAACTGCTGTCTTGTCAGCTATGAACGTTCAAGGGGAGAAAGGGTTCAACGGACATGGTCAGCGCGTCCTCAGCGTAGCCGTAGCAGATATCGTGGTTCAGGTACTTGGTATCTGGACCCCGGTAGACAACGCACTGGGCATCGTGGACGTAGCCGTCCGCCCCCGTTCCGCCCAAGGTTGTGGGGTTTCCTGGATCGGTGAGGTCGAAGAAGACCAACCCGGCGCGAAGAGTCGCGTTGCGTGGGTTGAACCCAGTTGCGACGCCGTAATTCTTCTCCTCATTGACCACAACGTTGTGAGAGCGACCAACTGGGAGCCCTTCGGACCAGTTGCTGGTCAAGTCCTTCTCGTTGCTGAAAACCACAGGTTTGGACGGGTCGACGTCTAGAACCTTGCGCAGGTCAAAGATCTGGACTCCGTGGTCGACGGCTTCGCTCCCAATAACAAGATAACTCTTGTACCCCTTGATCTCGCGCCAGAGTGACTTTGCGGCCTTGGTCGACTGAGGGAGGCGACCCAGATAAACCAACTTTCCTTGCTTGATCTCAGCAAACGCAGTCCCATCCTCCTGCCCAATGGCCACTATCTCGCGCCCGTTAGGACTCGTCCATCCCCAGGAACCAGCTCCTCGACCGCTTGAATTCCCGAGCTCGGCGTGAGGCTTGAAGTCGTACAAATCCACATTATTGCATTTGAAAGTGTACCTTGCACCTTCTGCGTATGACGCAACCCCATTCACGCAGGGAACGAAATCCGTGTCTGCGGAAAGGGGCTTGTACTGGCTGGAGTCGTAGGCGCCGATTTCCTCCAACTCGCTCCACACTCTCTGTGATCAGTCAGCCAGGAAGCCCCAAAGATGTCCCGTATGAAGAATAGGGACTAAGCTACCCTACCTGTTTCAGCGCCATGATCTCGTTATGCCTGAGTCCGCTGTCATACAGCTCTGCCTTCAACTTCATGTTGACAGCCATTTCCTTCGCTTGTGATATCGGAGAAAGCAGCGCCATTGCGGCGATCACCCCCAAGATGCCAGCCATCGTGAAGTCAGAAAGTGCTGCGTCTCGATTTGTATGCGCGTATTAAGTGTCTGCGGGGATAGAGTCTCGCAAGCTTGCTGTGTGGCGCGCGCGGGACAGCGGGTCGTAGAGTATTTCAATAAGTCAAGTCGAGTAGGTCGTTCTTTGCTCAACGCTGTGAGTCAAGATCGTGACATGAGCGAGATGCCGAGCCGGGGGCAAGAACAGCTCAAAGTCGAACCGCAAGGAATTGGCGAAGGCGTGGAGATATTAAAAGGATTTTGCACAGCCGGTGCCCAACTGATGGTGCGTCGTCACCTCACACCTGATGTCTGCTGATGGTCTGTAATTTGATCACCACAAATACATCACGACCCAAAGCCCAGACTAAAAACTCGTCCACTTGCCGCATTTAAACGCCATCTTAGCGTTTTTCCAGGCATGTGTGCTATCGCTGGTATATTCCACGATATGCTCAGATTCGGCAGGTAGTCTTGTTTTGCCCAAAGCGTGTGCCGGCAAATGACAAGATGGGCGGGATATTAATCTATATAACCGCGGCGTTCGATATTGAGGCGTGGGATTGCCGGCTCGGCACCTGCCCAATGCTCCCAAGCCGCTTCCGAGGACTGGATGCATCCCGTTCCGGGTGATGCGACTGGTCGGACTGGGCTGGTGCCGGAGGAAAGGGTCCAGTGGCATTCGCTATGATCAAACGGCCGTCACTTTATTGGAGTTCTGATATTGCTAACTCCGTGAGAATGTGGTGAAGGCAGTGAATAAACTCTTGAGCTCCAAAAGCTCCGGCCCGAAAAGGGGGCTGCCGGCTCCGTCTGCGCGAAAAACACGTTACCCAGGTCAATCTAGACCCTCAACAGAGGTAAAATAGCATCAGATGCATGTTGGATAGCTTTACTTGTAATCTAAAGGCCTCGTTAACATCGTAAGAAGCCTCATTACCAACGCGGGAGGCCTTGAAGTGGGATGGTAGATGTCCACCTCACAGTGCCTAGACACTGGGCGCACTGCCAAAGGGGTTCTTGTTGGAACACCATCGCCAAGGTGTTTACTTCCCGCCACCCCGTATGATCGCGGTGGCACAGATGGTCTCGACCATGGAATTCGAAAGCTTGGTATTCCCGAGCCACAGCCGTCCCATCAATCGCAGGACCCCCGATCTGCTGATCGAGACTAAACTGCGCCTCAGCCTGCATCATCTGCACCCCAGCGGCGCTGAATAGCGTCACCTAATCCAAGCCACTGGCCCGTGGCACAAGCAATATCATAAACTACCAACCAAAGACCTCAAGCCTCGAGGCTGGTCAGCTGTCAGGTTACACTGAAGTAAATCGCAAACAGCTAGAATGAATAGATATGGATTCGATTAAAACTAACCTGCTGTGCCCTCCAGGGTATATTGGGTACTCAAATCGTATCCAAACTCATGAATCTGAACGCCGCCCACCATGCTTGTATACCAAATGTGCTTCATCTACCTTGCCCGACCATTTTCATAACCTGTCATCGTGTGTTGCCTGTCATGCTCCTGTTCCCGCCTGTTTCTTCTGTAGTTGGTCGTCTAGCACCTGCTTAATCACGGTCAATCGGACGGGCTTCGTGAGGAACGTCGATGCTCCGCTCGCCATCGCCCCTTTTTTGCTGTCTTCGCTGCTGAGACCCGTGAGCGCCACCATCATGCAGCCGGTGATTCCGGTTTTGACCTCGAGGCGGCGGATCTGACGAATGGCCTCGAAGCCATCCATGTTAGGCATTTGCAAGTCCATCCACACCATGTCGAAAGGCCTTTGCTCGTCCAGGGCCTTCTTGTAGAGTTGCACAGCCTCTAGGCCGTCAAACGCTGTCGCATAGGTATGCTTCAGCTTGCGGGCGCAGTTTTCCAAAACACGAATATTGATGGGGTTGTCGTCCACTAGCAAGAGGTGTAGAGCGAACGTTGTCGGTGGAGGCAACCCTGCGCTTGACTCCGGCGTTGTATCATTTCCCCCTGGATCTGACTTGTCGATGACAGGGGAAGCTTGCGGGTTGGCCGACAGCAATGTGAGCGAGGGGGCAGCAGGCAACCCGTTGTGCGTGACCCCTCCCGGGCTCTTTAGTTGAGGAGTAGCGAGGGCGGCAGTGACGGCCGAAAAGATCTTCTTGGAGTTGATAGGATGGTGTAAATGCATGGCGTGATTCTTGATCGTGTCGTGATCGTGACAAAGCTTCTCAGCCCCTGAGCAGAGCAGCAGAAGTGGTAATGCCGAGGGTAACAGGATGTTGTCAGTCTTGTCCTGATGCAGATTGCGGAAACACTCGGTGTCTAGAAGGTAAATATCCGCCTTTGGAAGGGGAACCCCCGAGGCGACCGTCAATTCCATGCCGCACGAGTTGATCTGGATAGCGCGCTCCACAATGGCCGATCTCTTGGACTTGTCGACCAGACGCTTGGGTGTGCTGTCTACCAAGCAGTGATACACTTCGGGCGTGATCAGGCAGAGTGTCCGTCCGCGGAGTGACTGATCAAAGGCGCCCGGCGACACGGCAAGGTCCGTGGCGGTGACCCCACAGGATGATTCATTGACGGGGGCGGGGAGGCAGACTTCTACCACGGTACCGATGCCGACTGAGCTTTTAACGTCGATGGAACCGCCCTGGCTTTTGGCCAGCTGCTGGACTATGGACAGTCCCAGGCCGATACCTTTAAGAGAGTGTTAGTACCGTCATCCAAAGCCCTTCTCTGGAGAGCATCACTTACCAGGCGCATAGCTGTCCTCTTGCGAGAACGGGGTGAACAGTCGGTACTTGATGTAGTCAGAGGACATCCCCTTGCCCGTGTCCTCGACCTTCAAGCAGACGAAATTGCGCTGACTGCCAGTGCTATCCGTCTTCTGTACCATCTGTAGCCTGATCTCGATGCTGCCTGATTCGGTATACTTGAGCGCATTGCTCTGGAGATTGATGATAAGGCGCTTCCACACGCCGGCGTCAACAGGCATCTTCCAGTCGCGTTTTTCGATGTCAAGCATGATCAGAAGCGGGTGGTCCAGCCCGTCTATCTTGCCTTCGGAGCGGACTGCACTTGAATAGGCCGTATTCCGAGCTCCTGTCAAAGACGATTGGTACGCTCTCTCAGAGAGGTGAGAAAAATGAACAACGTCTACCACGTCCTGCAACAGCTCGGCTAGGTCAAGGACTTCCAACTTGGTGGCTGGGACGGCCGAGCTCCGACTTATTTCGAGCCCGTCTTTGATGGTGATGGCATGATCAAGCAAGGAGTTGAACGTGTGGAGCAGCGTGCGACCGCACGAGTCGAGCATGTCGAGGGTGGACAGGAGGGAAGGATCCGATATGGACGACCGGAGCAGCTCGCTGCTGGCGAGGATCCCGTGTAGCGGACTTCGCAACTCGTGGCTGATGGATGACACAAAGCTCGACTTTGCGCGGCTGGCCGCTATCGCCTCCATACGTGAGACGTCAGCCATGAGGGAGTTGCCAAAGGCAGCGAGCAGTCCGGTGTCGGTGGGGAGAATGGCGCGTGTCAAGTCGGTCACCCAACCAAGAGTGGCGGCGTACCAGCATTCCCTCTGGAAATGCCAAAGCGGCAGGAAGATGATGTACTTGGCTTCCGGGATGACCCGAAACAGGGCGGCTACATCGCCACGGAGCGGTCCATCGCTGCGACTAGCCTTCATTCCTGGGTACGGCTTTCCCGGAGCGTAGCTCTCATCGATAGGACCCAACTCGTCGGCAGAGAATATGTGTCCGCTTGGTCCTGGAAACCTCCTGATCAGCCGCTGCAGGACGGCCTCTGGAAGGCGGTGGTGTGGGAGCGACGATGACGATCCTCCCTCTCGGTCAGCTGAACTCTGGACAATGGCAGCGCAGAAAGGACCTGCACTCTCGTCACCATGGCTAATGGGCTCCTGGTCTAAGAGGTCGAAGTACGCTGTCGGGGCTGCGTCCAGAAAAACGATGCCGTCGAGGCCCATCCCCTGTTGGATTGTCTTGGCGGCGCGGAAGAAGGCGGACTTGATGTTGGCCGAGCTGATGAAGCCGTTGCTGTGATGCTCAGAGATGACGGTGTTCGACGAGACCGGAGTGCCCGGGGCATGACCATCCACACCTTGAGCGGAGGTCTGACGCCCCGCCGAAAGTTGTTCAGCGAGACCCTGACTGCCATCGTCGCCCAGGCTCGTGAGAGGCGTCAACGCTTCGCCCAACCCGGGGAGAGACGGTGTTGAAATGGACGATTCGATCGAAGATCCCGAGACCAGGTTTGACAGTGCAGGCCTTGTCTTCCCAGTGATGGACGAGGATGCGTTTCGTTTTGAAGGGTCTGGGCTGAGCGGTTTCTCAGGAGCTGGTGGGCGGCTGGGAGTGGGCGTGGGCGTGGGCGTAGACGGGACGGGAAACTCCTGCAACATGACGGTTGCTGATGGGTCCGACGCGACGAAGTTGGTGAGGCCTGCGATGAGATCCTCAGAGCGATGGAGGCTCTGTTTCAGCCTCACGCCGTCGAGGTAGACCATGATCGAAGCGGCAATGTCGTTCATGGTGCCAACCGTCTCTTCATTGTCGTAGTCCTTCAGATCCGAGTGGACAACGCAGTACGATCCCAGCAGATACCCGAGGGGCGACACGAGGGGCACTTCGAGGTACGAAACAAAGTAGGGGAAACCGACAACATACGGCCTCTCCGCATACGCTGCATCCGTTCTGAAGTCGTTGACAATATACCGAGTGTTGTCCGCAATGACATTCGGCTCCCTTCGTTGCCACGCCCCGGTTTCATCCAGGAAGGCTTGCATGGTTGTAGGACACACCCCATAGCAGTATTCCAGCTTGGTCACGCCAAAGGCTATGCGGTCGTTGTCGCCTTCCCACTTCATCTCACGGATCGAGTGGGAGCGAGTGGTCTCTGCGACTACCCATTGGTATTGCCTGTCGATGAGCGATATAAACGATCGATCGCATCGCAGTCGGAGCGCCCCGAGCTGGCACAACGCATTGAGCGTCGGGTCTGGATTGATGAAGGGTTTGTCGCGGGGACCGGCCTCGAGGTCCATCGGAAAAGAAGCGGCCAAGAGGTAGCTGCGTGAGGTGCATGTTAGCTCTGCTCTTGCGAGAGGGGTTTCGGGGACGCCAGGCCGCCAGGGAATCGACCTACGCTGCGATCTCGCGCTGGCGCGCGCGCTCAAACTCCTCGACCTTCTCAATGGCGCACGCCTCCGCCGCCGCCGCCGCCTCCTCCCGTCGCGTCGGGTCCTCTCCAGGTCTGCATGGCTCGGCGTCGACAAACATCGCAAAGAACCGGCCGACGGATCTGACAATCCGACTGCAGGCCGCCCCAACAGAGAGGTGTGAGGTCGGTAGTGGAGCTAACAAGCGGAAGGAGAGCGCTGCGGTGCGGGGTAAGGAAATCCCATCGCTGGGTGAAACAAAATCGCATTCGCCCCCCCTCCATGTTGAAGGCGACCTCGCCGCTACGCAGCATCCCTGCTGATGATATCACAGTGCGCCGATGCGATTGGGCGACATCGCGCCTGTTCTTCAGCTCCGAGTTTTCTGTTCATCAGCCGACCACCCATGCGCAGGGTTGCCGAGATGGTCGGGTTAGGCAATTGACATTATCCATAACCGGAGTGGGATGCTGTGTTTCTGTGTCCCCAAAACACGTATTTGGAGGGCGGCGAAGGCGTGCGGGCAGAGTTTGGAAAGCATGTAGGCACGACGAGAGGGCCAATGGCAGCAGCCGCGCTAGTTCCGTCTATTCTTGGTCTCGAGCGCTAACGGTGCCGAGAGAGTCTGGAACCACTGGCAATCGGAACCTGCAAGAAGCTGTCAATTCTGCATACGCAGTACCAACAAAGTGATAATGCGGCCCTAGTCAACAGATAGCATGCGAATACATCTCGCAAGGAAGCCCCTTGCGTTTGTCTGCCCGGACCGGTGGGTCGCCAGCCGAAGCGCGGCGACCGGGGACGAGCGGGGTAATCGCCGATGCACAGTGCCAAGGCCCGGAATCGGGGAACCGGGGACAGGGTACTGGCGCTTGGTGATGCTGCTCCCCGCGTCGACTGTGGGCGGCCATGTGTCAGAGGAATGAGTTTGACCGTCACCAAAAGGTAAATAGATGTGTCCCAATATTGAGAAGCCGAGTTCGAAATGCGAAGAGGCATCGGAGAGGTCTTTCAATGCACTCGATTCTGATAGGCAAGGCCCGTAGGCACGAGCTACTTTCCATCGAGCGGGTGGAAAGAATGCCAACACCGTTTCTTCCGCCGCGTAGCGAGCTACGGTATCGGCACATTCCCCACGATGGCCCAATCCTTCCCATCAAATCTAGCCTCCAGAACCTCGCCCCCTTTCTGGAAATAACATCAATTTGTACTCTCAGACGCAGGTTCAAGGAGCTGCTCGAGCACAGTCGAGGTCCTGGGCGAGGTGGCCATGTTCAGACATGCGATGCTCGTATCCGGGTCGACCCCTCGCAGCGCGGGTGGCTGGGTTGTCTTCCACGTCGGGGAGCCCGAGGATGTGTCGGTGAAGACCACATTGATGTTTGGTGATGCGTCGAGATACAGCACATATATGTCCGCGCGCTGCTGCTCGTCTTGGGGACGGGCAACCGAGAAGGCTGCAATGGGTGAAAGATCCGGTAGGGGAATCGACGGCAAACCTATATGACCATGGATTAGCATCCACCCTGTCGGGGTCGCCACTGTCACAGCTGTTGTAAGGGTAGCAAACTTACCAGGAGGCCACGAGAGTGGATATGATGGGTCGAGTTCGGGAATATGTAGGTCTGTGATACTGACAACCAAGCGACCGCTGGGGACCTGGTAGAAGACAGCATATCCCCCCTTCAGAGCAATGCGACTGAAGTTTGCTGACATGGGCACAATGGCAAGCTTGCTCCCCTCCACCGTAGTAACGGTCAGCTCATTGTTGTCCCACTATGAGGCTGGTGAAAGTCCTCCTAGCAATCTGTTCCTGGCGTGATGCAGCCCAAGCTTGGAATCCTGATATATTGTCCAGCGCCAGTAGGCCGCAAGGCTGCTGTTGGTGGCTGTCGAGATGTCCATCGTGTTCACGCTGTCCTCCCCAATGGGAGGGGTGTTGACCTCGTTCATGTTACTTCCGAGAAGCCGTGAATTGTCGCCTGTGTAGAACAGTTCAGTTTGGGCCTTGTCATGTCCATAGGTCAGCCGATATCCACTTCATTCCCAAGTTAGATGCCTACGTTGTACCCCGACCCAAACACAAGAGAAGATGCAGCAAGTTGCGCCCCAGGCCGTGAAAAAGCTCTGAAAGGAGTGGAGGTGCCCCAACAGGTCCCGTCTCCCCGGGCGAGGTGTCTCGTGTCGCATCGCGAATACCGTAGGTTGTCCTGGCCGTCCTGATAGAAAAGGAAAAGGTCGAGGCGTCCATCGCTTTTCGCATGCCAGTGATGCTCAGCGCCGACCCTTGGCGTATTAACGCTGCCGTCGGGGTTGCGGCTGGCTGGCTGGTTGTTTTGGTTTCACTGGCTGGCCCCTTCGCATGAGCACTGGCAGTCGGGCTGTCCTGGGCGTGCCCCTCGCCTTCGTCGGAGCGTATCGATGGCTCTCTTGTGACTGACCCGCTATTCGCAGCCCGGCTCCCAAAAACCCCTCCCAAGACAGCAGCGAGAACAACCAGCAAGAGGACAAACCCGCCTGTTATCAGCCAGCGCCTTCGAGATGGGGCGGGCCGAGTCTGTTGTGCTGGCTCTGACAGGAGGCCACTCGTCCCGCCTTCGACCAAGCTGGGCGATCCTGCGGGATCACCCTAACTTTTACAGGGCACTCCCCCAACTGTCCACTGAAGCGCTGCGTCGACATGACGCTTTCGTTGCCATCTTTCAGCCCAACAAGGCGGACAATGGTTCGCGAATCGCCTCTCCCGACTGGCCGCTTGCATGGAGGGAAATGTCATCATTTCGAGCAAAGGGACACGCCCATAGGGGGGGGGGGCCTTTTGCCGAGTACTAGGATGAAAATAAAAGCCTCGAATGCCTGGGAGCGGCCGTGTCTAACCCAGAGCGTCGTGGGCGTTGACAACTGCTCACAAACGGTCGATACGTCTTTGATGCTCGCTCTCAAACTCGAAATCGTCTTCATTTCGCAACAGCTACTCGATGGCGGTCTGATGGAGACTGGCGGCCCACTCTGCATACTGCTCACTCCGCACACATCGCTCCTCGATGCCTCCCTGACCCTTGAGCTAGTCCCAGTCGAAGTCGTCCCACAGCTTGTAGTCCTCGCCCCATGGCCCGACATCGGGGCCTTTGTAAAGTTTACCACCCTTCCACACCCAGACGATGTTGTCGTGTTTCTGGAGCACTCTGACATCTTCCACAGGATTCTCAACGACCGCAATCACATCTGCCTCGTATCCTTCTTTCAGCTGCCCAGTCTTGGGCGCTTGAGGGCCAACAGACAATGGACCGTTCGCGGTGGCAGCTTTGATGGCCTCGAGGTTGCTCATCCCACAGTTGACAGCGTGTTCGAGCTCGACAGCCATATTGAACCCGGGGGCCGAATCGGTGCCCAAGGCGATAGGGACGCCCTTTTTGATGGCGAGCTTGTAGGCAGCGAGGTGGTCTGCTGCGACGAGCTGTGCTTTCTTCCAGCTCTCCGGGGATAGCCATCTTCCTTGGCTTTTCAGGAGCAAGTCGATCACTGAACGCGTGGCTACGTAGAGTGTCCCCTTCTCCTTGATCAGCTCTAGGCACTCCTCATCCGCGAAACTGACATGCTCCACGGACGTAACACCCGCCTTGACCGCTGCGAGAATGCCGGGTTTGCCGTGAACGTGTGCGGCGACCGCTCGACCCTGTCGGTTTGCCTCTTCAACGATGCACTCGAGCTCTGCGGCCGAGAACTGAGCGTAGAGAGGATTGTCATCGCGAGACAGCACGCCGCCTGACGCTAGCACCTTGATGACCTTGGCTCCCCGCCTGACCTGCAGCCTGACGGCCTTCCTACATTCGTCGACACCATCGACGAGCATGCTGACACCGGTGCCAAAGTGCCCTGGGGTGACGGTTGACACGCCGAGGTTCAGGAGAACATCCCCCGCAGGGAGCGGAAAGACATCGCCGTGACCTGCTGTCTGGCTGAGGCACGCGCCCGAAGAGTAGATGTTAGGTCCGGGAATGGTCCCGTCGTTGACTGCGCGCGAGATCTCACATCCGAGCCCCGCAACGTCGCGTAGGGACGTGTAGCCTCGCTGCAAGGACTCCCAGCAACCCCTTGCCAGTCGAGCTCCAGCGCTTGCCGGGTGCTCAGTGATGAAGCCGACGTAGTTCGCCGCCTCGGTCGCAGACTCGCCCATAAAGTGCGCGTGGACGTCCCAAAGGCCAGGCATCAGATACGGCACCTTCACGTCGCGAAACGCCGAGATGTATTTTTCGGGCAGGTCATGCTGCTTCCCCACCCAGGCGATGATCTTGCCCTCAATGACTATTGCGCCGTCGGGGACAGGCTCGCCGTCGCCGGGAATCAAGAGGTCGGCCCTCACGATGGTGTAAACCTTCTTCTTCGCGGAGCCAACGCTCTCGGCGGCGGTGGTTCCATGGTCGATAGCAATACCAAAGGCAGTCGAGAAGATGCGGCCACGATCGCGACATGGCTGCTTGCCGGGTCCCGTCGATGGGATCGTCAAGGGCATCGATGGCCCGGGGCCTGTCGGGAGCTCGGTGATGCGTCTCGTCATCGTGGAAGTGGCAGATACATTCGAGGGTCGGCGTCTTGGTCGTTCGTTGTCAGCGCAACAAGCGAATGCCCGAGGGAACCGGGGGCTCACCACTAGATAGCTCCTGCCAGCTTCCTCTTTTGCCGAACCAAGGGCCAGGAGACGCGGGCTCGCTGCCCGGACGGGGCGGGGTAGTTGATCCCTGTCTCCCCATTGAAGAGGTTGCATTGTTCGGGGATCATCGTATTTGTCAAAAATGAGAGTATGAAGTGGTACAATCGGTCATGAGGAGGCCAATGCCGATTGATAGCTGCCTGGGCGACATGCTACTGAGTCGGTATCCAGGTATCCTGGAAGTTGTTGGTGGAGATGGCAGTCCGCCAAGGCGATGCCATGGGTGCGCAATGGGCCTCAGGCAGAACCCCCACTTCTCCGCTCTCAAGGCAAGAACGCTACCAGCCGTCAACACTTGGCATTGCACTACTGCAAAGCGCGAAATCCATCGAAGATGACCACAACGCACAGCACAAACGTAGGACAAAGTTGACAAAAGAGCCCGGCGAAGATGACGAGGAAGCACCAACCGACATCCGCCAGTCCAGTCCGAGGCGGCAACGCCGCCGCGCATCCATGGCGATGGAGATGCTCACAGCTGCAACCTGAAACAGGAGATGACTCTGCCCGTTTACCTTCCATTTACAGCAAACACTGGCACAGCATCCAACAACAGAAAATTACACTCATTCATTTCTCATATCTCGCACTGGGCGCTGCCGTAGGTATCACGTAGGTATCAAACCGCACTCTCATCCTTCAAATCTTTCAAATCTCTCAGTGACTTCTCCAGCTTCTCCTTCTCCCGACTCTTCAGATACCTATTCGTCGAACTCCCCAGCGGATCCACCAAATCCATAATAAACGAATCCTTGTAATAATTATCATTCACCCAAGCATCGCTACCCGAGCGTCCATGCCCTGATCGAGAGGAGCTAGCACGCTCTTCGTAGTTGACGCTGAATTCGTGCGTGATAAATATGGCACCGAGGTAGGGGCTGATGACAGGCCAGAAGATGGGCACCGAGACGCAGATGGAGGCGACATTGACTTCGAGGATGATGAGGAGGAGGGAGCGGGGGCCGTACCATGTTGGGTCGCGCGTTGGGTACCAGCCGGCTTTGAAGTAGATTGTTTCGTAGACGCGCCAGCCAGAGAGGGTTACGACACTGTGTAGAGTGTTAGTGATCTTCGGAGGTGGGTGGGATCGTAAAGGGGACTCACACCGCACCCATTCCCAGCAATACCAACAAGCCCAGGCGAGTCCTCAAGCTCAGTCCGGACTTGGAGTACAGCTGGAACGGGATGGCGATGATGTACATGTCGAAGAGGGTGTTGAGGGTATTGTGAGACACCAGCGTGGCGGTGAACTCATCAGGGTTCTGAGAGGCGTAAGCCCAGCAGCGAGCGTCCCTCGCCAGGACATTCCAGGCATCAGGGATGTTGGCGCAGGGAAAGATGGAGAGAAGAGTGTAAGCGATGCCCCAGGCAGATATAACGATGATGCCATAAACGCTAGCGCGGTAGGCCCATGTTCCCTTTTCGAAAAGCCGCAAGAATTGAAACAGTTGGCTAAGCTTGATGAAGGTGGCCGCGAAGTTGAGGCTGACGTTCAGAATGTAGAACAACACCAGGTAGTTCCTGACCTCGCCAAAGGTGAGCAGCAAGAAATGGCGACCGGATCCGAATTTGATGGCTAACACAACGTCAGCAAAGAGTCCAGGATCATGGTATACCTCCGACTTACCCAGGAGAAAAGATATCGAAGCTACCGAAGTAAACAACTGTTATGATATATGTCAGACTCAACCTTTCTCCTCCAATACGACCGTCTGGGAGTACGCACAAGATACAATATCACAAACAGATCATCCCAGCCTGGCAGTCGCACCACCCTAAACCTCACATACAACCGGAACACCACAAAGATCCATGATACGGCCTTAACACCAGACTGTCAGCAAGATATTGACGACACGGAGGCCCTCGACGGAGAGCAACGTACAAGGAAGGATACGGTGAAACCAATCAAGGTTGCCGGTCGGTTCGTGAACGGTGTTGGCTCGTTGAAGTTGTTGTACGTCGGAAAGCCAAAGACGCTGATGAGCTGCGTGTTATCGCTGATGGACGCCATGGCTGTGAAGGGTCTCCTAGACGAAGTCGAGGCCCTCGGGAAGCAGCAACATCGTCGCCCGACGATGTTGGTGATGGGAGAGCATCTGAGGGACAGGGGTCAAAAAAGAGAACGAACCCCACAGAGAGGACGATCTGTCGGCGAATATATCAAGATCTAGACCCTGCGAGGGGAGTGATTTTCGTCCAGGTTTGGGCAGGTTTGGGGTGGACAATGCTCGGAACCAGGACCGCATGGCGAACTGCATGTCTGAAGGGTAGGTCGCTGCCATTGGAGAACGGATGAGGGTCCGTGTTTCACGGTCTGGTACCAGGCGGCACAGCAGGAACTTGGGCCCGTTGACTCGCTTGGCCAGGTTTACCATTGCCAATAAGAGCAGGGCTGACTGACGTCTGGCAGTGCATCTTGCTTGAGTCCAAGTTTGAGGGCATCCCGGGCCGCTGATCGATACGTGCGCTGGGGCGTCAGTGTTCCCATGGTGCAACTCCAAGTCCTATGCGCCGTTGAGTGAGTTTTTGCGATGCTGGTGATGTGCTTTTCGTGCCATTGCTTTCCGCTGCGTTGATCTTGGAATCCCGCTGGTGTTCCGCTTCTCCCCGCCCAGAGAGTCGACAGTTACGTGTGTCGGCGCTTCTGTTTCAGGTGCCGGGCTCACTGCTTGCATGTGGCTGCATGAGCCGTCAAGTCTCGGGTGCCCTTGTGCCCTGGCGGCCCACGGGCGACCGTCCCGACAGCGGGTTCGCAGCCTTCTAGAAAGACAATTCGCTGGGGTCGGGGCGCACAGGGACGCCATGGGGCGAAAGAGCTTCCTGGGGCGGCCTGGGTGCGACGCTGGCCCGTCGCTGCATTAACACGGCACAGCTGAATTTTGCGCGCCCATTGATCTCGGCGGCTCGATCTCAGGCACAGAGGGCCGCCGGTGGGTAGTAAAGTAGGGGCCTACCTACCTAGACGAAGCACAGGAGGTCAGCTCTGGTACCTCCCTGAAGCAGCAGTTCGCTGCGCGGGCGCCATCCCTCTGAGATGCTGTTCGCTGTTTTCCCTCTAAGCGATGCCTTGCGTTCGGGATTTAACCGCAAAATTCCTATTCGTCGCGTCAGCCGAGGGTGTGAGATCTGAGCGTGCGCCATGCCGTGAGGGACAAATGCGCTTCTGCACTTCCGCCAATGGCAACGACACTGGCGCGCTTCTCTCCTGCCCGATGCAGCCACTACTGCTGCCCTTGACGTCGCAGCATCGCGAGACCACACGTGCGCCTACCGAAGGTAACTGGACTGAACGTGCGGTGCATTGTTGGTGGCGCTCGGGGGCCGAAGTGTCTCCGTCGACTTCACTCTGCCCCTCTTGAAGTGTGATCGAAAACTGCCGCAACCCAAGCAAACAAAAGGTTTGGAAAAGGCCGCGCACCAACCAGGTGGCCCTCGCATTCAGGTCCGGTCGCCAAGGCCAGCTCGTGGCAAACCGGCTTATGCGGCCAACAGAGAAGGAAGGCGTCTGAAACCGCTGCAACGTCTTGGTCAGGGGTCCTGAAGATCACACTCCCCGACAGGATGATCGCCCGTTGACGCGATCATGGTGTGCAGCGATCTTCTAGGGCGTAGGGCTCTTTTTTTTGCCGGTGACCTTAACCACGGGCATCAGATCAAAGTCAGTTGTGACTGAGATGACTGCCCTGAGCGGCTTCGATGTCCTCTTCGACGGAATGTGGAGGTGGAGGCTATTCCCTTCATCCCGTCTTTGCCCTCATCGAGTACGCTTTGATTCTTGGTTCAGCCGCGGGAACGTCAGCATGAGCCGTACAGCTGCAGTCCACTCTTGCTTGATGAACTTGATGTTAGGATTTTTTGCTCCCCCGGTCTTGAACGGCCTAGAGATTGATACGGGAGGATGGATGAGATGTCGGCGTCACGCTGGCAGCCACTCGATGTCTGTGCCCAGTTCTTTGCAGCCACAGTATTGGTTCTGACGCTCATGCCCTTTGTTCCGTGCCACAGCTTTAAGCTGACTTTTGTGATGCACCCATGACGTTACATCCAGGCAGTGGCGGATGGCGAGTCTGCCAAACCAAGGCGGTCTTGTCGTGTACTCGAGAACGTGTAATGGAAAGGGAAACGTGTTCAACGGGAATTTTTCGGCTTGTCTTGGGCCTACACTGAGGGGCCGATCTGAATGCTTCGGGCCTGCTTTTGCTTGACGCTTGGTATGTCGTCGTTTCAGCTGAGCTTGGCCGGTGATGCTCCATCCGGCACATAGCTCGCCACATGCAGTAGGATGCAGTAGTCGCCTTAGGAGGAACCGTGAGGCGGGTCTAGCTGTGGCGCGCCCCGTGGCCGTGTCTTGCTCTCACAGACGGGAATCACTCGTCCTCGAACGCGGGTATCAAGGACCTGAGACGTAAAAACATCCGAGTCCACGCTACCTGAAAACGATCAGAACTCTCAACTAAGAGCATTGTCGGTTTTCGGGCAAACAATGCCATGTGATGGCACGCTACCTTTAGATTGTTTGTTTGCGACATGACAATAACATTGTATTTGGGTACGGTCTCGCTCCTTGGAAATGGAACAATGTCCATGGCGATGAAAATGGTGAAAGTTCGCTGCCTGAATGGGTAATTCGTCGTGAATTGGGCACAGGAAGAGACTCGATGACGGAAAATGGTCTGGCTGAACGCGCGGATCCAATTGAGATCCATCGTGACGGCTCGCCCACGCGTGCAGTTCAATTCCGAGTCCCGTTTTGCTCGTAACTTCAGTCGCTCGCATCAAGTCTGCAACTCGTCATGTTGAGACAATGGCTGATGACTGAGCGTGGGTTGCTTGACGAGGTGTGAGAGGGTCGAGAGGGCTGCCCCAACCATGTGGCGTGGGGAAGTTCTCAAGGTGTGGGAAAGTGGAGCTCCGAATTTACTGACCATGCTCGAGGGAAGGAACCATGGAGATGGAAGCAATCGCACAGATTTCAAACCAACGGCAAAGCGTGCTGACAGTTGCTTATGTTAGCTCTTTCCCTTCCGGCCACGGAAAATTCGATGAACGCCTGGCTCAATCCCGAGTGCAATGCTTCCATTTGTTCGAGTCCACTCTCTGTCCTCGTCTTCTTCATCGTCCTCTTCAACTCTTAAAGAGTCGGCATTCTCGGGTCTCCACACTTCGTCCCCAGCCTGTCATGGCCGCCGCGGCGTGAACTTGCGCTTCGTCTGGGGTTGACCTCGTTCTCTCTCGCTTTGGCCAGCTCAGCATCCAGTCTTCCACCCCGCGCGACCAATGTTCCATCACGGGCTGATGGGCTGGCGGGCTCACGGTCGACCACATGCCGATTCCTAGCGGCGCCCGACTTGCCCTCACTGCGGCCTTAACGATCTGAAAACGACAAGACACGTAACCGACAGTAACACCTCGGTATGCAGTACATGAGTTTCTCTCAATGATTTCCCGACTCGGTACGCATCGCATCTTGAAACGAGAAGTTCCTGAGAAGCCTAGATCCTCTATTCCCGGCCTCGTTTGCAACCCTCCCATCCGAGTCAAGTCATAGTCTCAGCATCCCTCGTTGAGTGCGTATGCAGGACCACCGACAAGGCATACTGCCATCATGGCTAACGCCATCGACCTCGGATTGCGAGACCTTCCCCTCATCTTGACGCCGGCCGTCTTAATTCCGGCCTTCACGGACAATGGCGCCCGCGCGGGGTTTAGATCGCATTCACTGGTTGGGGTAGATGGTATGTATGTCGATCTGATCTTTCCCTCTGCTAGTTGGCGGCCAATATATTGAATAGATGCAGGAAGCCGAAAACCGAAGGCCGGATTCCGAGATTTGATGCTGTTTCAAGTTTCAAGGGAACTCTAGACCGAGATCGTGCAGTTATGACCTCTCTTGGTGTCACCCGCAGCAAGTACAGCGCCAGAGCCGCCGTGGTGCCGTTCCCTTTGCGATGGAGTTGAAGAGAATGACAGTTCTAGCTTGAAGTCAAGGCAAGAGGGGGGTTGAATCCATTTGGTTCGATGATCGGCATCATTGTCGCGTATCATTACTCCTATCTTCCGATTACAGACATCACTTGTACCATAGGCCTTGGAGATACCACGGACGAGTTCATGGTCAAGCTCGCTTGGGCTCGGATCTAGGGCAAAGGCCGCTTCATAGCCCCTGCAATAGGGTGGCGAAGCCCATGGCGAACGTCGTTGGATATACTCGCTTGTGAGTTTGCCCCCAAACTTTCTGTATCAACATGAATTACTTTGAGACATTGCAGACCGGATCACAATCGCTGATTTGCCATGCAAGACGCTTACCCCCTCGGATGGTGAGGGGTAAGCAGTGAGACACCACCGTTTCCGTGCATGCCGGTGCATCCTCCGCCATTTGGAGCCCACCAATTGTGAGGGCAGTCCGGCCCCCGACAAAGTGCGCATTACTTTGGCCTCCAATAGAGTTTCCCTTCTTGGCAATGACAACGAGGGTGCAGCAGCACTGCTGTCACACCGCCAGGGCGCCTCATTCCTCTAATTTGGTTTGTCTGCTGGCCGCATGCTCGACCGACTTTAAGTCTTACTAATCATGACGATAGAGACACAACGTCAGGAAATGCGAAGTCCCCATGATTTCAGATCATAATACCTACAATAACAACCACGACTCGATCTCACTTTCCTCACCTCAGAACATGACGGGGTCATGATAGACACCATGAATGGAAAAGTTGCTGTCGACCAGCCAACTACCTCACGTGCCAACTCGACTGCCAACAAGGGGGCCTGATCAAGCCGGTATCTATCTGTGGTCAAGTGTGGGGTGCATAAGCGTCGGAAAAGAGGTAATCCTGGTTAGAGGCAAGTATCGGCATTCCCAGGTGTGGTGAGCTGAGCATTTAAGAGCGTATATCCGGACTTGACCGGCGCTAGCGCCGTATGTAAGCGTGCGGCAATCAAGCTTTCTGCCCCGGCCTGTACTCAACCCTCCTTGACGGATATGGCACACCCGTCGTGAGCCTCTTACCCCTCCTCGTTCCCTCTTGTTGTGCAACGCCGCTATTGACCTGGATAGAAAAGATGGACTGCAGCAGGCTCACGTGGGCAGATATAGTACCTCACATCAATCGGCGATGCTGAGAAGGATACCGAACACCGAGTCTCAGCTTTCCGAATCGCGATGGCTTTCCGTTCTAGCTGTGCTGGCGACGCTGGTTGGTTCTCGATGCTGTTCGCCCGCAGCTGTCTCCAACATACCCCGCCGAGAAAGGTAGCATGCTGACCCCCTGAGAGAGCCCCACAGCGTACAAGCAGTGGGTGAGTAATCGTGCAGGGGACGCCGAGAGATGTTGATCTATCGTCGACTCGAACTCCATGTCAAGTCCCACAGCCCCCTAGACACCCCGTCGCTTGTTCGCCACTTTGCCTTCTTACTCTCTCCGACGTTGTCCGAGACGCTTTGGCATCGTGTTGTCGAAACCCGAACGAGACCGTATGCGAGACGAAGACTTTGATAGTCAAGCGAGGTTCGGCTGATAACAACAACATCCACATCATGAACTACGTGGAGAGGGCAAAGAATGATGTGGCTACTGACGTGACCTGGAACAGGGTCGCGCGGCTCACGGCAAAGGGCGCTCGCGCTTTGCCTAGCGCCTCGGTTGAATACGTGACGGAAAAGTTTCCCATCATCGGCTGGCTTCCGAAGTACAACTACCGATGGGTTATCAACGACATTATCGCGGGCCTGACCGTAGGCTTGATGCTGATTCCGCAGGCCCTGTCCTATGCAAAGATTGCAACAATTCCGGTTCAGTATGGCCTCATGTCGAGCTGGCTGCCTTCGGCCATCTATACCTTCATGGGTTCCACCAAGGGTAAGCCGCAAGCAGGACCCCTGACTCGCCAAGGGCTCGGAGAGGCTAACTTGCAAGCTTAGATGTCTCGACGGGGCCGACATCGCTGATAGGACTCTTGACCTCGGAAATCATTGAAGACCTCGAGCACTCGGAATGGACCCCTTCTGAGATTGCCTCGGCCGTGGCCCTCATGATGGGCGTGTACGGAATGGTTGTGGGGTTCCTGAAGCTTGGTTTCTTGCTGGACTTTGTCTCTCTCCCGGTGCTGAGCGGCTTCATCTCAGCTGTGGCCATCACCATCATCCTGAACCAAATCCCGTCACTCCTCGGGGAGACCAACGTCGGGAGCGGCACAGCGACTCAGATCCATGACGTATTTCACGAGCTGCCCCGAGCCAACGGGCTGGCCTGCGCCGTCGGGTTCACAGGCATCTTCCTGCTGGTGGTGCTCGAGCAGTCGGGCAAGCGGTGGGGCACAAAGAACAAGGTCGTCTGGTTCCTTGCCAACACTCGGGCCTTCATCACCCTTCTTATCTTCACCGGCGTTGGCTACGCGGTCAACAAGAACCGCGGTGATCCCAAGAACTACCTCTTCGACGTGGCGCAGGTCAGAGCCAACGGCCAGGAACCCCCGCGGGTGCCCAGCGCGGCGCTCATCTCTGAGGTGGCCACCCGAAGCATCACCGTCTTTGTGGGCGCCACCATCGAGCACGTCGCCATTGCCCGTGCCTTTGGCGTGCGCAACAACTACCTGACGGACCAGACGCAGGAGATTACGTACTTTGGCGTCGCCAACTTCTTCAACAGCTTCTTCCACGCCATGGGCGTCGGCGGCGCCATGTCGCGCACCGCTGTCAACTCGGCCGCCAACGTCAAGTCCCCCCTTTCAGGCCTCATCACAACAGCCGTCGTCCTCATCTCCATCTTCAAGCTCGTCGGAACACTTTACTGGATCCCCAAGGCAACTCTCGCCGCCATCATCGTCACGGCCGTCTTCCCCCTGATCAGCGGCCCCACCGTCTTCTACAACTACTGGAAGACCTCCCTCGCCGACTTTATCTCCTCCATGATCGCCTTCTGGGTCTCCCTCTTCGTCTCCACCGAAATCGGCATCGCCTCCTCCGTCGGCTTCAATGTCCTCTACGTCCTCCTCCGCCAAGTCTTCACCCGCGTCTCCTCCACACCCGACAAGCGCTCCGAACTCGCAGTCGTCCTAGACGAAGCCCGCAATGCACCCTCATCAATCCCTCCCGATACTTCCATCTTCCGCTTCAACGAATCCATCTTCTTCCCCAACGCCTTCCGCACCAAGAGCTCCATCATGGATACGATCCAGACACACCACGCCCCGTCATACGACTCGGCCTTTTCGCCCGAGGCTGAACGTAACTGGTCCGTCGTCGGCGAGAAGCGCATTAAAAAGCTTCGTCGCCGCGCCAATATCACAAATCCATCCGGCTTGCCGCCAATCCGCCTCGTCGTCATTGACTTCATCAAAGCCAGCCACGCCGACTCAACGGCTTGCACACATCTCAAGGCCCTTGTGAGGGAAATCAAGAAGTACGGCGGAGAGAGCGTCAACATTCGCTTCGCGGGAATTTCAAGGTATGTGCGGCAACGCTTCGAGCGAGCCGGGTGGCGTTTGGTGGATGGAGAGGAGCCGGTCACCGAGGAGGATGAGAAGGAGGTTGTGAGGGTTTATGATACGGTTGCGGCTGCGGTGATGGCTCCGAGGCAGGCGCAGAGCTTGCGGGGGACGGATGATGAGGATAGTGAGAAGGCGATTCAGCAACTTAGTACGGCGGGGGGGAAGGTTACTACTACTACGCACCAGGAGAAGGTTGGATGAATGGCTGGTCTTGTTTCCTTTCTCGTTCTTTTGTTTCAAGTTATTTGGCCTGAGATCGTGGCATATACCAGCCATCACGGCCTCGGCGCCGTAGTATTTGGATACCGTAGTCTGATTCTCATCCCGGGAGCAGGCGATTCAGTCATTACTCTAGCTTGCTTCGCGGAGTCGGGATTGAAGGGGTGGGTGATAGGTAATAAATATCATGCACTCTAGAGACAAAAGCGCTTCCTCGCGCTAGAAAGATGCCAACAACATGTGTGAACCATTTTGAGTGTTGGCGTTGAGGAGAAAGGCTTTCCACCTGGCCGTGCGTGTTTCGGCACGGCCCGGAGAACAGGGACCGAATGGCCCCACACCTCGGTTCCGTACGGATTTGTTTTCCTCCGCTCCTGCGAATACGCAGTGGACCCTCAATGCAGTAATCAGTGACAAAGCTTCCATTTGCGAAAAGAAAACCCTAGTCTGTGCGACCAGTGCGGCAATCGAACCGCTGCTTTGCGAGCGACTTGACAATCGTCCCTCCCCAAGGTCGGTGGAGAGGCGGAGGGCTTGCCCGGATGCCAAGAGCGGGAAGTGGGGCCGGGCCGGACCGATCACTGCTTGGATTTTGACTTCGGGGCTGCAAGGCACGAATTAAACGCTACCTACCAAGAACACAGACATCAATCACTGCTTAATGCCAAAGACGATGGTTGTGGATATCACGCTCGCCGGCTACCAACGTCTCTAACAACTAACATTCAAGATAGAATCACTTGCAAAACCGAGCTCCCGCTTCAAAAACGACAGAAGGGAACCCTTCCCACGACACGGAACGCTCAAGCAAACGACCCCACCACAACTCAAGGAGCCGGAACCTTTGACGCATCCCACCAAGGATAGAAACGCTCGCCCTTGGCCAAGGTCAAAAGAGTGCAAGCCTTGCCTTCACAGCCGACGGACGGCTGTTGATTTCCCCACCACGGGATCTCGATCTGAGCCCACTGCACGCTGAAGAGCATGATGATTCCGGCAATCGCAATGCTGTTTGGCACATCAGTGAATATCCTGAACACACCAACTTGAGGGAAGAAAAAAAAGAAAGAAAAAAGAAAGAAAGAAAGAAAGAAAGAAAAAAAACTTACCCAGAGCTGAAAGCTGCGGAGAGCACAAAGTTGTACTTTGACCAGAACGCAAGATACCGCTTGCGTACGTAAACCCAGCTCAACCAAGCTATGGGAACGCTCGGCCAAGCATACGAGAAGCTGTAGGGAGCCCAGTTAAGAGCACCGTACCAGAAAGCCACAGGATGGAACTGCCGGATGTACTGATTCTTCGGGAACCGCTTCATCAGGAAGTACACAGCCACAGTGAGTAGGATACCCGCGGGGAATCCCAGGAGGAGCTCCTTGTACTGTCCTGTGTGGCCAAACACCTTGAGCGGGCCGATGGTTCCCCAGAGGACGGAGGCGGTGAAAAAAGTGTAGGGGCCGGGGCAGTAGAAACGCATGGGAGGGTTTTCAGGGTCGCAGACGCCGGGGATGTTGACTTGGAAGGCGATGACGGCGGTGCAGACGATGGTGGAGACGAGGGTGGCGACCATTTGCGCCATGAAGGTGTGCCAGGGGGGGATCTGCAAACATGTTAGTTATAGGTACTATTCCGGGTGGGGGGGGGGGAGTATACGAACCTTGATGTAGTGGGCGATTTTCAGGTCGTTGGCGAACTGGACGGCGTGTGCGCAGGTGACGTATCTGAAAAGCGTCAGAAAGGTCCATCGTGGGAGTAAAAAGGAGGATCGGCTTGCCCAAAAGATTTGAAGAAGTTCATGGCCAGGGCATTTCCCTCGACCCACATGCCACCGATGAACTCAGCCAAGACGTTCAGCGTGACTTCAACGCCGGTCATGGCCTTGATGACACCGACAGGAATGACGAAGACGATGGCAAGGAAGACGCCATACGGCACGACACCGGGGGTCGTGTAAGTGGGCCAAGCAGCCACACCCGCGAAACCGAAACCCGCTGCGACGAGGAGGGTGCCGAGATACCACCATTCGGACACTGAACGTTGTCAGCTGCAACTCAAAAAGACTCGGCGAGACATGCGGATACATACCTTCAGGATACACCGACATCAGCCGGTTGTGAATATCCTTGTACTCCTTACTCTCCTCTCCCTTTCTACGACGGATGCTGGCCCACATGTTCTTGAACCCAACGCTGATCTCATAACGGTGGAAGAGGAAGACATGAGTGACGGCAGCGGCGTAGATGGCGAAGAAGGCGCCGTAGACGATGGCGTTGGCAGCTCCGAGGTAGGCAGCCGAATACTCCATGTATTTGGTATGATCATACATACCCTTGTCATTAATAGCGCGGGAGACGTTGTAGCGTTGGCCGAAGTGATCCCAGACCTTGTTGGTGTTGATGGGGAGGTAGCCGGTGTTCCAGGTGTTTGTGTACCATACCCCCATGATTACAAATCCGAAGATCCACATGCCCAAGGCGCGGTTGATGGTGGAAAAGGCACTGCAAAGAGTCAGTTTGTTGTCACTCGTCACCTGCCCATTTCACCACAGGTCCAACTCCATCGAGGCGGGGGGAGAGGGGGGGTGCAGAGGGGCACATACGGAACCATCTGCAAAAAAGTCAGCAAAACGCATTCAGCCACCGTTCCCGAACAGAAGACTCACCAGAGGATCAAGACTGTCGTACAACATGACATTCCAGTCAAAAGTCGGCCAAGGGTTGAACATCTGTCATCACGTCAGTCCGCAATTCAGGGGTGAAATTCAGGGGTAAGAGTGGGGCACTCACCCCCAACCCGTTCTTGAACCCCGTCAAGATCTCCAAGTGCAAATTATTCGGCGAAATCCACGTCATCCAGCTGAAGAACGTGAGGACTTCGAACAAGTAGTTGGGGAACCCTGTATGTCCGTCAGTTGTGTTCCTTGAGGGTGTTTTCTTGGCGGGCGCCACGCCCCAAGACATCTGATCGCCACAAGTGACCACGATAGGGGTTAAATGGCAAGGAATACGCACAAAAGTAGATAAACATCGCGCCAAATGCCCACAGGAAGAACTTGTAACGCGTCATGCCGTAGGTGCGGTTAAAGGGGCCGCGAACCGCCGTGTTGTTAGCGTCGTCCTTGTGCAGCGCCGAGTTCAGTGCGATGGTCACAAGCGATGCGGGCCACACGCAGTAGGTCGGGTAGACAATAAAACGGCGCGTGAGACCGGCGAGGCCGTAGCCGATGAAGTTGGTGGACATGCCGATGAGGAGCTGATACCCGAACGACCGGGCGTACTGCTGGTTGAAAAATTGCGGGAGGACCTGCGTCCAGACGATGTACTGCGTGTAGGGGAGGGACTTGGCCGTGTTGGCCATGATGGCGATGAGCATGTGCTCTTTCTTGTTGAAGGGGCCAGGGTTGAGGTTGTGTTGGTGGCCGAATGCGGTGAAGGTGTAGTTTGGCATCCATTTCTCCCAGGCTTTGCCGATGGGGAAAGCCAGGAGCTGGGCAACATTAGCCTCGATGGAGATGACGGGTTGACGGATGCTGAAGAGTTGGTTGACGAAGGCGAGGAAGAAGGAGAAGAAGAGGCCGATTGTCCAGGCTCGGATCGTAGAGCTTGGGAGGCTGGGGTCGTCTTTGTTCTCGACAACGGCTCGGACTTCCGAGTAGGGGCTGTTGTTGGTGATGAGGGCTGCTTCGATCCTGGAATGGATGTCAGATGGGGAGTCCAATGTTTTTGTTTTTTTTTTGTTTTTGGGTGTGATACTCACTTCATCTCTTGGATCAAATCCGCGTATTTCTCGGGATTGTCGAAGATGGCCTCATTTTCTACAAACTCGGTCAGACGATGGAATTGGTGTCAGGGGCGGCAGCAACAAACATACCCAGAAACTCATGGACGCGCAGGAGGACGCTATGAGGGAAATTTGGGTCTCTTTCATGAATTTTCAACACTGAAACCATCATGTCGCGGGTCTCCTCGAGAGTGAGGTTGGCGGCGATTGCCTTGGCCTCGAGAAGATCTTCCTCGGTGACGACGAGGTCATTCTCAACCACGACATCGTGGGCCCTCTCAGACTCGGTGTCCCGGGGGATCTGATTGACAATGGTCAGCGGAATTTCAACGCCAAACAAAACAGACACGTACAAAACCGCCCTTCTCATTGCTCGTGGGCTCAAACAACCCCTCGCCCGATGCGGCCACCGTGGTTACGCCCGTCTCCTTCTTTTCGGCCATGGTGGGGGTTGTGAGCTTGAAGCAAGACGTTTGCGACAACTTGGCCCTGAAGGTCCCAAAGAGTGGAGGGGGGCCGCGCGGGAGAAGATGGGATACTTATCAACCGATCATCCGGCGCATGGAGAACGGGGACGGTTGGGCTGCAGGTGATAACGGGGATATGCACAGGCCGAGAGGCGCCGAGCTAGGGAACTTTACTTCGACCTACCCAAGCTGCCTACCTGCTTATTTAGGGTTCATTCCTTGCCGCTATCAGCGGTTGCAGCAAGTCGTTGACGCTTGTGGCCGCATTTTTACTTCGCGTATCGTATGTGGCCACGAGCGCCATCGAATCATTTTCCAAGACTCGGATAACTACCCACCAACCACGGCTCGTGACGCCCGTTGGGCAGGTAAACCGTAGAAAGGTTACCCAAGCCGAGGTACCTCTGGGGTTACGACTGGGGTCGCCCGGGCACAGCAGCCCTTGGTCAAACATCCAGCCGCCCGCAGGATGTTAATCGCACAATGACCTTCCCCAACAAGATCCACGGGGCAGACTGCCCAGAACGGGCGCCCAAGAAACAGCGTCTTGGGCGTTCACGGCGCATGCCGTCACCTAAAGACACGGGCACTATCTGCCGCGGCTTGAAGGCGCCAATGTGGGAGTTGGGGTTTCTCACGGCGCGGCGCAGTACTTGGCACAATATTGATTTGATGATCATCCAGGCTTCGATGAGGGGGCGGGTCCCTGGTCGACCGTTGCGATCCATGGTACGACGGTTCTGGTGATGCGACCTACGTACGGTGCCACTGGCAACCGACGGCGATAACACGACGTTGAAAAGAGCTCATTGCAACCATGCTGCGCAACTCGAAGTAAAGTTCTAGCTAGTGCCAGGTCTTCGTTGCCGACATCCAGGGAAAGCCCCGATGCCGCTAGCGTTACCGTCTGCCACGCCTCGGCGAATTGCCTATTTCACATAAGGTGCTCGAGGTCCAGACCGGGACTTGCCTCCCGCGGGCTCAATGGTACCCCCCCGCCGACGTTGTTGCAATGTGATTGGAGGGACTGATGATGGTTTGCAAAGGTCTGGGCCGTGTTGTCCACCGATGCGCACCTGCGGTTAGCTTAACCGATCGAATTACACGGGGCTTGGACCTGCCTGATCGGGAAGGAGGCAATCACTGAACCACCACGCCCCAGATTCTTCCTCGACGGCTCCCTGCCTATACACCGAGTTCCCTATCGACCGGATAAGCTGCGCGCGCGCACGCATTCTTGGATATGCCATCGCGTGCTTGCGTGCAGCTATCTTGCGTGGCTACCTTACTTCCTACTTTCAAGATAGGTTCCTTGAATACCCGCACCCCGCCTCACACGAACGATACGAGCCACGCATGCCATCGGGTCTTGTGCTCGGCCAGAAGGTAACCGGCCAGGAACCCCAAGAAAACTCAAGTATCTACCCAAGACATGCGACAGCAACAGCATCCGCATGGGGACGCAAGAGAAATCCCGAGTGGGAAGGAGCCCCGTCGCAACGGGTGAATGCGATCAGCGATGCGCCGCAGCGCCGCAATATTCTCGATTGCATCGCGATTTCAAGGTCCAACTGATGCTGCGGCGTAGCGATCCCCGTCTGATCGACAGGAATCAGGGCGAATCCAAGAATAACACTTGCAATGGAAACTGCCATGTGCGTGTGGTGCATGGAATGAAATCCGCCATACCAGCGCCATGGATGAGACATCAGTGACCCCAAGTGTTGACATTGCTCTGTGGGCGGATAACGTGCATGGATGCCATAATCATCAGTAACTGAATGCACTGATAGAAGTAGGTAGTTGGCGGAAAAGAGTGTGGTTTGGAGGGCGCCATTGAGCCGACGACCTCCGAGACCTTCATGCCACATCTGCGCTTTGATTGGCCCTTGGGGGATGTGGTTGGATTCGAGAGGAGCGTCGTGATGCCCCTTGTGCGAGGGATTTCATCAATTTGGCAGGTGTGTGTCATTGAGGGGTGCATCAGCTACCTGCTGAAAGTAAAACGTCTATCAATAGACATTGCGTCTGCTAAGGTAGCTGTGAGAACCAGCGCAGACATCAGACCTCGTGTGTTTGCAGATTTTACGAGGTGCCATGCCATCGGGTCGGAAGGATTCGTTGCAGCAAGCGATAAGCAAGCAAGTGTATTTATCTATGATAAGCAAGTGGCCCTGATACGCGGCCGACTGTGGCGCGATGTTTGGTGAGGGCGGGAGAACCCAGACATCAAGAGGGTTTGTGTGTTTCTTTTTACTTTTGGTGGCACATGATGCCATGCGGCGGTGCCACATGGTTGATAACTCCAGACAGCAAGAGCAGGCTTCGGTTTTCTGTCAAGCCGTTGACAGAGACACTTTGAATCAGTCAGAAAAAGTAACTTGAAATAATTATCTTGAACAGCCTACCAGTTCGCCTCACTCAGAGGCGGTGTGCCAAAAACCGTCGTTTTTCAGCAGGGTTTGCATTCCCCCCACCCTCCCCAGTGCCTTCCACATTTTACTTTATATTTACATCTCACACTGACTAGATCTTGCCACCATCTAATCCCACACAGGTTCATTTCAGTGTACTGCCACCCTCGGATTGGTTCTTACGCAGTGCTGCAACAACCACCAACTGTCCAATAAAATCTAGATCGGTATTTGATTAGTGGATAAGAACATTTCCTGCTCCAAGCTGGCCCTGCCTCCCCAGACATTTGACACAAACGTCTCCCGTAGGTGGCAAAACCAGTATTTGCCGCTTCCCGCGCCATCCCGTCCGATCCCTGTCTTGCTGCAACTGTATCAACACGGCGGCAACGGCCAGTCTCGCCATCGAGTTCCCCCTTGCTCGGACAATCGACACGTCGTTGGGCAGGTCGAGAATGGCATCCCAGTTATCCAACGAGACGATATCTTGTGTACGAATATTACTTTTAGGCGATTCGCCTGCTGTTTTGTTTTCGGTTACTTGTCCGTGGCAGCTGGAAGGGTGGTGCGCAAAGTGCAAGGACCCGGCCGGCAGGCGGCTGACGCGCACCGAGGCGAGAGCTCGGAAGATGTCAACGTCGGCTACCCACTTGCCGGCCTCGTGTACGGAAATGTAGGACTCGAGGAGCTCGACTTGGACGTCTTGTTGGCTGCGGTTTAGATTCAGGGGTCGGCAGTATTCGGTGAAAGTTAGGTGAAGCGTCGTACTCCCAAAGAAATCTTGGTCTGCGTGATCGAAGAGGGAGTTTTGGATGACGCGCCATGAGCTGGGGTGGAGGGAACGTATCATGGGAGCAATCGGGGGAATGAGCATCGTAACACCGCTTCTGCCAACATTTCCGAGAATTCTTCGAAACGCATGACTGGAGGATTCCTCCCAGGGATCGCAGAGAAGCTGTGACAGCGCACATGTCAGTTGCTCGGTCACTAAGGCCGGGGTGAGGGGTGGCATCGTTTACCTGCTCGGGTATGTAGATAGAATCGCCAACCGACATGGCAAAGACATCCTTCAGCTGGCTCGGCGGCACGTTTTGATTTCCAGTTTCATAGTAGGCAAGACAGGCGAGGGCGGACTCCCGGTTCCACCCATTTTCACTGCTAAGCACGAACTGAGCCCATTTTGTGCTGACGATGGGCTGATCAAGGACACGGATGTCGAGCGTGGCGTTTGGCATCTTTGAGAATATAAGTAGCGAATGACTCAAAGCCAAAAGACTTGTGGTTGTGGCCTGATCGATCAGGGTCAGCAACGAGGCTCGTCGGGGGTGTACCGACAAAGCGTCCTCGTTTAGGAGGCCGAGCATATCCTCCGCATCCACTTCTCCGGGAATGTGATCGCTGCCTGGCTCCTTATCGCTCCTGATAAAGATGCCTGCAACCTTCTGGATGCCAAACACAAAGTTGTAGCGGAGGGCAGATTGGTGTGAGGTCGAGGCCGACTTTCGAAATCGAAGAAAGAAGTCATTTTCGTGTTCAAAAGGGCTATTTTCGTCAGACAGCTCATGGCAGATCTCTCCATGTACTTCCTGGATATTGTTTCCGCTGCGTTCGTCCGTGCCACCCACGTTGCTCATTGTCGCGACAGCCTCTTCTTGCGCATATCGTGTCCACGGTTTCGAAGCGGCGTCCCCACTTCGGAGCGATGGCCTGTATACCACCCTCATCTCTTTTCCACTTACCCTTCGCGATCTCTTCAACCAGCGTTCATGTGGGTGGAAAGGGTTCGTTCCTGGGAGTGCCGTGGCAATGTTGTAAGCTACCCCGCCGCCGTCAGACTTTGTCCTGATGAAAACATCCTTGGCGGCTATATGAGGCAGGCGTCGACACATTTCCAGCGCAACCTTTCGCAGGTACTGAAGACGATCTTCACTTGATTCGAGGCAGTTGAGGAAGACGGCAGGGTCGGTCAGGCCGAAGAATGGAGAAGGGATAACCTGAAACGGGTTGCCATTCTCCGTTGGTGGTTGCGCGAGCATCCCGCTGCGACGATAGCCAAGCTTGACGAGCTTGAGAGCTTCGTCTCTGTCTTGGGCCTTGGAAGCGTGGACCTGCTGTGCCGCCTCGGAGATGATGTAGAACCAGTGTGGCGATCTCAGGAACTTTTAGGTCCACTTCTTATAGTCAACGGTTGGGCGTCGAGTGAGACCGCGCTTCAGGGCTTCCGAAACAGCTATGATGATGTTGATACCGGTGTCGATTCGAGAGAGAGACAATCCCCACTGAGAAAACAAGGCGCCAAGAGCGGCCGTGGAGAGCTGTTGAAACGTCACACGGCAGGAATCGCTGCTGAGTTCTCGGGTTTGCAGCACAGGCTGGCCGTAGAAACGGAGGTGGGCGAGAGAAAGCGCCCAGTAGATGCCGCGGTTCTGGCCTGCTACCGCGGCGGGGTGGCTCTGAATGCCGACCGTCAGCGTGCCTCCAGGGCCGACCAAGGCGTCCTTCATGGCCAAGTCATTGGAGCGCTTGGGGCCGACAACGACTATGTTCGGATAGATGTGCCACGAAGAGAGGCCCAAGATGGCGGCGCCATCTTCCACGGCCTGGGGGATGCCGCTGATCAGGCTCTCCATGACCGTCACCGAGCTCTTCCAGGCTGTGAGGACGCTGCAGTACACTCTGATGTCCTTGTTCACATAGAGATCGAGGTTGTCCAAGATCAGCATGAGCTGCTTTTGCTGCTTCATCTTGACGGCGTCAGCCGTGCGCAGCCACGCGCGCGCACTCGCATCCCATTCGGCAAGCTGTGCGCGCGAGATTTCGGCCTGGGCTGCGGCTGTCAGGACCGAGAAGTGCACCTCCTCGTTGTTCTGGAACCGAGCTCCTATCTCGGCGCGCCGGTCCTTGACAAGTTCCACCCACACAGACGTGGCTTCCGAGGCGTCAAACATGCGTGCAAGCATGCAGGCAAGGAGCTGGACCTGGATGGCCGACGGCGAGGACGTCGCCGCCGCCCAGATCGATGTGCCGTCGACCCCGACGTACTGCGCAAAAGCCGAACCTTCGCTCGGGCCCCGGGACGCTTCTTTCTTGACAGCTCTGCAGATCTCCGACACCCGCATGCCGTAGACTTTCTGCAAATTGGCTGTCGGCGGACAGACGCCGTCAAACAGGGCACCTAGCCGCCGTGCTGTAATGTGTGGCTGCCCGGACTCTGCATCATCTCTCCGCTTCTTGGAAAGAGACTCGCCGAGTGCTTGGTATTCTCTTGGAGCTTCCGTTTTCACGAGCGTGAAGTCGAAGTTGATGTTGGCTGCCGCAATCGTGACTTCGTTGGTCACCATGCCCAGCGCAGCCTGCAGTTTTGCTAATGACATGGTGGAGCCGCTGAAAGTGAGGAAAGGACGGGTTGCATGGTGCTTTGCTCCACTCTCTGGACCTCCCAGGGCAGCTAAAGTTTAAACGCGTCCCTGCCTGCCTGAGCAAAGAGGCCGCCATCATGGAGCTGCGGTCGGGACTGGCAACGCATCGCACATGCGCGCCCTCTTTACTCGGGCAACTGGCGCACGCTGATCTCAGAGTTTGTACCAATCACGACTAGCCAAGAATTTCCCAGGCTTTTGACGGGTGGCCTGCTTTTCGGTTGTCCACCCGCACGAGTTGGTCGCCTCTGCAAGTTATTGGCTCCCCGCACACTCCTTCCCTCCAAATCATAGGGCAATGCGCACATCACATTTCCGAGCGTGTCTGCCAGCCCAGGGACACCTTTCGCTTGTCCGCGAACATCATCATACTTGAGGCGCTTCAGGCATTTCCGCCACCCCTCACTGGCCAGGGTCGGCTGGCGCGTCATGTGGAATCTCCCCGTCTTGCCGGGGAGCGCATCTGGGTGCACCTGCGACAGCACTGGCTGGGGCACGGATGGCACGGTATGTCTATTCCCCCACTTGGCAAAGAAGTTCAGACAGGGATTGACACGAACCGCAAGTCATGGTGTTTGTCCCAATGCCCAAGGTGGAGCAGCAAAAGACCAAGGAGTGACGCCAACCCTGACCTTTTATGCCCCGCGCCGCCGAGACCGGATAGGGTAGAGATGACGACATGTGATCCCAAGTCTTCCCGCACACTAAGTTCAACTTAGAGCTACAGCTCAATCGCACGCGCCCGTCCAGAGACTCCAATGCCTACCTAGGGAGGTGGAGAGTTTGTGATTTCGGGAGCAAGACGTCAAACAGGCAGGCAGTCATCCTGTCCCTCGCCCATGTTCAGAATGACGCGCGGCAGGTTCCGGGATCCCAGGGATGTTGCTTGGCTGACAGTTCATTTGGCGGCAGGAGCAACGAGTTGGGAGAATCGGCCCCCTTCTTCGTTTTGTGCTGCCTGGTGGAAACCTTGAGCAGTTCCAACATGCTCGTTTTTTGGTATTGTCAGAAGGCATTCTCGATTATTTGATGTGCTCAGATCGTCAGCAAGAATCCTTCCATCTCGACTTTGAGGTAGCGAACTTGGCTCAGGAACATCGGGTGAGCGTGGGGTCCGGGCCGGGGTGGCATAGCACAAGCTGATTGGTCAGCTCGCCAGAATTCTCGATGTTGGTCACTGTTTCCTGTGCGACAACCCTGTCTGCGCCCCCGACATGGACAGACTCAAAAATGACCAAAGGTACCAACAATTTCAGCTGCGCCTGTTGGCTGGTTTCGCGGAGAAATGCCGCCCCTGAGCCCCAACATCCTGGGCCCCTGAGTGGCCGGCTCGCCTGCGTCCCATGTCCTGCGCGGTTCCCGATCGTTGATCAACACTTGGGACAACGGATTCGTCCAGGCATCACGGTTATGGCAGCCTTTGAATATATCAGGCAGGTCTTCTCGACGAAAATGGACTTTATAAAATACCAGTTCTCATCCTGTGCAAGACAGATGTTTGCAGCCGTTTGGTGTCCCCTTGTCACTCTCGCTCTTCTCCTGAATAATGAAGCACAGTCTTTTCCTTTCTGCTGGGATCGGCCTTGCAGCAGCAAACCCAAACTTTGTCGCCACTCCAAACCCAAAGGACAAAACAGTGTTTGACTCGAAAAACTATCCAGGGGCCTCCATCTCTTACAAGCAGGTGCGTTCCGATTTCTCAGCCACTGGAGGCCGATTGCAAGTCAGACCTCAGCTGTCCGCTGACATTGACGATTTAGACACACATCTGCGAAACCACCCCGGGCGTGAAAGCATACAGCGGATATGTCAATCTGCCCTCCCAACTCCTAGCCGACGTCCCTGCCTCCTACAACGCAAGCCTCTTCTTCTGGTACTTTGAAGCACGAAAGGATCCCGCAAATGCCCCCCTTTCCATATATGTCGGTGGCGGCCCAGGGTCGAGCGCCTTCGACGACTCGAGCGGCTTCCCATGTGTCGTTCTCCCCGACTCAAACAGCAACGTACTCAACCCATGGTCATGGAACAACGACGTGAACATGCTCTACATCGACCAGCCCGTCTCGACAGGGTTCTCCTACACGTCGATTGTCAACGGAGTGATGGATTTCCTCAACCCCGCTGCTGGGTTCAAGCCCGTTGAGGATGTCGCAACTTTTAAACAGACGAATCTCACAACTGTTGGGGCCACCGTGTCAGTACCTGACCCAACAGCAGCGGTACTCACGACGATGCAGGCTGCTAGAACTATGTGGCATTTCGCGCAGGTGTGGTTTCAAGAGTGAGACACCTCCCCTGTCTTCTCGTCATCCTTGAAGAAGGCTGACCTAGCTGCACCTCAGATTCCCCGAGTACAAGACTTCGAACAAGGAAGTCAGCATCTGGACCGTATCGGTATGTCGTTCACCCGACCACTCGGTCAAACTTGCCCCTTATGCTCCATTTGCTAACCACCTCCAGTACGGCGGCTACTTCGCCCCCTCCATCTTCTCTCACTTCCAGCGCCAAAACGACCGAATCGCCAACGGCACCCTCAACGATCCCAAAGCCAAACCCATCGAGCTAGGAACAATCGGCATCCAAAACGGCTGCATCGATGCCCTAGCGAACATCGCCGGCTACCCCGAGTTTGCATACAACAACACGTATGGCATCGAGGCCATCACGAAGGATGTCTATGAGGCGGCCAAGAACAATATAACGAAGCCGGGAGGATGTGCGGATCTCATTGCTGCGTGTCGGAGTGCAGGTGAAGTTGGTGACCCGTTGGAAGCTGGTCTGAATATGACGGTCAATGCGATTTGCGCGGGAGCGACGGAGTTTTGCTTTGGGGTTGTGCAGGGCGCGTATACGGCATACTCGAATGTGAGTAGTCTACCTCTTCCGGTTTCCCTTGGTCGAGCTGACAATGATGATCTCCAGCGCAACCCCTTCGACATCGCCTATACCATGCCGGCAACCTTCCCCGCGCACTACATGTCCGCCTTCTACAACCAGCCCTGGGTGCAAGAAGCGCTAGGTGTCCCAGTGAACTTCACCATCTCATCGGACCTGATCGTGAACCTCTTCTTCGGAGTCACAGGCGATCCCTTGCGCCGCACCCTATCGGACCTGGAATTCCTCCTGCAGCGCGGACACAACGTGGCCCTCGTCTACGGCGACCGCGATTACAGATGCAACTGGATCGCCGCCGAGAATGTATCTCTGGTCATGAACCACCCCGGCTCTGCACGCTTTCGTGAAGCAGGGTACGCTCCGATCCGTACGAACGGCTCGTACAACGGTGGCTTGGTGCGCCAGCACGGGAATCTCTCCTTCTCGAGGGTCTTCCAGGCTGGTCATCATGTCGCGGCTTACCAGCCTGAGACGGTGTATCGGATCTTCAAGCGTGCCATGTTTAGGAAGGATGTTGCCACGGGGGACGTTGACGCGACTGAGGGGTACAGTACTTCGGGTCCCCTTAGCCCTTTCGGGAGCAAGAATACGCCACCAGAGAGCCCTCCTCCGGTTTGCCTTGTCACTGAAGCTCTGTTGTCGTGTACACCGAACCAGATCGAGGCACTTCAAGCTGGGACGGCGGTGGTGGAGGGAGCTGTGGTGGTATCGCCCGCTCCTGTGACCGGCACAGGAGGGGGTGGGAGCGGTGATACAGCGCAGCCGTCTCCCACGCCCAGCTCCGAAAGCAAGGCCGGAACCACGAGAAACCTCTTGTCCACGAGTGTTCTTGCAGCCTGCGTGGCTGCGCTCGCATTTGTTGTCTTCTGAGCCAGGCTGCGAGACATCAGGGACACGAGGGGCCGCGAGCCACGGTGGATAGGGGACCGAGACTGTATCAAAATGGCGCTGAACGATTGGATAGACAGAGACGAGGCAGGTGGTTTGCGTGAAATGTACGTTTTATCCCCTCGAGCGGTTGGAAGCATAATAGAACCAGGTTGAACCATCATACCCAGCGGCCAGAGGCAGATACCTAAGCGACAAGCTCCCCAGAAGTTTGCTTGTTGTGGGCACCCCTGGACTAAATATCGATCGTGACCGTCTTCACCAGAGCCCCTCGACTGTCACCAGACCCCACTACAAAGATCTTTTGTTCAAGCGTGTTGTCGGGGACATCCACGCGCATCTCCAGCTGTAGGACCCTCTTCTCCTCTGGAACCTTGGGCCAGCCTCCCTGCAAGGCAGGCCAATGCCTATCCTCGTCCTGCACCAGGGAGAAGCCTGACCACTGAACAGGGCCGTTCTCTTCGATATACAGGGGGAGCCCAATATCGAGGCCTTCCTCCTCCTGAAGAATGAACTGCTCGGCCACTTTCGCCGCCATGGCACAGTTCCATATGCCCTCCTGTCTGTTCAGCTTGTTGAGGAGGCCTAGGGCACGTCTCCTCAAGTAAGGATGCCGACACCGAGTGCTTGTCAGATACAATGGAAGGCTGATGCCTGGCTCGATTGAGAAGAAAAAGGGCAGAGGAGACTCGGTCCTGCGGGCTAGCTCAGCAGCAATCGCCACCATGCGCTCGAAGGAGTCGAGGTGAGCATCCCAGCGGACTTCGGGACCGAACAGGCCGGCTGCGAGGGCGAGGCCCGTGAGGGTGTGATACAATCGGAGAGACAGAATCTTCTGCTGCCGCTCTTGCCGCCTCTTTTGCTGCTCCTTGGATTCACCGCCAACTAGTCCATGATGAGGGGTGTGGATGGTGCCTTCTAGGTCCCGGAGAACAGTCTCCAGGTTCACACATTCGTCTACCATCTCGTTGTGCGCGGTTTCGAACTCAGGGAAGGCCATGAGACCCATCCCGATGGCGACCCCGAGGATGCAGAAGCGGCGGAAGATGCGGAAGATGGCGAGGGCAGCGTGCTCCATGTCCTCGTCGAGTGCAAGAGGGTTCTGACCCAACGGACGGCGGGCCAAGAGGGGAGCCAGGTCCGCAATCGGCACATCGGCGTTGGCGTAGTCGTAGGGGGCTCGGACATCGGCAAAGACCATGCTCTGCAGGTCAAACCTCTCGAGGGTATGGGCGAGGGCGCGCAGATCAGATGGTGAGGCCAGGGCGCTAGCCTCGTTGACGAGCTCGCCAGCCTCCATTCGCCGCAGCAAGTGCAGGCCGGCACGCATGTGGACGTGAACCTCAGCCCATCTTCCGGCGAGATGAGCAGCCGCGGCCAACGCAACGCTGATGACCGCCAAGCTGGCGGGGTTGCTGACGGACTTGGCCAGTGAAATGGCGGCATGGTAGTGCCTCACGCCCTGCTCCGTGAAGCGCCCGATGTCGACGGCTACCTGTCCAGTTGCCGACCGAGTTTTCCGGACGTTGGTGTGCTCCCACCGGCGGTGCAGAGCCCCAATAGCCGCAGCAGCGCGCCATACGGCAGGCTCAGCGTGTGATGCCTGCAGCAGTTGTCGGGACCAGAATTCCCCCGGCAGAACGGACCCGGTCATGGAAGCCGTGCAGAGCCGGAAAAAATCGAAGCAGGCGACATCATCAACGGGGAGGGCATCGCCCAGCACCCGAGAGGCAGGGCCAACGACCTGAAGCTGTCGCACAGCAGCCGCCAGCGCCCGTCTTGACTGGTGGGAAGTGGTTGAGCTCGCATATCCGTCGCAAATTCGCCCGGCACTCGTGCATCTGGAGCAGGCCGGCTTAGTCTCGTCGCACTTCACACGGCGGATCCTGGCATTCGCGTCAGTCGCTTCACCTCTGGATTCCCGAGACGCGCGGTGCAACTTACTTACACGTGATGCATCCAGACCTGGATCGCTTGGTTGAAGCACCGTCCATGGCGGCGGGGATGCTCTATGGAGAGTTATAGGTTGGATCGAAGGGGATTCGAGCTTGAATTGGACAGTTTGGAATGTCGCGTTCTCTTTGGCCAGGTTTTCGACGATGCGGAGTGCGAACGAAGCGTGGTCCCTTTGTTGCTCACCGAGGATTTGGAAGGATCCTTGTTGGCAGTGCCGCTGCATTGCCGCTGTGTCATGCATGCAACAGGTTGGCGCAGCGGGGCTAGGGGGAATCCTTCTCACCCAATGTCTCTCGGCCTGCTCTCGGCCTCGCGCACAACCAAGGAAGCCATCGTGGTGCGAAATTGAGAAGAACTGGAAACAGAGTGCGCAGAGATGAAGCACGATTTGGTGGCTGTTGACATGGCGCGAGACATGGCAAGGGGAAGAGTTGACGATGGAAGGGAAGCGCGTCGTTGCTCATCCAGCCCTAATTCAGCTAGCGTGATTAAGGGACCCACCAATGCAGGTCCACCGTGCCTGCAGTCGTGCCACCTGGAGGCCAGCTGACGACTATTCAAAAGAAAGACAGCTGAGGGGGCGGAGGCACGGCAGTTCCTTCCCATCACCCACTCTCTGTGCAACTTCTTGGCGATGTCGTCAACAAAGTCCACCACATCACCTCCAATGTTGACGCATGCATCCATTCTGCTACGATACAAGACAGCAAATGCTTCTTCACACGGTATCGGACCTACCGTCATCACCAGCTGCACTCATCCGAGATCCCCCCGTTGTCCTCCCACCAGCCGCTCAACGACGTCTCAACACAATCACATGGCCCGCCGTGGCGTGCGATCGCGGCAATCATACACTCATATACCTGCGGCCGACTCTCCCAACGCCGCAATAAAATGCATATCGATTGCCTACCAGAGACGAGGGCAGCGATTTAGCGCTCCGTCATGGTTCAGAACGAAGCGACGGAACACTGGCAGAAGACATGGCACAGGCCGACCCCGCGCCTGACTTACCAAGCGACAGGCGAAGATCAGCAATGTCATTGACGTCATATCGCTCGCCAGGTATATCGCACCTCGCCCAGCTCGACGTCCAGGATGGCAGACCTCCGAGTCGAAATCTCAATACCACAAGCTGAGGATTATTTTGCTCTCTGATTTTCAACGCTCCCTGCGGCGCAGCCGACAGGATGGGTGACAACATATTTATCTCGAATGGGACCTGCTACTCGGCAGCTGGGGAAAGGCTCCACGAGAGCTTCATCCCATGCGGCAACGCTGCAACTGGCCATCAGGCATGTTGTGGCGCAGGTGACAACTGTCTGGTCAACGGGGCGTGCTTCGGAGTACATGGCAGCGGGTATGGGAGTTGGTTGACATACCAAGCTGGCTGCACTGACCCTGACTACAAACATCCGAGCTGCCCTAAAAAGGAATTTGGTATGGGCTAGAGTCCCTGAGAGGCTGCAGAACTAGCGCTGACCTCTGTTTACAGATCAACCATGGATAGCTCTGACGCTCTGCGATGGGCCTGGTGAGGGTGCTTGGGCGCCATGTTCGCAAATTGGGAACCCGACGACACTTCAACCAGGGGCTTTTTGCACTTGCACCGATGCGTCCAAGACAACACTCGCTTTTCGAGACACGAGCCCGCTCACAAGCATCGCTTCACTACCGAGGAGCACAGGGGAGAGTATCAACTTCTTCATAACTCCAGAGCGGACGACTTCTGGAGGGACAGGGGGATCGGGGCCAAGCAACAGCGGTAACCCCACGGGCTCTGCTACGGGATCTGGGACAACCTCGCCCGGTGGTTCCAGCCAAGGGGGCAGCGGTTCCTCCACGGGTCCTCGAGAAACGGGAACGTCAACTCCGAATGGCAACGATGCTGGGTCCAGCTCCGGACCAAGTTCAGGGACCAAAATTGCCATCGGCGTCGGTGTCACCGTCGGCGTGCTCATTCTTTTGGCCGCGATCGTCGCCCTCTTCTTCCTCCGCCGCAGACGCAGGAGGCCGGCGGATGAGATTGAGGACAGCAGCGCAAAGAAAGCCAACAACAACCGAGCTTCCGGCGTCTCGTCAACCCCCACCATGTCAGAGGCAGATGGAAACCCTGTGTCGGAAGCCGACGGCACCAAGGCACGGCCGTGGAGTATGAGGAGCGAGCTGGAGGGGAGTCAAGTGGTAAAAGACGGAGTGGGGGATAAAACTGCTTCTGCGAATCCCATACACGGAGAACATGCGAAGCCCGGCGAGCTCAGTCCAGTCGCTGAACTGCCCGGCAACGACAGCTGGTATCAAGAAGGCCGGACGCGGTGACAATAGCTGTACACGATGGAGTCAAGGAAGTTGGTAATTAATGGTAATAGCTTAATAATCCCGACGATAGCAATCCGAACCAAGTAACAAGCCCCCTAATTATCGGACAAAATCGATGACGACTTTGCCTTTCCGCCCTCGTTGAGCTGCCGCTGACCACGCCGCCACCGCGTCCGAGACAGGGAAAGGAACCACTGGTAAACAAGTCACCTCCCCATTGTCAATCATCCCGGCGACCTTTGACAATGCCTCAGAGTCGGTAGAAACCACAAAGTACTTGTACCGCACGCCGGGGTGCGACTCCAGCTCCTTGGGTAACTCGTCGCTGAATGCCCACGGTGGCGGCGGGTCAGAAACTGTGATGATACTCCCTTGGTCCTTCAGAGCTCCCCAGCTCTGTGAGAGAACCGCTCCCCCGACGGTATCAAAAACGGCACCCACACCGACATGATCCTCCCAGCCAGGGGCTGTGTAATCCACCACCTCTGCAGCCCCGAGCTCTCGAAGATATCCATGCTTCTCGGTTGACGCCAGCGCAACGACATGGGCGTTGAACAGTCGCTTCGCCAGCTGCACGACCATCACCCCAACAGCCCCTGACGCTCCCGTGACCAATATCCTAGAACCCGACGTCAACTTCGCGTGCTGTGAGAGTCCCTCGAAAGCAGTCAGAATCGGAATCGGCAGTGCGCTTGCTTCGCTATGCCCGATTGTCTTGGGTTTCAGCGCAATCTCATCGTCAAAAGCGGTTACGTATTCGGCTTGGCCCTGTCCTCTGTCGGCATGGAGCATCGCGAATACTTCAGTACCGACAGTCAGGGGGCCACAGTAGTCGGGGCCGAGCCCCGCGACGACGCCCGAGATGTCATGTCCTGGAACCCTGCTGGGTGTCTTGTAGACCTCTGGCCAGCTAATTTCATCTGCTGTCACTCCCGCTGAATGGACCTGGATGAGGACCTCCTGTCGTTGAGGGACGGGACGAGGAAGAGAGTCAGTCAGGCCCAGCTTGGCATGGCCCTTTTCTCCGAGAATCTGGACGGCTTTCATGCTGCTGGGAAGTGAGCAGGAGGTTCTCTGCTAGGCAAGTGTCGGGGATAACCGGCCGTGCAGAAAAAGTTAGGCCTAAATGAGACGGTCCGAGGAGATATGAACTTGGATCAACTGAGACTTCGGGCAGCTCGGGCGCGCCTTGCGGTCTTATAGGCCGGTGGATACAAGGACTCACTATTCGACAGATTTCACAATTTATCGGACGTCGTGATCGGGGCACTCTCATGACTCATTCGCTTCTCGCGGAGGTGCACGAATCAATGACATTACAAAGCTGCTCCATCTGTTAGTCAGCGCCGTTGAGATTCATTCCAACCAGAAGTCTGGTGGAGTTGCACAGAGACTCTCGCATCGCCGAAAAGGGAAACGAGGGTTGGGGAAGCGGAGACTTCGCGACTTTCTACACCGCGATTGCGCGTTCTCCTTGTCTGTTCTTGGATAGGCCGCGACTTAATTCTAACACTTGAGGCAATTCTGTTGGCTATCCTAGGCTCGCGATAATGGATAGCGCGGCGACATGCATCGGAGTGACGGGAGGGCATGGGCTTGTGAGGGAGGTTCAAACGGCCATAAAAGGCACCATCACGGCCTCCAAAAGGCCTCTCTTGTTCGCTCATCTTCAGACAGACATTCTCACTGTTCCTTGCCCTGATTCAACGCCCCTTTCCCCTCAGCATCAACCGCTCTAGCACCAACAACCCATCCCAAAATGTCATCCCAACCCAAACCGTAAGTCCCCCTCCCCATTCCCCACCTAAATACTTACCACCTCCCCCAAAGAGACGCCCGCCCCAGAGAGGACATCAAAATCCTCTACGACGTTGAACTCACCAACGCCCCCGGCAAGTCCCTCATCGGCATGGAAGTCTACTACAAACCAAACGGCACCACCCCTCCCCATCGCCACGCTGGAGCCACTGCCGTCGCGTACGTTCTGGATGGCAAGTTTCTGAGCGGGATGAACGGGAATCCGGCCGTGGTGTACGACGAGGGACAGCATTTTGTCGAGCGGCCGGGATGTCATCATACTGTTTCTGATAATGGGAGTGCGACGGCTCCGATGAGGGCGATTGTTAATTTGGTGGTGGATACGAGCGTGCTGAAGACGGAGAAGGGGTATGCGGCGTTGGTGGAGATTGATGAGGGGTGGGAGTGAACTTGGGACTTGGGAAGAAGTGTTCGTTCTATCTGCTCGCTGTACGAAGAACTGACTGTTGAGAATACCTGCCCTTCCGTGCCCCTGTTTCTCCTAACCCTGCCAAACCTTGGGACCAGGAGCCGTGTATGATGTCTTGACCGGATGGTACAGCCAAATGAGTCCCGGGTCGTTTGAACGATAGGCGCCGGGGATGGAGACCAGCGGACTCGGCGTTCCGCTTCCTCCGCCCGTCACTTCAACCTGGGCACATGAGACGTAGATCTGGGCGCCGCCAGCCGACTGAGCCTGGTGGAGCGCGATGCTTTCGACTCGCACGAGATACTTTCCGGACGGAATGCTCTTGGGAACGGTAAAGTCCACAATCTGCTTGTCTTTTGCCGAAGTGTGAGCAGTTTGCCTCTGAATAGGGGACATTTCACAAAGGAGAGATCTGCAGAGGGAGGTGATTCGAAAAATGGGCCTGAACTTACTATACGCCGGCCATTCCCAGCCACCCCCCGTCCGGACGGCGTCAATGACGCCGACCTTTGCCCACACGTTTCCGGCACCATCCCAATTATTGATGTTTGCCGAATCAGGCACTCTAGCCATGTAAAAGCTGACTGGGCCAAAATGGGTAACAGCAGCGTTGGCGACAAATCCCATCTTTTCTCCGGCAACTACGGTGGCGGTGGCTGTTCCGGGGCGCATCTGGTGGCACCGGAGATCAACACTGTTGATATCGGTCACACCTGAAAGTTGTCAGCTTGAATCCCAGGTCTCATATATATTGGAGCATGGACCTTGGTTCCCCTGGTAGCTCTTTGTTTGGCGTACAGCCCCCCATTCCTTCGTCTCGGCCACGCCATTTACCACAACCTTCGAGAACCGGTCTTTCTGTGGTCAGTACTGCAGACAATGCAATGTTAGCAGGAAGAAGACATACAATGGGCCTCGGCAACCCCGGACGCCGCAAGGACAAGTGCGAGAAACTTCATCTTGAACAGTACCCCTGAAAGTCGAAAACACCAAGTCAACAGGGCGACTTCACTATTTGCCCAGAAGGGGGCAAACCCTCCACCGCCCGTCTAATATGTTCATTTTGGGCCTTCTACCCTCCACCCCGGGCTTGGCAACCGCAGCGATATGCCGAACGGGAACGGCAGTGGGGGCGGGAGGAAGTTATAGCTCCGAGAGATGGCCCGCCAATGATGAGCTTCGTGATATTAGCCGCAAGTTTGCAGACCACCTTGGACACATATGAAAGTAATTACTTTTGCACCCGGCAGGGCTTGCACCATGCTGTCAAATGCTGTCATGGGATCACAGTAATTGCGCCAACACTACCGTCTTATAGGAGGAGCAAGCCATTCGTGATTTCTGGAAAATGTACCGAAGTTTGCCCAGCCCCCATGCTTTTCTCCGGCGAGCGCCAACATGAAATGCTGACAACTGTGACTGAAATTGCTGGAAGATTGAAGAATGCATCGAGAGCTTTGCTCTGGTCCAGCTTGCCGGAAGTAATTGAGTTTTTGTTTTGTTTTTTTTTTGTTTTTTCAGAAATCGGCCACCATTTTTGGTTTGTTTTTACACTTTGCTTACCCCTGTTTGTGAAGTCTCTCGACTATCCTCCGCAAAGGCCCCGGAGTGAAGCCATGAAGGTATGAGATGAGAAGTGAATGTGAACCTGAGTACACCTGCGTCAGGGATTCATGGCTTGGACGAAGAGAGGCTCGATCATGCCCCTTTCTTCAATGAGGTGCCCAGGACAAGTGCGAAGTGCGATCCTTATCAAAAGGCAGACAAGATGACGAAGTTGAGAATGCAAGAAAAGTCGATAACATGAAGCTGAAGAGAACAGGAGAGATTGTAATCTATGGGGGGGCAGTATATGCATGACTGCCCACAGATAGGACTTGAACGATAGCTTCACAACCAGCCCATTTGGATCGATGCATCTACAGCCACTTGTGCATGCCCGATGAACACGATGAAACCTCAGTGCATTGACAGCTCAACATCGGCATGACGTCCTCGACAACAGAAACTGGGGTGTTCAATGTCACATGATTCATGGCTTGAGGGAAACGCTCTTCTCCAAGCCCCCCCAACTTGACTTCTGAAAGCTCGTAAGCGCAGTTTCCCCGATGAAAAACGCTGGTTTCAGCACAAAAGCCAGCCCCAAACCGTGACTCTGACGCGCTCTCTCCCACTAGGACCGTGCAATCGGAAGGCCCAAGACCCAGTCCCCTGAAACGCCTGTGGCTGAGTCACAAACAGAAGACGTCAGGGCGAAAAGCGATTGGCCGAAAAGAAGCAAAAAGATCAACAAAAAGAACCTCGTATCGCAAACCTGGACGCTGCAGTTCGTGCTAAGCTGCAAACGGAAATGGGGCATCGCAGTTTCCTTGGACTCTGACTCGCGCATGGGGGCCGAATCCGAGCAAGTCCAATCGCCATGCTCCATACTGGAGACGTACCAAGACGAAACGCGACTTGGATTGCGTGCGGATTGCAATTCAAAAGATGACTACAAGGCATCCTCAAACCAGGCATTTATGTAATGAGCGAAGAGATTCCAACGGTCGTGGGATGCTTGCAGGCGGAATCTGACAGGGCAACGGTCGAAGGATCAGGTGGGGTCATTTCCGGGCAACCCATGCCAAGACCCAGAGGAGAAGGTCGCAATGTCCGGGCTAAAAATATGCAGGCTAGTCACGCTCGCCTGACAGAGTCCAATTTCGCAGAGGCCGCCTCCATTGGGCGAAAAAAAGCCGCTGTCACAAGGGCGCGACTTCAAGGTTGCTGTCGTGGTCTGGATCGAGCGATCACTCCACACCAAGAATCACAATGCAAGGGCAAAAAAAAAACTCATCGAAAAAAAGGGTATTGACATGCATGTTAGATACAAACAGACGCTTTCTCTCTTAATTTTGGTTATTAAGCTGATTAGGTATCGCGTCCAACCATTGCCTCATGACCCATGCAATATAAAAACCAAAATCCTAGAATCCCCTGCAAGACTGTGACAAAAGAAGCTTAGAGGAAAGCAACAGCCAGCAGGCCAGCCACAGCAGCGGCGCCGAAGCCAGTGACGGCCTTGGCGGCGCCAGCGGTGACGGGCTTGCCAGTGCTGGTGGGCTTAGGTGCCGCGCCGGTGCCGTACGTGGGAGCGGCGTTGATGGGAACGGCCGAGGTACCCTTGACGAAATCGGTCTTGACGACAGGCTTGCCCGAGGTGGTGACGGTGTAGGTGGTGGTGTGCGAGTAGGTGATATAGCTGTGCATGTCAGGCCACGGCACGACGTTCGGGGGGCCGACGTGGAAGGTCGGGCGAGGCTTGGGGATAGAGGACACGGGGCAGACGGTGGTAGAGACAGCGATGACCTCAGTGGTGACGTGGGTGCCGTTGCTGCCAAAGGGGCACTTGGTGACAGTCGGGGCGCACGACGACACGGTGTAGGTGCGGGTGCTGTAGACGGTCGAGGTGGTCTGGGCAGGCGGGTAGGTGCCGTTGGCAGGGCACTCCTGGAACACGAACACGGCACCATCGTCAAACGGCTCGGGCTTGTTGAAGTTGCTGGTGTCGAGGTGGTTGACGGTGTTGCCGCCAGCGTTACCCTTGGTGGGGTGGCAGTTGGCCTTGCAGGCAGCGAAATGGTCCTCGGGGATGGTGAGCTTGTCATCTCCCTTCTGGAGGGCAAGAGGGTCCTCGATAATGGTGGCAGTCAGACCGAGGGGCACGTGCCACTCGATGTGGCAGTGGAAGAGCCAGACACCGGGGTTGTCAGCCTTGAAGCGGATGACAGCGTGGGAGTTACCCTCAATGTCGATAGTATCACGCTCCATGAGCTCGCCGCTGCAGTCGATCTCGGTGGCATCACCAGCAAACTGGGCAGCACGCTGGCAGACCTGGAAGTGATGGCCGTGGAAGTGGAAGGGGTGGTGGGCGAAGTGCTTGTTGTTCAGGACGAGCTCGACGGTCTGGCCCTTCTTGACGATGAAGGGGTTGATCTGACCGTAGATCGCAGGGTTCTCGGCATCCTTTCCAGTGGTGAGCGCGGAGTAGAGAGTAGGCACCTTCTGGCTGACGTAGGGGAGACCGTTAACTGTGGCGCGGGGAACGCCATCAACAACAAGACCCATATCGAAGTTGAGGGTGTACTGAATATCCGTCTTGCCGAGGTCGACGTGGTTGAGGGGCTTGATGATGGTGTCATCAATGAGGTCGTCGAAGTTGTAGAAGTGGGGAGCGACGAGAGGGGGTCCGACAGGCGGGGTATAGGCGAGAGCACCAGTGGCGTTCACACGGTTGGGGACGAGAGGCTGGCGGAAGTTAGGGTTGAGATCGAACACAGCCGAGATGGCAAAGTTCTTGGTGACCGTTTCCTTGGCCTCGATGATGACAGAGTAACGCTGACCAGCGGTGAGGAACAAGAGCTTAGCATCGGTCTTCTTCACGTTGACACCGTCAATCTCGATAATGGTGAAGGGGTGGTCCTCGAAGAAGAGGAAGACACCGGTGAAGGCAGAAACGTTGATAAGACGGAACTTGTACTTCTTGCCGGGCACAATGTTGTAGTTGGCACCAGTGCCGTCGTTGATCAGACCGCCAGCGGGGATCGGCGGGCGCATATCGAGACTGGCGTTGAAGATGGTGCTGACGAGCAGCTCAGGCACCTGCTCGTTGTACCAATCGGAAACAGTGAGAAGGTACTCCTCGTCATACTCGTCGGCATAGGGGTCCTTCTTCTCGTGGACGATGAAAGAACCGCGGAGACCATCGGGATATTGAGCGCCAACGTGGGAGTGATACCAGTAAGTGCCGGACTGGTCGAGCCAGAATCGGTAGGTAAAGCTAGATCCGGGGGGAACGGGGCACTGCGTCACTTGGGCAGCGCCATCCATGTGCGAGGTGCCGATCTGGTGAAGACCGTGCCAGTGGATGCCGGTCGTCTCGTTTCCAAGCTTGTTGTTGATGGTGATCTCGACGATATCGCCAACGGTCGCCTCAACGGTCGGGACAGGCCACTGGCCGTTGATACCTGTTCCGGTCAGACCATGCCCATGTCCTTGCCCTTGCTTCGAGTGTTACATACCGATAACGGGGCGAGCAATGCCTCGGGGCGACGGGCTCAAGGGGTTCTTGTTGCCAACCCACTCAATGTCCCAGTTGAGCTTGATGGTTTGGCCGACGGGGCCGGGGAAGGCGAAGACCGTCGAGGCGGCCGTCGCCCAGAGAGCGAGTGACTTCAGCATTGGAGCTGTATTATGTAAATAACGAGAGAAAAAAGAGTGACTGAATGATAGTTGGTACTCTCTCGCTCAACCCCAAAAAAAGAAGGACTAAGAAAGAACGAGTGTCTGGAGTCTGGAGAGGAAAGAGGAGGGTGAGGGACGGGATGCAACCGGGCGCCCATCTCTTATGAGGGCTGCTCGTTGACAGGTGAGGGTGCTGATCCTGAAAGGGAATGGTAATTCCACGCTGGCGTCCACCCCTGTCGATGTGAAGGCCCATGTCGGGTGGGCGGCTGGCGAGTGGGCACTGAGCTCTGAGCACTGGGGCCCGGGTTGCACTTCCAGTGCTTGTCTCCTCGCCTCCTCACGAACAGGGGGGCTATCCAAGACGCGAAAGGGGGGTCGTGACCGTCGCGCTACTGTTCGGAGGCCGAGCCTCAGCAGCAATCAGCCCTGGCAGTCTCCTAGTGTTTCCGTAGCGCACTCCGTAGCCTCTGCGTCTGGGCCGTCACTGGCTGTTTGGCGGCAACAACCTAGCCCCATCTTGGTCGTTATGGCGGCGAAAAACTTGTCACTGCGGCGCGCTCTGGTGTGTTTGTCTGAGAGGGGGGAAATTGGCGTGCTGCTGCGGGCGATCGACATCAAAATTGGGAGGCGTCTGTGCCGGCTGCTGGATGCGATTTCCCGCACGTTGCCAGATGTCGCCCCAAAGAAGATGTGCGCGATGTGCCGGGGATGCGCGCCGTTTCTCTCCTTGTGCAGCGGGAGCGACCTGCTGCGCCGCCGTCCCCAAGCTCCCTCTGCTGCTGGCATAATCCGCACAATGCCAGGCACCCGTCGTTGTGGGTTTCTGGCCCAGCAAAGCGAACTGCTGCGCTGCTCTGTCCAGCCAGAGCTTGCCCATTGCTCTACGGTGCACGATTTGCCCGCTCGTGACCCCCCTGTCCCCACCCTTCCCCGCATCCCTGCCCCTCACCCCTGTCCCGCCCTGGATGTGCTGGGCCTGACCGGGTTTCGACACAGGAGGTGGCGCTGATAGTCGGGGTCTTAGCGCTAAAATTTAAATGAGCTCCTGTCAGCCGCATCCATGATGTCACGTCCGGGGGGTCCTCGAGAGGCCAATCGTGGCTGGCTTTTCCCTGACCGTTTCAATGGTAGCCTCTCGCATTGCCATCCGTTTTGTCGCCAGCCCTGCCACTGTTCGTGTTTTGTGCTGTTTCTCTCCTTGCCAGATCTGGTTCTTCCAAGCGGCCCATCGAATCGCGTCCTTGCTCCACTGCATCCGCTGCTTGAGCGTTCCTGCCACCGCACCGCGGACTTTTGTCAACGCACCACGCTTCGTGTTTTGTGGGTGGGCACTGGCATCGTATCCGTTATATCTCCGCGGTTCGTATGTGCTCTCCAACCCAGTTCACTGGCCTCCAACCGCATCAGCTTCTCCGTCTTGCCCATGTTTTCGGTCCTCTGGCCCGGCGAACGGCAGACACCCATGGGCAGCGTTCTTGTCTGGAGAGCCAAAATAGAAGCAAAAAAAGAAACATCCCTGACAGAATCAGACGCCCACATGTCTCACATCTCGCATCTGGATTCTCGAATCTCGAATCTCGATGTTCCCGCCAGGCCCTCGTCGACCCGACGTGGCGGCGCGGTGAGAACGCTGCACATTGTCGGGGCTGGGCGCATCCGGCTCCTTGACCCTGAACGCTCATCGGAGCCACCACGATGCCATATTGATCGAGCTCAGCACCAGAGTGGTGAGATGATAGTGCCAGACCATCACATTCTCGCCTCACGCCCCTGGGCCGTCCTCAACTCTCGGCAAGGTACAGCCGACCCGACAAATTTCAGCGGAAATTGAGCAAAACTGCAAACTGGCGGCGTCCTCCGCAGCCTGGAAAATCCTTGGCAGGGGCACCCACAACGGGATGTGGGCTGGCTGGGCACCATTGGCTCGTTCGTGTCGCGTTTCCGCTCTTGGCTCCTGGCGGCTCCAGCAAGCTGAATCACCTGCGATTTCCTCTCACCGGTTGTGTTTCTTCCCTGTGCCCTCGTTTCGCGTGAGATGCACGTGTGTGGGAGCGCGGTTGTTTCTTGTGGAATGCTTTGCGCTTCAGAACGGGGAGGCAGGTTCTGGGCCTGTGCCCCACGACTGCCGCAGGGCGTTCCTTCCTCTTTGGCTGGCAATTTCCTCTGTCCTCCCGTTCGCAGCGACCGCGAATTACGCTCCGTCTTACTGCCCCGGGCATTGTGTCAATTGTTTGCCATACATCGCGTCTTTGCTGAGTGAGCACTGCGATACGTGATGTTCAACCATCGGAGGACATGTACAACGTGCCGCCGTTCCCATCGGCGGGATTACACAACGCAAGCCAGCAGACAACAACCCGATCCCATGCCTCGCACAAACCGTCGAGAATATTTTGCCGCTCGAAAGTGCAACCCCCCCTCTTCGTGCATCCCCCGCATGCGCCAAGTTCAGTGGCTTCACGCAGTCAGCATCACCATTGGCCGATGGCCCCAGGAGGGCGTGACACGACATGGAGCGAGGGGAGCGACTCACCATAAAAGCGTCGCTGCGTGCCCTTCTGACATAACTGAAACCCGAGCAGGCCTTGTTTCTCGTGAGCCTCAAGCTGTTGTGTCGCATCCCCTCTGTGACGGGCCTCTGCGTCGACGGGTCACGTCGGGCCGGGCAGCAACATTCAGTTCTCGTAACCCCGCGCGGGCGATGGAGGGTGCGCAAGAAGGGAAGCCATGGGAGGGATCAGACCTCGGCTTGCTGACTCCAGCGGGGCAGCTCCCAGTCAAGTCACTTCAATTGGGAAGCATCGCCATCGCGTTTCTTCATGCTGCATGTCCACAATGCTGTTGTGGCAGAAACACTCTCCCGTAGCCAGTATTTCAGATCTCCCGGATGGCGCACGCTTCAATTCACGACCACGGCATCCAGACAAGCAAACTTCGCGGGAAAAGATGCGCAATTGAGTTCCTTTCGATCGCTCGCGAAATTCCCCCTCGATGCAACCCCTCCTAATGTCCATACCGAGGCCGTGAAGTTCTCTCGTCGTCGTCTGTTGTCAAACCTCATGTGGGTCCACTCTCCATCGTGATGGTGTTGAAGCAATATATTTCTGCCTCCAGCGTCCCGCTCCATCGGAACGGTTGACGGCCTCAGAGCACCCCTGTAGCTGCGACCCGGGCCGTCAAACCACTATATCAGGCGAGCTACGGGATACTCGCCGAGTTTTTGTGTGTGTTACCCACGAGGCAAATAGCCGAGCGCTGCCGTCCACGCCACCGCAAGCGTCGCAAAGCTTGGCAAGAGATAAGCTTGTTACTGTAGGTAGTCTCGGGGGCGATCCACCGTCGAAACAACCTTGTATCGTCCACTTTCAAATCGATCATGCGTTTGAGGTTGGGGGCCGTAAATTCAACGTCTCGCGTACTTTGGTTGAAACGGGGTCAGCAGGTGCGTTTATCACCAAAATGCACTGACTCAAGTTGCCCGCTGCCGAATCGACCTGGTAGTAACCCTGAGTCTTTGTTGATTCGGGGACGGTCGTGACGAGGAGTGGTTTGCTTCCTGGCTGAGCTCCAACCGGCAACGCTATCAGAAACCAGAGTGTAATAAAATTCTCTCTTCAAGCTGCAACTCGTGGCATGGTCACGATGCTCTAGAGCCAAGGGACCAACGTTTTGTGTATGGTCACTACCTTATTGAAGTAGGTATGTTCCACATCAGAAAATTGGCATTCGGTGCCTATCACTACTGTAGTGATGGGAACCCAGATTCTTGACTTCCTCACACACTCGCTCTCGGTGGAAATGAATTCTAGGCGGGTGCTTCTGAAGAAGCCAGACTGACTGGCGTGGCTTCTCCTTCGCTGGCAGAAGAAAACCTCACCCGGGTGCTATATGATCCCCCGTTGATCCCCCGTTGATCCCACCGTTTGTTGGGATACCGCGACATTAGCTCAGTGTGAACACAACCACGCCGTGGCAGCTCTGAAGTATAGGTATGCAATAATAGCTGTACAACAGAGCGAACTAACATTAAGCAGCAGAACAGGGAAGGAAGACATATTGACTCAGAGCTCAGGGTTAGAGAGCCGCCCGCTAGAGAAGAATCGTTTCGGAGTTTGTTCACTAAGAGTTTATAACGTTTTATTCTTTTCGTTGGGTAATTCTCGATGGCACTGACATGGTTGCTTACAATCCTCATACCCTAGCACATTATCAACAAAAGTCTCGTCATCCGTTCCGTACATTTTTAGTCATACTATGATCATATTCATCTCTCCCCACCTCACCACTGTATGGTTTTCCGAACCTCCTCCCTTCCCGCCACTATAAATCGAAGCAACGCCGTTCTATCCCCCTGCAACTCAAACTTCACCTCCTTCACCCTCCCAATTTCCCGCGCCGCAGGGTCCCCAGCATAGACTGGCCCAGGCGGAGACATGAACATCTCCTCGATCTGGACCGTCTCGGTGGCAATCATGGCGGTAATCTGACTATCCCATAACCCATCACGCCTCGTGCAAATCTTCAGCAGCTTCAAGGCGCGTCTGCGCAGCTGCGGGTTGCGACAGCGTACGGCGATGGTGTGTAGTGGCATGACGCAGCCCAGGCCTGATGAACACCGGAGAGATGGCTGGGACGTCGTTGGGGTGTGTGCTGAGGCTTCGCTGTCGACGAAACGCTCGCAGAGGGCCAACATCTCTTCTAGATCGACTTCCAGCAAGTCGAACGCCGTCTCGCGCCGGTCCGGTTGGAGGATATCGATTCGCAGCCAGATGGCTAATAGAGTGTGGTAGACATGGAGGATGGTGATGCCCCTTTCGTCTTGCTCGTCGTCTGACTTCTTGGAAGGACTCCGTGACTTGGAGGCGATGACCGCATCCAGAGCGATGCGGCTGCTCTCGAGGGCACGGCAGAGCTCCCTGTGACGTGTCACAATGCTGCGGAGACGCTCGGGGGTGTCGGGCGGGCGGATTTTGGCACCTTGTTGAAAGGCTAGCGTGTTGTAGAACAGGCTCTCGACGTAGGCGTGGGCTTCGGACACTGACAGGAACAGAGTGGCTGGTTTGACGTCGGAGACCAACATGTCTCGCCCGTCTTTGATGTCGTGCAGCGTGTCTTCTACGGCGCATCGTAGTTGGCCGTATGCTGAGAGAAGCATGGACCGGAGCTGGGACATGGGTATGGGGAAGGCGGTGCGGCGGGGATCGGTAAAGGCCGGCGAGGCTTCAAAGTCCTGCAGAAGCTTGATGGCCGATCGCGTGTGTTGTATGGCCTCAGTGTTGTGGCCGCGGATGTGGGCAAAGTGGATAAAGAGGATGGAGGCCGTCAACAGACAGTAGACACCCTCCGATGATTGGTGGCCGGCCAGCAGCTGCGTCTGGGTTTGGGTAGCGGCGAGGGCGGCGAGCTCTCTGATAGAGCGGTTGCATTGCTGGAGCGCAAACTCCACAAGCTCCGGGTCGCCCCGTGTGTCGAGGGCAGCTTCGGAGGTTTCGTATGCGGCGCCAATGGCAACAACCAGATGACAGATGGATGGGTGGTGGATGGCGGCTTGGATGACCTCTCTTCCCCAAAAGGACATGTGGAAGCTGCCGCCGAGCAATCTGCATGCATTGGACTGGAAGTACTGGAAGCTCCGCTTTTCCGCTGCCGAATCGAACAGGCCCAGGTGCGGTGCAGCTAGAAGGGCCGTCACGGCACTGGAAGGGGACGACCCGGAAGGCGGGGTTGGCGTGCGGGAGACATCGCTGTACCCTTCGCATCGCCGCCCCGTATTTGTGCAGCGGAAACAGGCCGGTTTTGCCTCGTCGCACTTTACTTTTCGTGTTCTGCACCGATCAAAACCCCCACGTTAGTCAAACCCGACACTGTGGTTGAACAGGGCCGCGGATTGGGGCGCTGGGTCTCTGGAGACTCGGCACGTACTTGCATGTTCCACATCCCCCTCGCGATTTCGTGTGAAACTTGAACTTGCGCTTGTTTGTGGGCTCTGCGTTTGATGGCTGCATTGTGTGTGGTCGCTTGATAATCCGTATCTCCACAATCCGAGTCAGATATGGCAGGAGGTCGGATGTGTTGAGGTTGTTGTTGAGATCTCGGATAAAGCACGTGACTAAATGCGAGAAGGATTCCGACATCTTGGCGTTGCGGCGCGGTCGTTGCACCTTGCAGGCTGCTGTGGGCGATGCCCAGCGGGCAGTGCAATTGTGGGGCAACCACTGCCAGCGTTGAATGGCAGGAGCCAACCGCAGGTCCGCGCTGATAAGGGGTCCAAAAAGGCGAGGCAGAACTCACGTCTCTTGAATTTGCCATCGTGATTCAAGAAACAATGAAACTGAAACATGACGTATCTCTACCTAACCATTGCCACGGAGGCCTGAGGAAAGTAGTCAAGAAAAGTTGCCTGATGTCTGCGCATCGATGCCTGAGTCTCAGCGGCATCACAGGGTTAGGGTTTTCTGCGACGCTCCTGTGGATGGTGACAAGTAGTGCCCCTGAAATTGAGACACAGGAGATAGATAGGGCGGCGCCAAAGTCAAGGAATCCAAGCTTGGAGCAACAGAAGTATTGTGGAAGGTCACCCTTGTGTTGCGATCTCAAAGAAAGCCTTAGGATCGTACCACAGATAAGCTGTGTCATATTCCTCTTCTTCTGAAGTTGATAAGTTGCTACACCACAGGCCAACCACTAGAAAAGTCCATCCTATTCCACCCAATCCTTTTCTGCCCATCCGCGTACCCAACGCGCCTATCCACGTAATGGTAGGCGAGAATCGGCCCCTGAACCGGGTCTTGATATACACACTGTCCACCAGGGCCATACACATCGTCATGGCTCTCAAGTACAACACTCCCTCCGCCATTCACGCAGGAGTGTCCCAACTTGTCAACAAAGCCACTGTTGGGAAAGGTCGAGCGGCACACCATGACCCTGTATTCCTTTCCAGCAGCCGGTCGATTTCTGTCGTAGCCGCAGCATGACCCCTTGGAGAAGAAGAGGTAGTAGTAGTTGCCGTTCCGAAACACACTTGGACCTTCCATTGCTGTGTCGGCCCGGTTGTATGATACTTGGTATGGCTGCGAGCCTGGCCGGATTGATGTGGGAGGTGTTTGCATTGGCACTTGGTAGAGTCCGTTCCAGAATGAGCCAAATGTGAGGAGCTTGGTTCCATTCACGTCGATTAGGTTTGGATCAATCGCGTTGTAGGGCTTGCTTGGGTCTGAGTTGACGATGGGGCCGAGATCAGTCCAGGTTTCGAGATTGGGTGAGATCGCAAGGCCGATGGCTGATGTCTGGGAGCCGAATGTGCTCACTGAGTAGTAGCAGTAGTAGGAGCCATCCATCTCGGCGACATCAGGAGCCTGAGACTCTTGTTAGTCTTGGATGACAGGAACCCTGGTACTCCCTGACTCAGTGCCAGTGCCGGGACATACCCATAGGTCTTGGTTACCGGGAAGGTTGATGATAGATCCCTTTGGCAAAAGGGGGCCTTTGTAGGTCCAGGGTCCTGTGATGCTGGGAGCTGTGTGGATGGCGATTCTACCTCCCGTAGAGAATCGGTAGTAGGTGCCATTTCGGGTGATGATGGAAGGATCGTGAGTGTTGACGCAAGTACCGCTGCAAGGCCCCGGAAGTGCGTAGCCGTGGGAGATGCACGCCACGGTAGAGAGACAGAGGAAGAGTCTCATCCTGGGATTGTTGTGAAGAGCATTATGGGAAGTTACACATAGCTTTGTTGGGGCGCAATATCATCATTCGCTGTGGTGCTAGTCCCTTGTGCCCGACCTCTCCGGCAAAATGGAACAATTTCTCCGCAACTAAGGTACCAGCTGCCCGGAGGTGAAGCACCCGTCACTGGTGGACGACACGCGAGCATTTAGCCGAACTTCCACCACTTATAAGCGGCTGTACTTACGGGCTGTAGCAGTCTGGTTATCCGAGACGAGTCTAGGCATACGAAAATGCCCTTTTTGTTCGTAGTCGAGAGCCAGGTAGGTAGCTGTCTAACACAAGGGAACGTTGTGGCTGGCTAGGTAGGTATCTAAGGCTTTCGGTTGCAATGCTGATGAAAAGGAGTTGGTTGAGGATGGAACTGTCTAGCCGGCCTGAAGTGCCGTTGTACGGTGGGTTTAAACGTCATTTCTTCCTTCGCTCCTTCCGAGCCTTGGGCGGTGCATTCGAAAGGCTTAACTTGCTGTGGCAAGAACCACTCTGGTCCTCCCACGTGCAATGCTGGTTTTTAGTGCGGGGCTGAAAAGGGTGGGTTGGAAGACTCACCGCGCTATCGATTGAAGCACGCCATGCTTTCGCTCGCCACGCCTCGATTGGGGAAGGCCCCGTCGTGGGCAGCCCATCCATCTGTGGTGTAACGCGACACCGGCGAGCTTCGCGGTCCATTGGGCGCCACCAACCACCAGCCGTAAGAAAACCACCCACATGTGCAGACACAACAGCTGTGGCGCCGGTCTAGGCCAACTGCCCAATTATTTGGGTACCCCATCAGGTCCCCGTGGAAGGCGTTGCAAGACACCTTGCTTTCCAATCCTCGAGATTTTGAAGATTGACACCTACCGAATACCCGCTCTTTGCCCGCGGATTCAATCGACCAGCATGCGGAAGCTTATGGGGAAGTTGCGATTGCGCAAACCTCAGAAGTCGGGCCCGACAGAGCAGACGGACTGGTCATGGCACAAAGATGAGTTGGATCCGAAATATGTTGTGCCAAACCCGCCCGGCCCGCTACCAGCGCCAACCCCAAATCCGGGACCTGACAATCGAGGCTTGCGACGGGACTTCAAGGCAGCGGAGCCCAAAGATGATGTTGGGACTTTTAGCGGTTTCGGGTCGTGGCTGGCGTCCTTTGAGCCTGATCCGCATGGCCGAGGCGTTGTCGAGGTCGAGGCGCAAGGGGAGGGGGTTGTCAGTGAAACGATCTCTCTAGAGAATGGTGAGTACGACTGCTGTAATGGCTGTACCTGCGAGAAGGCTCACTCAAATTGCTTAGGTTGGCCACACGAGCACGGCATGATCAGAGTTCGATTGGAGGGTCTGAAGAAACCAGACACTTCTACGAGGTCCACCGTGATCATCATAGGCCCTTGGTTCATGACCCTGGCGCAAGTAAATCGGCTACTGGTCGATCATGGGTACACTGCGATGCTTTCGGCCAAGCATGGCACTTTGGCATCGGTAGACTGGGATGGCGACGGGGCGTTGCCGCGTGACTTGCAGATTCCTATCGTCGACAGTCCGTCTCGCTACGACTTCCCAGACGGAGAGGGCCCGCTGCTGTGCAAAAGCGAACAAGTCGGCGCTTTCATGCAGAATCTCCGGCGCTTGCGGGTCTGTTGCAGCAGCGAGGACGACGGAAAGGTCCTGATCACATCATTTCCCGCCCGATTGGAGATCGGCTTCAACCGGACGCTCCGCCTGCCGGAAGACGGGAAGACCCACAACCAACCCGTTCGACTCGGCAAGATCCCCGTCAACAACATTGCCTCGCTGAGCAAGAAACTAGAGGCCTCGGGCAGTCAAAGCCTCGTGGGTATGGCGCGCAAGGGTGGCATTTTCTTCCCCCTGTACCAGCGCGAGGCCATGTTCCTCTCGTTCAAGGCGCACCAGGATGCATTCGCGGTTCGCGTGTTCGCTGGAGGCGTCAATGCCGTCTCCGGGCTCCCTTGGAGCTCGCATCCGGGCTATAAAATCGCCATGCAGGACTACCTCTCCGTTCCACCCCAGCGCTATCTCGACGGCGTATGCGTTGCCAAGGACGTGGTCAAGCAGTTCGTTGCTATGCCTCTCGGTTCGGGGTACTCGGTGGAGAAGCAGGTAACAGGGAAGGAGACAGTTGGCGGCATGCAGCTGGAGATCATTCCCGGGAACAGGTGGGTGTTGCAGGTTCCGGCCTCACCGAATCTTCCGCAGCCGGGACCTTACTTTCCTGATCCTGACCAGAAAGCTGGGAGTCTCGGGGTTCAGATGACGGTGCTTGGTGGCAACCCGTATGCAGGGCCGAAAGTAACGCGGGAATACAATTATGATGCAGAGGATGAGGCGCCTCGACCAGTCTATCTTTGGCACCTCTACCGATCACAAACACAACATCCGTATCAGCATCAACCGCAGCACCCACTTGCCTCCGGGCCAACAGACTTCTATCCCGGCATGCATATTACAATGAGGGCTGTTTACATGCTAAGCCTGGCGCTCCAGTTTGAGGGCTCTGTCCCAAGCTGGACTCGGACTGAGAAGGTCGAGTGGGCTCCTTGGTGGACGCTTGAGCGGAGCTTTTCGGAATACCAGCGGGTTTCCCCCAAGGACAACGCAGCAGAGTCTCTTAATACGTTGGAGTTCTATCACAGGGGCAGAAGACTCTATGCCGGCGGGGTACTGACTTTGCAAGGCCAAGGAGTGGCGGATGGGGACATATTGGTAGTTCGGAAGATGAAAATACCCCGGTACGGATATCCATCCTACCCGCCTGAGCGGCAGCAGCAAGCATACCCCCAACCACAACATTACGGTGGTTATCAAGATCAGCCTCAAGGTCAGGCACCGCAATATCATGACGCTTCGCCGTCCTCTCAACTCAGCACGGCTTATGGAAGCTCGTATGGATACCAGCAGAGCCCCGTAGAGCTGACTAGCGGCTACTCGTCTGCCAATCTTTCTCCAGCTCAACAGTACTCGTACGCTTCGAGTCCCCAGCAAAGCGCTGACGCCCAACCGACCTCTCCATCGTCGATGCATAGCGTTTATGACGCTGCGCAGGAAGTGCATCAGGGCCAGTCTGTGATGCCAACTGGACCTAGTTCGTTTGCACAGAGCCCAGGAAAAGTGCCATATGCGGAATACTCAGTACCACCTCCACCAAGATCATCATCGGTTCCCGAGTGGAATGAGTATAGACACAGCCTCAGCGAGAGCAACATTACGCTTGATGCAATGCCAGACGATCACTACGGATCCCCCGCAGCAAGGATTCACGCTGCTCCCACAACTAGCGCCGCTGGGTCAAGTCCAGCCTCTCCCCGGATGCCGTCGCGGGTGCTGGGGGCCGCACCTCGGCAGCCAAAGCAGCAACAGGAGTATGTCTATCCCCTCTTTCCTTGCATTCCGGCCCACTGAAGAAGAACAGCCAAACCGGATGGGCAATGGGCCTCGCTGCAGGCTCTAAAATCCGCCAGGCAATCTTCCCCGACCCCTTCGTTCCCACCACGTGGTGCAAACCCCGTGCCACCATCCTCAGCGTGCAGATCCTTAACTCGGTAGCGTTCGAGTCGCTCACGGGCATGCTGGCGCCGGCATCACCCATCACGCCACAGATGTATCTCGAGCACGGACTACCGTTTCTGACCTCGTACGATGAAGGCGTCACAACGGACGGGACGACATATCTCGCTGGAATAAAGGGAGTGGGCGAAATCGATGCGATGCAGGGGCCTGTTCAGCTGAGTTCGAACGCTGCCGGGAGGAAGAGTACGGGGTGTACTTGTTGCGGGAAGATGCTTTGCGATTCGATGTGAGTTCCCCAAACCATTCCAATCTATCCCAAAGCTAATAACCTCTGACAGCCTCCGCCCCTGCAACCACGCCTTTTGCTCCTCTTGCATCTCGCAATACATGACGCACAGATGCGGCGCGGATGGTTTCTTCACAATATGCAGAATATGCAATACCCGAGCAACGAATCTCATTGGCTTTTCGGCACCAATGGCCCTACCGGGCGAGGATGTGGTTGATCTGAGCAATGCCAAAGTCATCACGATCGAGCCTCAGCCTGGCATTGGAGGGTTTCATAGTATCCACGAGCTGAGCGCGGTGCCGGATGAAGGCAATCAGGGGCACTCCGGCGTGTATGAGTTGCAAACGTAGCCAAGGGCACGGCTTCTTCGTTGTTGTGATTCAGAGACTCGGTGCATTTGTGATTCAGCTTTGCCCCTTTTTTTGGGTGCAAACACCACGTGATGTTTTATCAGTGCCGCCGCAAACAAAGGTCCTGATTTTGCCTGGGCAACGAACCGGAACCGGCTTTCTGGGTCTTGTTCGAAGGGTGAGGGTGCATGTTTCTTTGTTGATGGGAATGTTTCCTTGTTCCGTGATTCGAGGGGGGTTGCCCATGTGGGGACTCGCAAACACGGAGCAAATTAGAGACTTCAAGGCACACCGGGAACCGAGAACAGGAAAAGCAGGCAGATGGATGTTGCTCTCTAGTTGCACGTCAAAACTGTCTCATCAATACTCGATGGCCGACGAAGTTTGGAGTGTTCTGCTCGGCTGCTTCAGAGCCGTCTGCACGATTTCCCTCGGATTCAAGACCTGTTCCAACTTATAAGCTGCAACGCCCGCTCTTCTATCGCATACTTTAGATACAGTCCTCGACCCATATTCGATACCAAGTCGGAGCCATTCGATGTCAGGAGGCGTCACCTCGATTTGGCTCAACATCTTCCTCATGTTCCTGGGTGCTGCCCTGTCGCAGCTGATAATTGAAATGGCTTTTCGAGCATTGGCACCTCATAATCACTTCTATGATCCCCATCAATCCGTGACATCTCGACCATTTTGAACTACCCGATCAATGACGGTGGGCGATGCGCCGGTCAGGAAGGTACGTCGCTTCAACACGGCAACATCCGGCACGAGCATGTTGGCTGAGACAGTTGCGGGAATACAATGTGCATTGTTGACAAAGGAGGCAAAAACAAGGCAAAGGCAATGGAGAAATAGAAGAACACCATTAGATTGTATTTGCAGACCATTGCGCTTGGACTGCAGCGGTGTGAGTGACCAATTGAGCCATCGCACTCCACCAATTGCACGTTCGACATCCCTGCTTTTGCACCGTCTTGATCGAAGGATAAGCGAAGCTTACGACCTCTGATCTCATCTTGCGCAAAGATAAGAACGGTCGCAAGTTTTTCATGGCGATGATCAAACAGTAGCATCAGCCAGCTCCAAACACTCACCCCTGCCAAGGCTCGATATGCTTATGCCCAGAGGTCGATTGTTACGCTCGCTGGCTGCAAACTGTGGGAAGGAATCAGCCGGAAAGAACGATGCCCCTGCCGATTAAACCAGCACTCCAGGTTATCGCACCGTCGCATCGCACAAATGGCGTGGGGGCCGACGCGTGAAAATCATTGCGATCGCACTTTCCAACTTCACTTCTGCATCCCCACTCGACCCCGCACATTTTTGATGGAGGCTCCGATTGCCGCAGGCAAAACTTCATCACCATGATTCCTCCCTGGAGGAGGCTTGTTTTCTACGGCTGCATTGCGTCGGCTCAGCTTCAATTCCCCAGCTTGTTGGACGCGACTATCGATGACCTCCGTGGTGGACTGGATGCGGGGGCTTTTAGCAGTGTTGATCTAGTGAATGTAAGACCTCTTTGGTTGACGCGGGGATGCGTACTCGGCGTACTGACTTGTGCAGGCCTATATCGGGAGGATATCTGATGCGAGCAGTCTCAACGCTGTGACGGAACTGAACCCAAAGGCTTTGGAGATTGCCGCCGAGGTCGACAGGGAGCGAGCCCAAGGAAAAGTTCGCGGGCAGGTTAAGCCCTCGCCCTTGTGATCCAGCATGCACTAACCGATATGCTCGTTGCTAGCCCTTTGCATGGAATCCCAATACTGATCAAGAACAACATTGCAAGCGTTGAAAACAACAACACCGCGGGTTCTCTTGCTCTCCTCGGGGCAACATCCCGAGATGCCTTCGTTGTTACGCGCCTCCGCGCAGCAGGGGCTGTGATCCTGGGCAAAGCTGGGTTGAGTCAATGGGCCAACTTCCGCTCGTCCAACTCGAGCAATGGGTGGTCTGCTCACGGGGGCCAGGTGTACGGGGCGTATGTCCAGAACCAGGATCCGTCCGGATCGTCCAGCGGATGCGGCGTCGCCGCAGCGCTTGGCCTCGCCGCTGTTTGCATCGGGACCGAGACCGATGGTTCTATCGCCTCGCCAGCGCAACGGAATGGAGTGGTGGGGATCAAGCCATCAGTCGGTCTGACCAGCAGGGATCTGGTGATTCCCATTTCAGAACATCAAGACACCATCGGCCCGCTGGCAGCGACGGTGAAGAGCGCGGCCTATGTCTTGCAGGCCATTGCAGGACAAGACCCCAACGACAACTACACGAGCGCCATTCCCAATTCGATACCCACGCTTCCCGATTATGTCGCCGCTTGCCAGGAGGACGCCCTTTCCGACGCCCGACTTGGAGTGCCCAGCAACGTCCTCGAGCTTTTCCTCGAATTCGACGCATCCCGTCAGGTCGAAGTAGATGCCTTCACATCCGCCCTCGATACCATGAGGCGCGCCGGGGCGGAGGTAGTAGAAAACACAAACTTCACAGAGCTCAATGCCTGGGCGAACTCCTCTGCCGAGGGCGTCGTCTTGCGCGCCGATTTCGTCACGAACTTGGCGTCCTATCTCTCGAAGCTGACCTCCAACCCAAACAACATCACATCCCTGGCCGATGTGTCACGGTTCACCAAGACTGTTGCACCGGGGCCCGAGGAGTTTCCATCGCGGAATACGGCGACCTGGGACCAAGCTCTCGACCCCCAGTCAGGATTCGGCAACACCGACCCAAGGTTCTTCCCCTTCCTGCAAGAGAATCTCTTTCTTGGTGGAGAGGGTGGCTTGCTTGGGGCGCTGGAGAGGCACCAACTAGACGCCATCGTTCTCCCGACTTCGTTTGCTCCAGGGTTTGCAGCCATCGTAGGGGCTCCTCTGGTTACGCTGCCGCTTGGCTTTTATCCTGCAAACACGCCGAGAGTCATGAACAGAAGGGGCAATCTGGTGGACACTGCGCCGAATGTCCCGTTTGGGCTTTCGTTCCTTGGGCGGAGGTTTGATGAGGCGAAGCTCATCGGGTTCGCGTTTGCCTTTGAGCAGTTGACGAAGGTCAGGGGTACGGTCAAGCCATTCCTAATACCTGCAACCGAGATTCGGCGGGGGGATTTATGATGTCATCTTTGCGCGGTGTACGAGTAAGTCTTGTAATGCTGCGGTACTTTAGAGATTTCGTCACTGGGGCTTATGATTGAGTTATCGACGCAAAGTTCATGTGCTGCTGTTCAGAACCTCGGATGCTTTTGTCAGGATTTGCTGCGCGGGCGCCAACGGTCTAACATCCAGAATGGCCCATCGGAGATGTCCAGACCGCCTTGGACATCGCTAAAGGCATGTCGGTAATAACGATGCCGAGCCGGTGACATTTCTAGGGGGCAGTTGAGGCAAGCGGAGCATCTCGCTCCGGACCAAGGTGCTATTATCCCGGGACATGGACTTGATTCCTCCAATCACAGGTCTCGATCACCGTTACTAACTCCACAGTCGCATCGCGTCAGGTAGTCCTGTCATCGAAGAGCGATGCTATTAGGATCATATTTATGTCGAGGGCAGTCATATAAATCATTTGTGTGACGCGCAAACTGGCAGCTCTCCTTTGGGCACTCCCCAGTCGTTCGTTCCACCAACCATGGCTCGCCTTTTCAGCAATCTCCTGGCCTTGGCTGGTTTGGTGGCCACAGTGAGCGCCAGGGTGGCTTGCCGCAGCGAGGCCAAGACCTACGAGGCAGAAGATGGCATTTTGACCGGAGTTCAGGTCGAGAAGACTCAGGCTGGATTCACGGGTGAGTGTTGACCCAGCCATCTCAACGAATCCGCCATTTCCCATAGCCCCTGCCTCAAAGCTAACCGGAGAAGGGACCGGCTACGTGAACGGCTTCGACACAGGAACCGACAAGGTCAGCTTCAAGGTCAACAGCGACAGCATCAAACTGTACGACCTCACCATCCGCGTCGCAGCCATCTACGGAGAGAAACGCACATCCGTGGTCCTAAACGGTGGCGCAAGCAGCGAAGTCTACTTCCCCGCCAGCCAATCCTTTTCCAACATTGCCGCCGGCCAAGTTCTCCTGGAAGCCGGCGCCAACACCATCGACATTGTCAGCAACTGGGGCTGGTACTTGCTCGACTCCATCACCCTCACACCCTCGACACCGCGGCCCGCCCACAATATCGAAGCTGCACCACGGAATCCCGCGGCGGATGATGGCGCTAAGAAGCTCTACTCGTATCTTCGTTCCATCTACGGGAAGAAGATCCTCTCGGGACAGCAGGAGCTTTCGTATTCCAGCTGGATTGCACAGCTGACGGGGAAGACGCCGGCGCTTATCAGTTTCGATTTTATGGATTACACGCCGAGCAGAGTCGAACGGGGGACTGTCGGGACTTCGGTGGAGGAGGCTCTTGTGCATCATAATAGGGGGGGTATCATTTCTTTTCTTTGGCATTGGAACGCCCCTACGGGGCTTTATGATACCGAAGAGAATAAATGGTGGAGGTATGTGATTGGGACTCTTTTTCTTTTGTCGAGTTGTCTCAGGAAGCGGAGGAGTCACCCCCTGAGCCCCCCCGAGACATCCAACCCCACCTGAAAAAGGGCTGGCAGCTGACACCCCCCCAGCGGCTTCTACACGCGCGCAACCGATTTCGATATCGCCTCCGCCCTCAGCTCAACCACCAACGCAAACTACACCCTCATCCTCCGCGACATCGACGCCATCGCCGTCCAGCTCAAACGCCTGCAGCAAGCCGGCGTCCCCATCCTCTTCCGCCCCCTCCACGAAGCCGAAGGAGGCTGGTTCTGGTGGGGAGCCAAAGGCCCCGAGCCCGCCAAGAAGCTCTGGCTTCTGCTGCACGACCGCCTAACCAACTACCACAAGCTGGACAACTTGCTCTGGGTCTGGAACTCGATTCTCCCTGAGTGGTATCCCGGCGATGAGACTGTGGATATTCTTTCAGCTGATGTTTATGCCCAGGGGAATGGACCCATTTCGACGCAGTATAATGAGCTTATCACGCTTGGGAAGGGCAAGAAGATGATTGCTGCTGCGGAGGTTGGGGCTGCGCCGCGTCCGGAGCTGCTGCAGGCGTATGAGGCGCATTGGTTGTGGTTTGCTGTATGGGGGAGTGGGTTCATTGATAATGCGGAGTGGAATACGCCGGAACTGTTGAAACAGGTGTATAATAGCGAGTATGTTTTGACGTTGGATGAGATTCAGGGGTGGAGGGTGTGAGGAGTATTGAATTTTAGATTTGTGGCTGCAAGCCATAAATAAAGGCAACATATCAAAAACACAAACACCAAGGTCCCGTGTTCAAACACAATGGGTATCATCGTAATTTTCACAAGCCAAAACAGAAAACCAAAAAAAACACGGCCGTATCCTGAAGGCGGCTTTTTGCAGAAAGAATGATGTAACCACCTTGGTCAGCAATTGCCGTCGAACATCGATTCCTCATCCCTACTTGAGATTCTCAGCACTATTTCGTTGGTGCCGGCGGCGTTACGGGAGAGGCTGGTTGCGTTGGGCGCTCTGTCGCAAGTTAGTTCAAGCTCAAAACTTTGGAAGTGAGGGGAGAGGTGTTACCATTACTTTGTGATGTGGTTGAATAAAAGCGGATCCGAGTTATTGTCATCGGCAAAAAGGAACTGCCCAGGGCGTTTCGGCGTGATGGGTGGAGCGTCGCCCTCCGCCTTGCGGCGCTTCTTGGGCGTGATGCCCGCCGAAATGGTGTTGGTCTCTTGATCGGTGGCTTGGGTTTTCTTCGCGGGTGTGATGATGTAGGTAAATGACTTTTCAGCGTACATTACATCTTTAAGGCTGCTGCTGTAGAGATAGCTCAAGAGGTCTGCAAATACCTTGGGTCACGGCGCCCATCGCCGCGACAACCGGGACATGGGCGCGTTGGGCCTTTTTGATAGCGACGAAAAGCTCATGAGGGGCATCCTCTGGCGTTTGTGTTGTATTTGGAGAAATAGTAAGGCGCCGGCGAAGAATAAACACACCAGCAAAGAGTTAACCCATCGGCGAGAAGTAAACATGTCGGCAAATGTGCGTTTAGTTGGACTCCTTCACATTTGGAGGCAGTTCACTCAGGCACTCCGGTCAAGTGGAGGAGAGATAGCGATTGGTCTCAAAATACGTAGAAACGGCTCGCTTCTCACCGGAGCTGCCCGAACTGCGCTGGCGGAAGAACGCACCCATGTCGTGGATCTCATGGAAACCGCCAGCTCGACTAGGCGTCTTGGCGACACGCGAGTCGTCCGCAGCTTCGCCGGCGGGAATTGCCCGGGTTCTTATTCTTCTTGAGGGATTTTTTGTAAGGGAAGTTGTCAGCATTGAACCGGTTAGCTGGAATGGGGTCTCTGCTTCCCATCCTCGACGGCAGTCTCGATCTTCTTAGGCGACTCGGAGGTACCGTTGTTCAGCTCGCGCTGAACCGCGTCGAACGTCTTCAACACTTGATCATCACCACATGCACGGGTCTCCATAGTCCTTAGCCGATGGATGAACTAATGATGGGAAGAGCAAAATGGGTAGGTAGCCGAATGTGAACTGGTCGTGAGGCGAGGGGAACGTGGTATGTTTGTGGGATGATCGCGCCTGCCCGATCTTTCTGCTGGCTCCGCACCTTCCTAGGATTCTTAGCTTGACTGCTCGCTTTCCATGCTTTCATTTCACATCTACATTTGATAAGATAAGGCCATTCGCTTCAACTGCTCACCACACCAAATACCGGACCAGAATTTCCTCGCGCAACTTCTCTTGACAGGATTTCCCTCCAATCTTCCATCCCAAGCTTCCACTCAGACCCACAAACTCAGTTCAACCACAATGGCAACTTGCGATCGCGCACTCAATTCTATTGCGCCTTGGCAGCAGGCCAGCCCGGCATCACACTATTGTATGTCGTGGGAGCAGTCCACGATGGTAAGATATCTCTGTGGCTTAACTCGCGGCTCATCACAAGACGCACTGGTCACACTTTGCAAATAGCATATGCAAATGAAACTTTCTCCGCTCCTGAGATCCCTCCTGCGTCGAAGACCATTTTTACGTCCATATTTTGGATGGCACGTGTCGCACGAGAAGAGAACATGCATAGGGGTGTCGCCATGGCCTATGCATTTGACGGTACGCAGGTTACTTAATTACAGGTTTTTCTGATACCCAGATGTTTGTGAGACTCGGATCTTGAAGAAACTCAACTCTGACTTCCCAGTGATGGCAGGCTTTAATGGCAAGGATTTCGAGCAGATAGACTGGATCATCTCGCTCTAACGGAGGACACCATCCCTACAGCATCCAGCGGCCAATCCGGAAGTCACGACTGGCGTGATGCCGACGCTGCCTAGGCACTGCGAGGAAAAAGCCAAGAGACGGGTGATTGTGGGCCTCAGTTTTGGAGCAGACAGAGGGACCTGGACTCAACGAAGAGAAGATACTCTAGCTGAGGAAGGAACAAACAATCGAGACCGTGCATGTCCCCCGTGCCTTCCCCTCTGGACTGACTGACCAGGTGAAAATCCTGCATTGGCCGCAAATCACAGGCGGTTACCTCCCGCTCCATTTCTCGCACATCGATACCGATAGACAGCCTCCTTCGGCAAATAATTTGGCCAAAAGGTCGCACCCGTTCACGACCGGTTTGATAACACCCCACCGGAAGTGAGTCGCATCTGCCCATTCCCCGTCGCTCGCCTCATGGCTTCCATCGGAAGCTCGGGTGCCGCCAGTCCAAATCCTCCACTTTCCCCTCTGGCAACCCGTTTTCGTTAGCTTCCTGTTCCTTGAGGTCTCGTGCCTTGTTGTCGGCCTTCATCCAGAGAAGAATCGCGGTGGACATGACAAGGATCGTCGCCGAGGTGGCGAGGTTGACCGAATTTCCAATCCGGTAATGGGGCGCGTCCCACTCGACAAAGGTCCAGGACCCGATGAGCCCGCCGCAATGGGCGAACATGCAGTTCATAGATATAGCGGCACTTCTTGTGGTATCGGAGATGACGTTGGCGGCGACTTGTGCGTTGGTCAGGGGGCCTGGTGGGGGGTCAGTTGGCGTTCGGGTGATTTAAACAGGGGAGGGGGGGGGGGGGGAAATACCGAGTGCGAAGCAGCTCGAAACTAAGAAGGTTGCCCCATACCGCACATGCGGATTTGAGGACGTCAAGAACATGATGTATCCGATGAGGACAAGGGTGGTTGAGGGCTTGAAGAATATTTGCCGCCGGTCAGTCCACCAGCTCATCCCCGACATCGAAACCATCATGAATGCCCCAACCAAATATGGCGGTACCGTGTAGAGCTGCTGCTGCACCGTGGTGCTCGTTGGATAGATGGTTCGCACAATGGTTGGCAAGAAGAAGGCGAAGGCTTGCACCGTGACAGCATCAAGGAGGAAGATGAAGCCGATGGAGAGCGTCACGGGGCTGCCCAAGCCGCGAAGAAATTGCCGCGCGTTCCGAGTTCTCTTCAACTTGTCTCCATCCCCGGAATCTAGGATCTCCTGAGGTGAAGCTCCCCGCTCGGCTCTCAACCGCTCCATGGCCAGCGTTCTCTCCTCGGGACGGAGCCAGCTTGTAGATCCAGGACCGCGAGGAAGGAGGAACACCGTGACAAGGGCGATCCCAACCGTGACGATGCCCTCGACGAAAAATATCATCCTCCACGATGTCAGCGAGCCGATCCGGGGTAGCTTGAGGATTCCCCCGGCTATCAGTCCGCCAAAGGCACCGGCGAGTGGCGCCGTCACGATATACAACGCTAGTCTGAACGTGAGCTCTGCGCGGCTGTAAAATAGCGACAGGTAATAGGCTATGCTCGGCATCATGCCAGCCTCGAACGCACCGAGCAGGAAGCGTACGGCACAGGCCTGAGGCGTTGTCGAGACGAAGGCGGTACAGACACTGCAGATGCCGAATCCGATCGACGTGAGCGGTATGAAGATTGCTGGCCCAATCCACTTGCAGACGATGACGGCTGGTATCTCGAGGGTGATGTAGCTGATGTAGAAGCTGGATAGGATGATGTTGTACTCGAAGCCTCCACACCGGTCAGTTGCGTAATTACGACTCTGCCGCCCGCAGGGGAACGAACCTGTCATTTTGAGGTCCTTATCCATGCCGCTGATTTTCGCATTGCCTATCGAGCGGTCAGCGGCATTCTTCATGTTCCACTTGATGTGGACGGCGATGATGGTAGTGTCAGGGGCTCGACTATGAGAGCTTACACACCCAAGTTCGCGCGATCTATGAAGCAAAAGAGGTATAATACGGCAACAACTGGGACAATATGGAGATCCATCTTTGTGCGGAGGCGGGTGATAGCGTCACCCTCCGAGAGGACAGCTACATTCTCGGTGGGATGCTCTGGGTGCTTCTTCATGGCCGCCATCGTTCTGTCAAAGCGCGCTATTAAACTCGGTGATCAAAAGCCCCGAGAAGATTGAAGGGGACGAATCTCGCACTTTATGTCATCCTTCGTTCTGACGATCCGTAACCATTGTGATTTGGCTGTGAAACCTGAGCGCGGATCTAGCCGAGACACGCAGAACTTCTGAGACAGAATATCGTGATGGCGCCCAATAATAGCTTAGACTTGTACGCCGATCTCCTATCCGATCGCTGCTCCCGGAGTCCCGTTGGTGTGGGAACACATGTTCAAAATTAGTTTGACCATCGTGACAAAGCCAAGAGCTCTGCGACGGAAGCAGGAAACTTGAGGAATGCCAAGCTGGTGTCCTCCGAGTCTACTACGAAATATTACACCAGCTGCCGATTGGGGGCATTTCCAGCTTCTGCGGTGGCAACGCAAACCTATGCAGAGGTAGTCAAGATTCATCAGACATGGCACGATCGCGCATCGCGGATACCCGGCAGGGAGGATATGTCACGAGAACATTGTAACCCCTGATTGTCTCAGCGAGGTCGGATACCTCGTTATACCCAGATTGAAGGTGGTATCCGCAGGAAGAGAACTCATCTTCATGCTGAAACGCATTATGAAATGGTTGATTGAAGAGAGGAGAGCCTTGGAACACGGAGAGGGGAGACCCCATTATATTACACAGAAACACTATGGGTCCTTGAGCCGAACCCTGGAGACCTAACCATCACAAGATTTCAGCACTTCAAAGCCTCATTGTGGCTTACCTGGGCCCCCTCCCAGTAAGGGCTGCTTGCGTTTGGCCACGGCGAATAGGCAACATTGCAAGGCCGTCAAGGCATGCAGAGAATGGCTCAGCTGATTGTTCCAACGCCTTTCACAATGTTAACAACGCCTGCCACAATGCAACCAAGGCCCTTTCAGCTGGAATAAAGGCGTTCTTACCCGTAAATAGTACAGTTTACAATACAATTAATGCCTCACTCTATGTCCTCCCACCCCTTTATCAAATCCGGAATGGTCATTCCCCTTTTCTTGTCACCCATCCAGTTGAGATTCTCGGCCAGGTAGTCCGGAGAGTCTCCCACGTCATCCAAGCACTCCACGCCTGCTAGCGATAAAATCTTTATCGCTACCCATTGTAACCTGAAAGCCGAAAGCATTCGCTCCGCATGCCGGTGCTCAACCTTGATACAAAAGATGTCGCCTGGTTTGAACACGATGGTTCAGGTCGTTGGTCTCCAGTTCGCCGTATGTCTTCTCGTATACGTCTGAGAAATCCTCTGGGCGTGCGTTCTTGGAGATATCGAAGGGTGTCGCTCCTGAGTCCTTCCGATGCGGCATCCAATGGAACTGTAGCTTGACCCGAGTGTAGTCTGCAGTGTCGCCCTTCGGGTCCAGGCCCTGGGTGATTTCGCCACCAATACCGAGCGGTTTGAAGGCGAAGTAGCACTCGCTCCACCAGTTGTGAAGCTGCTTGTCCAGACTGATCTGGTTCCACGATCTGTCATTGACCCCTATCTCTGACAAGGTCTCATGACAGTAAAGAGCCCATAGCCACTCCTTATTCTTATCGTCATCTTGGCTTTTGTCCTATGAACTAGAGTCCACATCACCGGAATCCACACCCGCTGGGATACTTACAGAGTCCCTAACCAGCTCTGGCTTTTCGTAGTAGACGTAGAAAGCTGCCGCCCCGAGCCATTTCCCGAATGCGACTCGGAACTCCTCCGTATCGCTGACCCCTAACGGGATGATGTGACAAATATCGGGATTCTTTGTACCAAGAACAATGTAGCGATGGTTATCGAGCATGGCTCGCTCAGCTTTCTCAGATTGGAGGCGCGGCTCCACTAGGGAAAGGAGAGAGGCGTCATTGGTGGTTGGATTGTTGGTGACAACTTCCGACCCAATCAGTTAGATAGTTCACGAGCTGACAGCAGCTGAGGCACTTTCTCTTCTTGATCAAGCAAGGCATCGCCATCAAGTCTTTGAGGAACCCTTCTGTAAGACAGTTGCTCTGTCTTTTCGTTAGGCTAGGGGGGCCTGCCATCTCTCGGACTTGGTTGATGCCCATCATCATGACAGTGGCGAGAACCGGTTGATGAAGTGGCTTATACTGATCGCGCGGCTCCCCGGTGAGCCAAGGGAAGTGATGTTTGCAGTTGCATTCCAACTGCCTGAGGTGGTACAGCTTTTCTTTCGCCTCGTCGATAAGCAAAAGGTGAGTGGTCAGCTCTTGTTCCGGGTCCATTCACCGCTGCAAGTTGCGTCCATCTTCATTGCCCGTTGCTCAAAACCAACGTCTTTGCCAAAAGCGCACAACGCCATGCTCTCAGTGCATAAAGAAGTCATACCGAAGCGGAAGCGCCTCCCCCGGCCGCGCACCCCCAGAAAGCGCAGACGCCAGGAGGGTCAATGCATCCCTCCCAGTCCAGCGTCTCCAACGTCAAGAGGCGGCGAGGTCGAGTGGCAGGGAAGCCAGGACTACCGTTGGTTGCAGTTTACTTGCCCCTGGGCTCCTTGCAATCCACTAGCATTCTCTCTTCGGCTTTGGCCGGCTTTTGCCAGAGTCTCTGGCGTGCTGCATGCACATATCAAACAATATCATTTGCAGATTGTGACCCTGCTTATTACAAGCGCCTAGGCAACCCATTTCTTAGGTGTGTATGTGACAAGCACCACCGTAGTGTGAGGGCCGAAGACTTGTCGTGGATAACGGTAGACCATGTGTCAACTGAGGCCTTTTTAATGCCGGAAAGGCGGCTGATGGATATGTTAGGATGTGTAGCCTGCATTCCAAGACAGCTTATTACTCTCTCACAATCCGCTACTTGCATTTCTAAAGGGCTTCTTACTATCTGGTAACGCGTTGACTGCATTTTTGGAGGCCTTCCTGACCCTTCCGGAGCACATACAACCACAGCAGTTCCTCATGCTCTCCAATGCACCCTCCGATCTCTCCTTTCCAACCCGGCTTTCCCTTCCATCCACCCAGCCAGTGCCGCAAAGCGTTGCATCACCGAGGATGCCTTGGCGCCGATTGGCGCGGTGTAGTCGATCGTATACAGAGACAGCGCCACTTTGCCGGCTGCCACAACCTCCGTCTCTCCCGGTAGACTGCAGTCTCCGTTGATGCACTGATTCAGTCCCGAGGCACGTGGAGAAAGGTTGGCCCACGTGAAGGTTCCGGGCGTCTTGCCGGGCACAGCCGCATCCACCTCTGCGCCACCCGTCATCCGGCTCTGAACAATGGGCACCGAGGTGTGGTTGTTGGAGAGCGGGGGGATGTTCACGTTGGCTCCATAGCCAAGGGGGAATATGGGATGGCCCGGCGGTGTGGTCTCGATGATGGCTTCTACGACTCGGAACGAAACTGCGGCAACGCGGTACGCATCATGGCCTGGGCCGTCGACCTCCAAGTATGGCACCGCTGTGTTGCTTCCGGATAAGGCGATGGCAGGTATGCTGCGAGCAGTGGCGGAGTATCTGGACACATTGCAAACATGGTTAGCTACCGCGGGCTGGGCAAGCTACCGTCAAAAAGAGGGGACTCACGCAACGCCAGCAGTTCCCGAGAGGGACCAGACGCTTGGGCCGAGGTTCGTCCCATAATTCGGGCCGCTGAGGATGAGGTCGGGAACCTTGAAGCCTGCGTAATTCGGCAGAACATAATCGAGGGCGACAAAGACGCACGCAGCGGGTGTGCCGTTGTAGTAGAAGATGTGGTCATCCACAGGGTCGGGGCCGATTGATGGTGCTCCCGCGGGGATCAAGCCGTATTGCGAGGGGCCCGTAAGGTTCGCCTCGGTGGTGAAGCCAACCCTGCCGCCTTGGCCGCTTTGTTGGAATGCCGGCGCGACGATGTAAACTGCGGCACGTCATGACGGGTCAGTAGCTGCGCTTCCCATTCGTTGGGTGACTGGATTGCTCAAATGAAGAGGAGATGGGTTGATTGAGTCAGACAAAGGCGCACGTACCGTTGTGGCCAGCGCCGGTGAGCATGTGGTAAAGCTCACGTAGATTTCCCGATCCGAAGCCATCGTCATTTGACATGAGAATGTTGATAGCTTGGCAGCTGAACATTAGCGCAGCGGCTGCGCACGCAAAGGACGAAGGATACCGCATTGCGGCAGTAGTTGGAGGATTGGCGGCTGGCTGAAGGGCGCGAGAGGTTTCGGAGTGCGGTGAGCGTGGAGATGTCTTTCTCGCACAGGGTTTCGCTTCTTGTGCTGATTTATTGCCATCAACTCACTCCGGGGTGATACGGGGTGATACCGTGCAGTAATTGTGGAAAGTGTTTGCCTCGCCAAATCCCGATTTTTTCGCCCTCGTCCTTTCCTCCTTCCGAGATGGTTGCGTTACCGTAACTTTCTGTGTGCCGGATTGTGGAGTTTTCTGATGACACTGGCAGGAAAAGCTGCCCAGCGGATGAACCGATAAGCACGGCCATGCCAGCGATTAGTGACATTTGCCCTTAGGAATTTTCGCGAATGAGGTAGGTCCAAGTCATCATATCTCTCCCTCTTTGCGATATCTCCGCCCCAATGCCGTCCGATCAAGAGAAGTATGGTGCCTTCCAAACCGCCTCGGGTACCCGGATGCTTTCTCGTGACTCGGCTCCACCGGGCATCCCGATTTGGAGTCTGGGTTACCTGGAACCTGGGCAGGTATGAAACTCTGACTTGCTGGCAGCTGCTCAAACCTAGACCCCACGGGCATTTGTTTCCGTCCTAGGTAGCGGCAAGGAGCATTGCAGACCGACCGGGAAGTGGTCTGCGGTCTCGGTTATCTCCTACCGCACTGAGGCGAAAACATTGGTTCGTGTCGCCGGCCGACAAGACCCAAAATTCGGCAACACCCGAGATTGGCTTCCGGGAAAAGGACCTTGCCGCCACTGGCCGTTCGTCCCCTGGACTGCCACGTTTTCTGCGGCCGACCCTGGCTGCATATTTGGGGTCGCGCGTGAGCCCAAGGACATGAGCAGGCTTCCAGCATAGAGGCGATTCCCGAGCGAGGGTGAGTGTGATCGTGTCGAGAGTCGTCTGTCTTGGGTCACCTGCGATGTGGCCTGTGGCACGTCAAAATCACACGTACGGCTCGGCTTGCGGGTCAGTGTCAGTTTCCCGAAGAATGCCTGATGGATTGAGGTGACTCTGCAACCCTTCCCCAGGGGCCAGCAGTCATTTCAGCGTCAGTCAAGTTTTTCCAAACCACATCATCATATGATTGAGACGGCATGCATGTCGTAAGATGGGATGCGTTTCTTCCCACAGACCCATCCGGACCACAAAGTTATCTACGGCGTCCGGTCGCCAGCTTCCGTCTGCTGCCGTGCTTCTCAAGACGCCAAAAACCCATGCCGTTACGCCGTCCGCCCAATTCCGCATCGATGTTCCCGCGAGGGCAAATCCCATTATGTTCCAGACAAAGAGACCTGAAACCAACCCGAAGAGAAGCCGCCCCAACTCCATAAAGAACCCGATATTACAAGCGTGTTATGTCGCCATATTTCGTACATCAACAGCCACTCGCTCTCAAACGGCTCTTCCGTATGCCGAATCATCCAAGCGGCCCGGCGGGAAGGTCGGTCGGGGATGGTCAACGTCGTCAAAGGAGACGGTCTGTCTGAGGGTCAGCATGCTGGTGGAGCAGGACGATGGATCTCCAGGGAATCACTCACAATGTCATGTTTCACCATGACAAACCGGCCATTGTCTTGCTGGAGGATCTCTTCTTGGGAGTCGCTGGTGTCTGTCCGCCGCCCCATGATCGATCTCTTTTCACTCGAGATCGAGCCGAGCGGCACACCCATATTGCGGTGGTCGCTGCCGTGGCTGTACTGCTGCTTCTTCGCTCCCGCGCCAGATCCGTAAAGGGAGTGCTTGGTGGATGGGCGGTTGGTCACCAGGATCTTCAGAGCTGGGAGACTACCGACGATGACGGCTGGACGTGGTTAGCAGGGGCTGGGGGGAATGCCAAGCGGGTGGAGGCGTTGAGGACGTACAAATGGCGGCTGTGAGAGTCGACCAAATCATCAACATCTTGAGGTCAACGAATGCCTGCGGAACCAGCACCTGCTTCGCTCGGATGATGGCAAAGGCGATCATGACGAAACACAGACCGAAGACGCAAACGAGACCGAGCTTTTGCTTTGGCGACACCTTCACGTTGTATATCAGGCGGAGGGGCATGGCCATGACTGGTGGGTGTCAGCAGCACGTCGAAGAAACATGGCACCCGGAGGACGACCTACTGCAAAGGTCCGTGAAGACATCAATGGTGGTGCTGTAGTAGACACTGAGGTTGGAGGCCCAGATATACTCCTGCTTCGCGCACTGGCCGAACTTGAAGAAGTTGGTGATCTGGCCGCAAGACAGACATAGCGTGATGACGCAGCCGCCGTACGCCAGGACGGTGAAAGAGGCGAGGAGATACCACACGCGTCGGTACAGCACCAGCTCGCGAAAGAGCTTAAAGTACAGAGCCAGGAAGCTGGCCTTGACACACCACAGCACGCTCCAGAACAAGATGATGATGGCAAACTCGAGGCGGAGGTAGTCCTCGGTCTGGGTGATCAACTCGGCCGAGAGAGGGATGGTACCGGCCAGCACGGCCGTGATGTGATAGAGACTCGGCAGCTGGATCGTCTCGAGGACGCACAGCGTCAACAAGGTCGCCAGGGCTAACAGCATGCAGTAGTCCTCGCCCGTCAACCGTCGGACGGTGAACTTGAGGCGCGTCACAGTTCGGATGGCGACGAGGAGGGCGGCGACGCTGAAGCACGTCCATACTAGCGCCAGGAGGGACCGGTGCGGCAGGGGGCCGCTATCGTCGGAGGCGGCCATGATGTTTCCTTTTCGACTTTTGGCGTCCGTCTTTGTGCAGCAACCGAGTCGCTAGAACAGCGCCATCGAGGACGGCGAGGGGGTCCGTGCCGCTATATAAGACATACATGCAACGGCACACGCATCATCCCGGCTTAGTCTCCCGAGCCCGGTTGCGGCGATGGGGAAGACAGGGCACGACATTTGCCTCAAGCACACTTTACTGTCGCGGGCATTCAGGGGCGGCGAGCGCGGGGCGACTCGGTGACTGGCTAGTTTGGCCAGGGCAGTCACGCTGCACTAACGATCCAGGGGAGGGCCAGACCAGGCGCGGAGGAGGGTGTTAACGGCATTCTACTTGCTGGAGAATTCGAGCCCGGGATGATGGAGATCGGCTCCGGTTTGCGATAGGCCGGCCCGCCGTGGCCAGACGCCAGTTAATACGGTGCCGGTGCTGGGCACTCGCTGAGGAGTCCGGGCTCTGCGGTCTGACTGGTCCGCGGAATCGCCTGATTTGCGGTGGTGCGGCAGGGGCCGTGGGGACACCACAACCACTCAGAGGGGTGCACACCACCAGCTCTGCCCCCAATGCGACCCTGAGTGCCGTCCCCAAGAACGCGCCCATAGCACTGTCAGAACCGAGTGGTCCCCGTAATCCCCGTAAGCTACCTATCACGCATACGAGCACAACGCCCTTGACAAACCAGTGGGAAGCCATGGGTTACCTCGGCAAATGGGCAAGTGGGAGCAATCATTTGCCCCTGCAGTCGTGACTAGCGGGATTCCCATTTCGAATACGGGAAACCAGGAGGGTAAGCAACCGTGGTGAGAGGGAGAGAAAGAGAAAAAAAAAAAGCTGGCTGAATCGCCCGGCAGTTTCGTCATAGGTGTGCCGCAAACGGCTGGTTCCTGAGTTCCCGAGATTTCGGGTCACCCATCCCAACATCACCTCATGCTCAAAAACCGCTCATGAGAAATTGAAGGGGGAGGGGAGCGCAAACAAAATGAGAAAAGGGAGGGGCGACGGTGGCTTGCTGAGGAAAGCGCGGAGGGTCGCCAGCCAATGACACCCCTGGCCATGAAACTGGCCACACCAAACCAGGAACGGCCAGACTTCTGGACCCCTGTCGAACAAGATAGCCTCAGTGAACCAATCGCATTCGAACTTCCTCGCATCGTCCATCACAGCACCCAGCCACCATGCAAGGCCCGCATCTTTTGCTTCTCTCCTCCCGCCTGAGAGGGATGGTGGATGGAGGCACGGAAGACAGTTGGGACACGAGTGGTGGGCTCGATTGATCACGGGAACGGCCACAAGACCAGACGTGTGGGCAGCGAGGCCCCATATATCATTTAGGCCTCCCTCAAACCTGCCCAGGCAAAAACCTGGGGTTTCTCATCGATGGCCACAACCTGACATCATGCCATGACTTCAGCAGCGCCCTCGTCGCTTTGCCGCCTTCCATCATCACCAAGCCGAAAGCCAGGCCAAGCTGTGCAAGCCTGGGCGCAGGGCAGCTCGACCTCCGCCAAATGACATCCGGCACGTGGCGCCAGCTTCGACCGACTGGCCCTCGATGGGCGGCACCCGGCAAACCCCAAAAAGCGTCCGCAGCCCAACCACTGCTGGCAAATTTTTGAGCATGGACGGGGGGACGCGCCCCGCCACGTAACTTCGGCAAAGGAAGTTGTCGTCATGTCCAAGTTTCGAAGATGGGAATCCTGACGTCTGGTGGTCTTTGCACGCGGAAGCCGGGACCATTCTTGGATTTTTTTGATTTTTTTCCTTGGAGGGGCTGGTCGTCTGGGGTTCTCTGACCGCCCCAGAATTCTTCTGGAACGGTTCGCGCAGGGATGTTTGTGCGCCGCCCTCTTTCGGTCAGCGAAGCCCACCTGGGCCAGGACCCACTCCAACTTGACCGCCCAGTCGGTGCGCAGAGGGCAGCGGGTCAGTAGCGGGCCAGTAGCGGCCCAACCACTGAGCTGGCTTTTTTTTTTTTTTTTTGTTTTTTTTTTTTGGCCAGCGGGACTTTCGGCCCCCGGGCCACTGCGAATCCACCAGCTCATCGCTCCCGCTCCCCGAACACGTCATTTGGACTGGCAGACATGCGGGGTGAGTGAGAGTTTGCATGCGGCTGCCTTGGCCATCGCCGTCGTGGATGCAGCGCTCGGCGAGATGGCACGAATACCACGGCGACACATCGACGAGCAGCGCAGACCCAAGCGTCCGTCTCGGCCTAGCGCCGACCAACCCCCAAATACCTACCACCAACAGCTGGGGAGGGGGGGAATCCTCGGCAAGGCGGTTTGCCGCAGTCCAGCATCATGCCCCTCCACGCACCATCAAATTTCTCCATCCAGTCCCAAACAGTCCCAAACCCAGCACCGACCAGCACCACCATCTGGAACCGGGAAAACTGACCACAAATATTGGCTTGGGTGCCCCATGTCTGATGTGCGCCATGCCAGCGTACCCACGCGCCACGTTGCTGCCGCCGCACATCCCGGCAGCTCGTCACCGGGAGGCTGGGCTGTACCGACCGGGCGCGATGAATTAATACACCGCTTTTCCCTGGCTCCCCCCGCGATGGAAGAAAGCGCCCATTTTTCCTCCCAGTGTTGTTGCTGCGAGCTCACCACGCCCTACATCGACTCCCACCAACAGCCGCGACCATGCAGCTGCTGTTTAGCGCCCGTCTTTTGAGCCTCAGCTATGTCTTGGCCTTCCTGATATCCTCGACGCACAGCTGGCCCATCTGGTGGCCGCCGTGGAAGGGACATCACGGCCACGGTGGCCCGGGATCGGACCCGGATGATGACTTCCAGGAACGCAACTTCAACACCATCTCCAGCATCTACAACCTCACCGTCTACCCCAACCAGCTGCCCATCATCGGAGGCGGCGGAGCTGGGGTGCCCCCAGGCCTGTTCAGCAAGGACGTGGTGGGCCGGGTTGATCCCGTGGGCAGCTTCGACGGTTTTGAGGATTCGATCGAGTACTTTTTCGCCCTCGCGCCCCTTCCGCAAGGCAACGGGGCATTTTCGGCCATCACGAGCTATAAGATCACCGAGTTCAGCTCGGCCTGCGCCGAGGTGGCTGCTTCGGTCGTGTATTTGTTCTGCAGCGTCGTCAACCCTGGCTCCCCGGACCACGGGAAGGCCCTCGCGCCCCTGAAACAGGTAAGTACCCAAGCCTATGCTGATCCAAGTGCGGTGTCTGACTTGCACGCAGGTGGCATTCTGGAGGTTCGATGACAAAGGCGAGGTTCTCAAGTACGACGCGTGGATTCCAAACCTCAACAAATGGGTCGAAAGCACCGAAGCGGCCGCCATCACCAACCCGCAGTTCCAAGCCCAGAGCATCCAAGTCATCTGCGCCGTCACGCAGATGCGATGCACAGGTGCCAACACCCAGTGGTCGAGCATCGGCGAGTGCGTTGCCGGTCTGTCGCAAAAGCCCTACGGCAACTACGATGCGGCTTGGGGCGACAACGTCGTCTGCCGATCCATTCACCTGGTGCTGACACAGGTTCGACCGGATGTAAGTGTCTCTCAAAGCTCTCTAACCGCAGAGAAAATTCTAACTCATGACCACCAGATCCATTGCGCCCATGTCGGACCAAGCGGCGGAGGCAAGTGCGTAGGGACAGGAGGGGATTGGTTCGCTGATGAGGCGCTTTACAAGGACCCTCTCGGCGAGACGTTTACGTGCAAAAAATAGATTAGACGACAGGACTCGGGGTCCGTGTATCGATGATGATAATGATGATGAACGCCGTTACGCTGATGTATAGAAATAGGGTGGCTCGTGTGTTGTTTTGTTTTAGCGCTTGGGAGGGGATCAGCGATGAGGTTCTCTCATTTTTTCTGTCCTTACGATACCTATATAGCAATAATACTATTGAGACCGAAACAACAGATTTCACGAGTTCTAGATGCCTCTGTGTCTGTCAATGGGTACTTTTTTTGCCCTCGGGCGAGGGTTTCGGGAGTGGATTGGCGACTTTATTTTCACTAGACAGGCGCTGCAAACTTTGCGTGTCTCTTTCTGGATACTTGGCAAGGCTTGTACAAGAAGATCAAAGACAGTCGAGGTCTTGATCATTAGCTACTATCTAACTACCCAGATGATGATACGAAGACGAGGCATTGCGAAACAGGTCGCACATAGAGGTCCTAAGAGCGCACCCTCTCCCTCCACGCGACCCCGTACCGCCAGTATATAAACTGTTCTGCAACTACATACCGTCATCCCGGCAACTCCAGCACGGGACGATACGGCACGAACGTCCTTTCACCACTGCGACTCGACGGAGACACCCCCTGTGCCGGTGAACCTGAACCCCCCTCCTGCGTCACCTCCGCAAACGTCCCCACCCTACGCCCCTCTAGTTCGCTGCTCATAGACCAAGGCCGTGGCGACGCGGGATCAAGTTCCGAGGGTGACATGGTCGACGGACTGCCCGGCTGAACCCCCCAGGGAGCGGGACTTCCAGATCCATTGCCGTTATCGGACTGTCCATGTCCCGCGCTGAGTTCCGCTTTGGGCTGCTTGGGTTCATTGTCGTTCAGTTCTGCTGCCGCGAGCTTGTTTCTCTTTTTGCGCCGGAGTCTGGCGAGGAGGATTGCCAGAGCGATGAGCGCTAGTACGCCGCCTAGGCCGATTCCCACGCCTATTCCGATGCTGGCGCCGCTTGAGAGGCCTGATGGGCTGGGGGTTGACCCTGATGCGGTGGCTTCGGTGCCTGCGCTCGATGTTGTAGATAAGGGTCGGGTTGATGTAGAACTCGGGGTATGAGTGGTGGGAAGACTCGTCGTTGCTGTTGTGGGCGCGATCGGGGCGAAGCCGGCAACCCACGCGATGGTTTCGCCGGTGGCCGTCGGGAGGGATGCTCTAGCTTGGATGACGGAGTCGGCGGTGAAGGCGATAGGTCGCTCCGTCGCGGGGCAGTAACAGAAGTCGGGCGACGTCAGAGCTTCCGGTTTTTTCTTTTGAGGGCATGCTGCCCACTGCCGGGAGGTGCCGTTGCAGTAGACCAGGCCGAGCCAGGGGTAGCCTGCGGCGAAACTAAAGGTCAGATAATTCTTGCTGTCTGTCGTGGGGCTACATACCTGGAAATACGCTTTTGTCTGGGCAGCTTGGATCTTGATAATCAGGATCGCTGCACCCTTGGAGATAGGTAATGCCGAATTCTTGGTTATAGCATGCATTCGACATCAAACACCAGTCTCCGCGGCCGCAGCATGTTACATGGCCGAATGCGTCGTTGCCGCAGGGAATGAAGGCGGCGTCCGCCTCGACACCCTGATCCGAGTAGCAGGTCCCGTGAGAGACGTTAATCGAAGCCATTGTCGAGGAGGCAAGTCAGGGAAGTTGCGACCGTCAACGACGGATAGCACCGCGCAAGCACCTCGGCCGCGGCGGGATGGAACAAAACAACGATGTTGAGCGGCAGGAAGTAACGCCAGTATTCTTGAGAAAGAAAGGTGGGTCATACACCGGCTGAGCAATGACGCGAAAAATCTGCTGAGTTGGCTGCAGTTGTGACGGAGGGAAAGAGCAAACCTGACTTCGGAGGCCAGACGAAAAATCGAAATCGACGCCCCCGACTTCAAATCGCCACGTGCGGGCGGATTCATATGGTTACCTCTGTATCCACGGCCCGGTCTCTCTTCTCCTCACCTGGTCTGCTCACCATGCCAGTGGAGCAAACAATCACCATCTTTGGTCAGCGGTGGTTGGTCCCGGTTTGTCACACCTTCCACTTTGTGTGAGACGAGAAGCAAGCACCCGGGCCCGCAAAATTAATTGCCTTGCTGCGGGGAGGCGACCCGTTTTGGACCCAGCAGGATATCGATATGTGCGTCTCTCCCCGTATGACTGGAATTAAATACACGGTATACTGTTCGATCTACCGACACATGAGGCCTAGGCACCATAAACAACATGGACTTCGCCCGACGTGTCGCTCGACACGTACAGCCGTCCCTTCTTATCAAAGTCCAGACCAACAGGGCGGAAGCAGGATCGCGGGCAAGAGGCCGTGTTGATGTTTTCCATGACGGGAACCTGCGCCGTTTTGCTGGTCGCCTCCGCAACAGGCTGGCCACTTTTGAAGTCGACCCGCATAACCCTGTATCCATCGGGAGGACTACGGTTCCTGGTGGGTCATGTGTGAGCTCAAGTTGAGGTTAGGATCCGGTCGTTATGAGGTAAGCACTTACCAACTCCCGTGGAAGGCAATGTATGCACTGGTGGCGTTTGCGTTGAACTTGATATCCAGGGGCTTCATCCGTTAGTCGTTCGATCTCTTCACCTCAGGAAGGGAAATACGCGTACAGCAGTGTGCGCAGGGAAGTGGAGACGGCCCTTCTGGTACGTGGCGCAGTCCGGTGCAGCTGGGGTGCTATCAGCCTTGAAGAGGCTGCCCACTTGGTACCCCCCGGTGCCAAGGACACTGGGATCCCACGCCGGCACGCAACTTGGGTAGCCAAAGTTGGCCCCCTTGAGACTGTTGGTCGTTGCGTTCAAGACGCCGTGGTAGTTGGCCTTCTCGGCGGGATTATCTTCCCCAACGTCAGCCAATGACAAAGTCACTACAGCTCCCTGCAGGGGAAAGGAGACAACTACAAACTCACCGTTGTGGACATCACGTCCTCCGAAGCGAACATCGTCCATGGAATTCTCCACGCTCCACTATATCAAGGGGCGCCAGTCAGTAGATGGAACAGCAACACTGGAGACAAGGGGAAAGATGCATACCACGCCTCCAGAAATCGGATCTTCACCCATCCCCACAATGTTACGAAGACCCCATCCCAAGGTTTCACCCCCAGTAGCAAAGTCAGCCGGCGAAGACGCGACCTTGCTGAGGCTGAACGTCTTGATGACGCTGCGTGCCGTCGAGAGAGTGGCCGTGGCCGTGTCAATGTTCCCGTTGCTGCCTCGTGCGACGAGAAGGGTATCCGGGCTGGATTTCGAAATCAGAATGGCTCGGGTCGGATGAGTTCCTGTGTTGCTCATCCCCGAGATGATGACCTTGCCGGCCCCGATGGTACCGGCGGCTGCGTCGTAGGGATATGCGGTTACGCTGGCGAGACTGGACGTGTAGAGTGTCTTGCCGTCTGCGCTGAGGGCGATGCCGTGGTTTGTCTGGGGTTTGTTATTCACATCTCCATCTGTTTCCCTCCCGGCCTTACTCCTATTTCCTTTTTAAACTTACACTCCGATCGGTAGTCAAGGCAGCGCTTGACTGAACGCAGACGGTGCCATCGGCGTTCTCTTTCAGCACCAAACGAATCACCGATCCGCTTCCTCCTTCAGCCACGAGCAGGTTACCAGCCGAATCAATGGCGATGTGCCGTGGTGAGCGCAGACCCGTGGCGATGACGTTGGAGGTGTATCCCGACCCCAATTTGGGCTGGAATCGCGCTGTGAGCGCCGCACAATTCTGAGCTGCCACCTCAGGGGCAAACAGGAATGCCATTGTGGCAATGATGCCGACGAGAGCCTGCGTGCGAGTCATTCTGGCGAAGATGTGCGACCCTCAGAATCTTGACGGAGCTTGACGAAAGGGACGAGAGACAGAGCAGGAGACACTCGGTGATGGTCTATAGGGAGAACTCGCTGATTTATCCTATCTCTTCTCCCCCACGACCTGGTAATTTCGAGTCGCATGCACAAGCGCACACCTTACGATAGAGGCCTACCTTGCTACATAACCAGCATCAAGGAGCCTAGGCCTTGTCGCCACAGAATAATCGACAACCTCACCAACCAGAGACGTGGATCTCGGGGTATGTGGTGACGCAACCAGCGGGACGTTTCTATCCGCTGCTATAGGAAAGCGTGCCTGCATTTACCCAGCCGGGATCCGATATTGTGACCAGGTTTCAGTGTGCCTTAAGCTTTGCCGAGTGCAGGCCATGTTCCGACGCCAAGACGGTCTTCCCCAAAAGTCAGATTCGCACAAAGGAATTGTTGATCCCTCGTCATAAAAACTGTTTTGCTTTGTCTACTCCAAGTATTCATCAAGGCTTGCCATCACACCGGAATTGCTCTGGGATTTTCAATGATGGTGAAGCGGCGGATAGCAGATGGCAGATGACTTGGGGCTCACGGGTTCAATCGCGAAGGCAAAAAGCAGACTGAGCCTTCCTTCAGCTGCCACCCTGATCAAAATGTCTCAGCCATCTCACATGGAAGCAGTGGGCCTTGCTATGGTTTGTGGAAACTAAAGCGTTGTGTTTCTGAACAGAAATCTGCGATCTTAGCGTACATGCGCCCTCAGCCAACTCCGAATCTCCTTCCGACCTTTAACAAGATCTCCCCCCGACCCTCACCGTAAAGAACCCAAGCCCCAATCATATCCCCATCATATCCCCTACCCATCCTACAGACTCTCATTAACCCACTTACTCTCATACCTAACCCCACTCAACTTGAACAACTGCGTAATCGGACACCTCCTCTCCACCTCCCTCACAAAATGCCTAAACCCTTCACCCTCACTCCCCCCCTCAACATCAGTCTGCACCCTAACCTCCAACTCCACCCCCTCCCAATTCGGATTCCCCTCCTCCCCCTTGACCAGAACCGCAGTAGGAAGCAGCCCCTTCACAGTAACATGCCACTTTCCGAGGGTGATACCGTGGTCTTTGGCGACCAGGGAGCCCGTGACTTGGTTGCAGGAGCTTAGGCTGGCGAGGGAGTAGGAGACGGGGGAGGGGGCGGAGTCTTTGCCGCCGAGGAGGGTGTAGGTGTCTGCGGTGAATTGGTAGGGCTTTCCTTCGACGGAAACGGTTTGGATGGTGCCAGAGCCGTGGCCGGTGATGCGGAGGGGGAGGGATTGGAGGAGGGGGGGGGTTGTTGAGAGGGGGCGGGTGAGGGATGGAAGAGCGAATCGGGCTCTGGTGAGGAGGGTGTAGGGGCGGAGGGAGGCCATGTTGGATGTTCAGACGATGTTCGGAGGAAAAGTTGGATTTGGGTGATGGTTTTGGACTTGTGATGCAAAATGAAGAGGTTCTTTGTTGATTTTGATGGATTTAAGCTTATTCTCGGGGTGGGTTCCACTCACCTTGCGCCATTCGCACCAAGATGGCGAGCGTGGGGGCGCTTGCGGGTTCACCATTGCGGAGGACGAGCTCCATTGGACCCAAGGACTCTGGGCGACGAATAAACCCCCCTTCAACTAATCATCCGTCGCTTGGACGGCTTCGGTGAACTGGGATGAGTTTATGGTCGGAGAACGTCTGGAGTTTGCGGAGTGTTGACTGGGGCCGAAAGACACCAAGCTCGCTGTGACAGGGGTCATTCAGGGGGTGCATGCGTGGGTTTGAAAGAGGTGTAACTGAATATAGTGCATTTCTGCTACAGCTACAACAACTTACTAAGATAAGTCGAGCATCACATGGAAATAAACTAAAGTAGTCTGGGCACGTCTGGGCACTCGACGACCAGGGCGGGAAAGGCGAAGCGGGCACACCAACGTGAACTTTTGTCATTCCATGTTTTGTGTAATGTCCCACATCCCCATTTCTCCAAACGTTGCTGTCTCCAATGCATAATCCGGCGTCCCCCGCTGCGACATGGATAGGGATGCGGGTTTGTCGGTGAAGAGCCCCAAAGCTTGCCGTGGGTGGATAATCATTCACCTGTGCCGTACACTAAGCGCCATATGCGGGGGTTAGATACTACCCAAATTCGTGCTGTTGCTACCTCCATCGAGCAAACACGGGACGCAAACGTGTAGTTGTTGGACCAGATTCAGTTGGCCCAATCAATAGAGGTAAAAAGGCTCTTGTTGGTCTAGGTCAAAAACCAAGCACGCGGTAGGTTCCAGGCATTGCAACATCGTTGCCGCCTTCCCGCAGAAAAGGACCTCCAACAAACTTGTTTATCATGCGCGTGCTTTGGATTTTTTTTCTCTCGATGTTCTCTGTTTCCAGCCAGTCAAGACAAAACTGAAAATACCCACCCGGCGGGAGGAGGGAGGAAGTAAGCGAGTGGGGCGTTCTACGAGCAGTCCAGTGCCCACTGTAAAAAGCATAAATACCAGTGTCATGGCTCTCCCATTTCATCGCCCAGGCCAGATTGTTCCATATTGTCAACTTCTCCTCCCCATTCAATCCCCTTTATAACAGCACACTGGCAGAACCCCTGTCTGTCATAACCACTCAGAAATTACCACCAACGACCAAAATGAAGGTGATTTCAACCAAGCGCCAAGCTGAGTTTGGAAACTGAATAGGAGACTGATGTTTTCAAGACCCTCTCTGTTCTCGCCCTTCTCGCTCTCACCAGCTCCAGCGCCGCGCTTGTGGTGGAGCCAAGGCAGACGCCGGTTACGCTGCGATGCACGTCTACCGGCCTCTCGGTTGTTTGCAGGTCCTCCTGTCTGTGCACCGTTGGGGGAGGCTCCACCCCTACTGGTTGCGTCCCCCCGTGCCAAGGCCAATGCACGTGTATCTAAACTAGAGTTGCTGTGGTGTTTTGGGGGGGGGGGGGGGAGGCTGATGGATGTTGTCAAATTTGTGCACGTTGGGATGTTGTTCGCGTGGTACAGAGTACCTCAGTAAGGCGGATAAGCTGGAATGAATACTGCCTGTTTCCGACTTGTTCCCTTCAGGTAACCACCTTGGCGCACCAGACATGGGCTCACGGAAGTGCAACTGAATATAATGCAATTCTACTACAACTACAACAACTAAGATAAACCGAAGTAGTCTGAGTACTCGATGGCCGGGGGAGAGGCGAAGCGGGACCGCCGACGCCGACTTCTGCCCTCTCTTGCGCGATCTCCCGAGTCCCAATTCCCAGATCGTTGCCGATTCCAATGCATAATCCGGCATCCCCCGCTTGAGCTTCTTCTAGGTTGCAGGCCTCTACGCGGTCTCGACACCAGGCAAGTGGGTGAACCCTGCGTCGTTGTTAGTCTAAATCCTGCGTGTCAAGAGGGGACGAGATGTCTTACATTGGTCGTAGTCCTCCTTGACCTTTGCGCTGACGCGGCACGACAACGCTTGGTCGATGGTCTGTCTCTTGAAGTCACGTCCGCACGAGGGGCCGAAGCAGTTGGTCGCGTCCATGGCGCGCTGGAGGGAGTCGCTAGCCCAGCTGTGATGCGAGTTAGCCCCTGATGATGAAAACAGAAACAGAAACAGAAAAAGGGGTTGCAAAGGGAGAAAAGGGGGGCATGTACCCGAAGACATAATCAGCATGCTGTCCGTAGCCGGTGTTGTCACCAGTGCTGAGGTAGAAGGGCTGCTTGACTCCATCGGGCCAGGTCGACTTGTCATTGAACTTGGTGGTGTCCCAGACGACCTCGAGCATCAGCTGGGGGATGCGGACGGGGTGGGTCGACGGGCAGTTTCCGCCCAGGCTGAGGAAGGTGGCGGGTCCGTTGACGGGGTAGGCAACGTGGTCCTTGTGGTTGGGCGTGTCAAGGTTCTTGCCGTCCCAGCACGTCGGGAAGTGAACGTTGGTGCGGATGCCACCAGCGCAAGCCTTCTCGGGAAGACCAGGGTGGTCGTTGCTGTTGTTTCACATCAGCACATGTCCCTGACTCAAAAAAGGGGGGTAGAAGGGGTAGGACATACGCAGCATCTTGGCAGGGGGCGCCGACGTCACCCTGGAAGTTGGGGCCGGTGTAGCACCGGTAGCAGTTCTGCCTCCTCATGGTGGGGTCGGCTGTGCGCTGCATGGGGTCGCCCGAGAGCATGCGGAATCCCGGCCGGAATGCCGTGATCTTTCCGGGCTGTGCGGAGACGTAGTACACGAGGATGCCGCCCTGGGTCTGGGTGCTAAAGCGGTCGTTGAATTGATATCTGGGGTCACGTTAGATGATCCAACATCTTGGATTCAGGGGGGGGGGATACTCACGCAGCACCACCCTGAGGAACGCGCTTGAAGCTGCCGTTCTTGTGCTTGAAGTAGAGGTTGGCAGTCCAGTAGTTGCTGAAATCCTCAGAAGCTTGACAACTTGTGCACTTGGCACCGGTGGCAACATCACCGGTGGTCATGCTGACGTTGAAGTTGTCTCCTCCCACGATCTGGTGGATGTGTCCGGTCGGGGCCTGGCCGGGGTTGACCAAGGGGTCGATGCGGTCGATGACGATGTTGGAGCATCCGAACCGCAACATGGTCGTTCCACCTCCCTGTCGCTTTGCCAGCGTATTCTTGAGCCATTCCGGGGAGCCGCCGTCTGACGGAGCCGCCTCGACGATGGCCGCCAACGCGAGGATCGAGGTCAGAAGCATCGTGACAAGGCCCTGTTGCCCAAAGTCGTGAGAACTGCTTGGTTCGTCGGATTCAAGGGAGCGCACAAGGGAAGCCTGGGACGAGGTTCTGGTTGTGCCAAGCAAGGAAAGCGTTGGCGAAGTGGTCGTAGCCCGTCTTGACCCCTTTTAAGCACGACGTGGAGAATAACAGGCCAGCACCAAACGAGCCATGACATTGCTTGTTCGCCCATAACTGCCGCGGTGTGTACCTTGGCTTAAAATGCCGAGTCAGGTGGTGCGCTGCGCGGTAGATTGGGCCAATATCAACCGTAAATAGTCGTGGCCAATAACAGCCGACCCCGACGGATGCTAAAGTATGGGGATACCTACCTGGGTACAGTGCTTGTCCGTAAACGAACCCCTCTAGGTTTTCCCAGAGGCGTCACCCACGTTATGTTTCTACTTGGCAACGTCGCTCCTCGGAGACACTGGCCGAACGTCCAATGGTGGCCTCTCCAGACTCCGTTCGCGCCGTCTTGGAACTTGGCAATTCTTGTGTTTTACAGCGCGCTTACGCTGAAGGAAGGCCGGGAAAGTGGCCGCCAAAGCTTGTGACAGCGGGAGATGCCACGCTGGGCCGACATGACCCTGGCAGGTGGGAGAGCCTCCACTGGGCATCTAGTAGCCATGCCCAGCGCTCAAGATGGTTCTAGAAGAGCTAAGCTGCCCATCGCGTGTTCCAGCCAAGTTATCTTCCATTCGATGGTGGCACTCTGCCCGGTCATCTGACTAGATGAGTTGACTTGTGTAATGTTTGAATTTGGGCTGTTGCTAATGTCATGGTGAGAAAGGTGTCCTCTCTAGTGAAAACCTCAAGTCGAAGATGCAAGACAAAGCTTTTTTGTTCCCAAGAGGAACCGTAAGAATTACCGTGACCCTCAGATACCAGAATTCTTTTAACGTAAGACTGCCCGTCCGTGGGTAAGGTGCAACTCTCAGGGGCTTGCCTCAACTGCGCCCGTGTCATCGTCCACCACCACAAATGACCATGCCTGCTGTTTCTCGTCGACCTCGCCGCACTGCATGCGAGCCGGTTCAGATTTACCCGGGAACTGGAGCCCCCAGATTCGCATCTTCCCGGATGTGTGTGGGGTTGCATTGCCGCCCCCCTGGGCGGCCCTGAGCCCCATCCGGGCAGCGCACTTACTTTACGCTGACGGGGTATTGCTACCCCGAAAGCTTCCAGAACAAACCGTGGACGCCGAGTAAATTGCTTCCCTAAGGCCGAGGCAAAGTGTCTACCCCTGTCTGGGCCTATGAGGTGGATGCTCTTATATGAAGTATGCACGGGGATGGTGTCGCGAAGGGGGGGGGGGTCTCAATTAATTATGCTATTGGTTGTGTGGCGATATCTGGTCGCACGCAATTCTCCTCTCGCCGAAGCTGCCACCTTTTTTGCTCGGCGGTAGGGTGCGATGCCCCCATCTCTTTCTCAAAAAACGGCGATGGCCCAAGCACTGAGGACCTCGGCGATTTCTGAGTCTGGCTGTCACGAAGAGGTTCCTTCGGTAGCAAAACAGACCAGACACTCTGCGAACGCGAAGTTGTTTGTGAGAGTGCTGATTGTCGGTGCTCCGGTTGAAGTTAACGCGAGGCCCCCCAAACTTGAACAGGCAGGGTAATATAAGACGCCCACCAATACAACCGATCGGCCCGTACTCTTATGGCCGACGGTGCCCGTATTATATTGGACATCCCGCTGTCAAACTGCGTAGTAAATGACCACCCATGCAAGCGAACCCAGCGCGTTGCTTCCGGATAACCCATCCCGCTCTGGGCTATGTCGTGTTTCTTTTTAAGGGTGGGTCAGTGCAGTGAGAAGACGAGCAGATGCGCGGGGGACGGGAGAGGCCAAGACGAAACTTCTCAGATTTGGGCAAGTCGTTATGACGCGCAGCACCGCTCTCATAATTAATGCAACTGCCGAGTGAGCCCCTATGACGCCAATGATCCCAATTGTGAGTGATAGCGGAGGCATCATCCTGACAGCAGATGCCTGCCGAAGACGTGTGCTGGCACTGAGTATTCTTGTTACGGCCTCGCAGCCACCCACTTGCTTGTATCTGCCGAACGAATGGATCTCGTTCGTACCAGATCTCGATTTCACGGGGTGAAGTAAAAGAGCGAACCTGGTAGTTCCCAGTTCGGTTCTGAATGCCATGGACCGCTGTACATCGTTGACCGGGGCCCCTAGAGGCTTTCTTTTTAGACAAGAGCGCATCGAACCCCTTCCAGAGAGTCTCCATCACTGCAATGTCAACCCTGTGCTCAACTAACATATTAGCTAGGTCCGCAAGCGTGAGAGCTCTTGCCCATCTTGTCCCGCAGCCGCCCATATCTCCGAGAGCATCTTACACAGAATCCCACTTCGGCATTGAGGTTTGTGCGCTGCGATGGCTACCTAGGTTCTCCGTAATCAGAGACATCCGGCAAAGTTGTCCGGTCTCACCGAGTTTGGTGGTCTCTGCGCCGTATCTTTCCATCATGTCGTTATAGACGCTGCGGTAGTGGGCGAGACACTCTGGCGAATCTTCCCCAAGGCCTTTTGGCTCGAACCCCTCCACCTCCATGGACTGTTGATATCCGTACATGGCCTAGTCCCAGTCGCGTGTCGGCCACCTAGGATAACTCCTATTGCCAACCGGGCGAGGCACAGCGGCGACGCCGTCCCAGTCAATGATGCCCTGGAGCTCGCCGTTTTCCGACACGATGGAATTCTGGATGTCGGGGTCCGAGTGGGCGAGAATGAAGGGATCTATGTCATCAGGCTCGAGGATCTAGCTGATCAGTTGCCCTAAGAACATTGCGACCCCCTTGGAAACTGGGTTGTGTTTCGGGTGCACGTCGAGCATGGAGTTGTAGCATGCTTTCGGGTCGCTTGTGGGCACAACTTTGACGTATATTGGGTCGTCGTCTGAATCCTTGTGGACAAACTATCGGTCGAGCATGGCTTTGTGGTCTACTTCTCGCATCGACTCTGTCCCCGATGGACTTCCATCGCTTCCGAAGAGAAGAGGGCCGCGCGCGGGAAATGAAAACTTATCAAGCTGAACCATTGCCGAGGCGATGTTCTCGAGAGCACGGGTCCGGCGCTCGCGGACGGCTTCGTGGCTCGCGCCGTTCAGACGGTGTCCGAACCAGACGTCGTAGAGGGGTGATCCAGAGATGAACGACACGATGATATAAGGGCACCCAAGCGCGTTGGCTTGCCGACTGAGGGAAGTTGAGCTTTCCTGGCGGGATGGATACGTTGCAAAATACCCTTGAGACCAGCGGTAGCTGCTCTCTGTTGAGAGTGAAGAGAACTGCTGAGAACAATTCTGCATTTTCGTCACCGTCGGCAGAGTGCGGAGACGGCAACTGATTGAGATCTTGTTGCGCCATCTCCGGTCAAAGACACAGAACACAATCGAGCAATTACGCTGGATTGGGCACGTGAGACGGAGGGCAAACTGAACTGCACACTTCACCCCAGCCCAGAGTCAAGGCGGTCCAGACCGCTGGAGACCTGGACCACTTGCTACAAGCAGAGCCAAGGCCGCAAACTGCGGTTACTAGCGTCCCGCATTATCGGGTCCGTCCTCGCCTGCGCTTGGGGGTATGCAGCGAAACAACTCGGGGATTTTGCAATGACGTTCAGCGTGTTGCAGCCTCGGTGTCCAATGTCGGGACAACAAAGCATTTGAGATGCTTCGAATTTCATGTACCGTGGGCGTGGGCCAACTCCATCACCTCGATCCTTGTGAGGAGGGGGAAGCGGATTGCAGCATGGTTGGCACATGAGGCAGCTGCAGCTTGGAACGGGCCGAACAGCAGCATCGGCGTCCCCGCGGACGTGGGAGGAATGTCCTCCTTGCTCTTGGCACAAACGCTGCAGGACGGCCTGTGCTTGACGGCCCTTGTTGTTTTGTCGGTTTCATCGGTGAAAGTTTGCTCGTTTGATGGCGCCTCAAACTTGGGTAGCTATGGGCGGTTATGACGATGCGAGATGGAGATATCGAATCGTCAATTTGCATTGTTAGCTTGTGGGGTTTCGCGGGCTTCTGCCACCTGTCGCTCCTGGGTGTCAGGTGGCATTGTTGATGGGGTCGCGTGATGATAAGCTGCGCTGCAGATGCAGAGTGGATCCAATGATGCAACCCCAACGCACAGGCCCGCTCCTGATGCTCCACCAGCCCCTCCACTGCGTCTGGCTGGCCGTGTGACTTTTCTTATCGGAAAAGAAATCTCCTCTGCTGGCAAGCGCGAGCGAGCCTGATGTTTTCATCTTGAAACTGGTGTCAGCGTCTGTCGATTGAGCTATGGTTACCGTTTTCCTTTCCGCTAGCTGACCAAACCCATTGGGCTGGTCTTGGCGGCTCTTATCGTTCCCGATCGCAAAAAGGGATTCTGAGCTCCTCGGCGAAATCTAGGCGATAACGAGCGCTTGGGCATGTGACGGTCGCAGGGTCTCAACTACCTGAGGACGCCGGGGTCGCCAGCGGTCGGCGCGCTTCAATGGCACCGCACGGGTAGGATTGCAGATGCAAGATAACCTGGAGGTCAATCCCCACGGTCGCCCCATCCTGGTGAGGCGACCGTCGACGCGGCGAGGAAGACGGTACGTAATCCCAATATGTCCCACGTCCCGTTGCTGCCACCGAGGGCGCTTGTCCTTCCCGGAGCGCTTGCACCAGTCCACCAGGCCCCACTGGTTCCTACTCGGTTGCCTGCCAGGGTAAACCTTCCACGACCCACGGGACGCGGGTCCAAGAAAAACAGAAAAAGACGTCCCAGGCGCCGACTCTGGGGTTTCCATCGCACACAACCCTCTCATCTAACAGCGGCGGCAGCAGCAGCAGCAGCAGCAGCGACAGCCCTGACACCAGCACCACCACTGCCAGCGACGCGACGAAATACAATTACCCGTAAGCGAGCGCCATCTCCGGGGTCACGGTTCGCGACACAATGTCCGACCTCCAAGCGAGCGCCGACGCGGGCCGGCGCGGCTCGCACGGGTCGGTGATCCGGACGCGGCCGCACGGCGGCGAGCCCGACAACGGCAATGAGTCGGCCGACGACCTGCTCGAGGCCCTGGGCTACAAGGCCGAGCTGGTGCGCACGCGTTCCACTTGGCATGTGGCTTTCATGTCGTTCGTGCTGGCGTCAATCCCCTACGGCTTGGCCACCACGCTCTACTACCCGCTGCAGAATGGCGGCCCCGTTGTCGTCATCTGGGGCTGGGTGGCCGTCAGTCTCATCATCCTCTGCGTAGCTGCGTCGCTTGGCGAGATCACGTCAGTGTACCCGACCGCTGGTGGCGTCTACTACCAGACCTTCATGCTGGCGCCCCCCTCTATTCGCCGCGCCCTCGCCTACACATGCGGCTGGCTCTACGTCGTTGGCAACATCACCATCACCCTCGCTGTGCAGTTCGGCACCACCCTGTTCTTCGTCGCCTGTGTCAACGTCTTCGAGTCGGAGCCCGGCGTCGGCGTCTGGCAGGCCGAGGCGTACCAGGTGTTCTTGACGTTCCTGGCCATCACCCTGCTGTGCAATGCCATCTCGGCCCTCGGTAACCGGTACTTGCCGCTCTTGGATGTCAGTAGTCAACTTTGTTTCTCCCCACCCCATTGTCGTCCCTCCCCCGCACTGCATTTCCACTCCACACCTTGCCCCGTCTCCCACCTCCGCCTCCGTTTACATCTCCGCTCCCGCCTCCGGATCCATCTTCGTCTCCGTCTCCGTCTCCGTCTCCGTCTCCGTCTCCCGGCATCGGAGCTACTGATGCTGACCTGAACACTCAGACTTTCGCCGTCTTTTGGACATTTGCCGGGCTCATCGCCATCACGGTCACCATTCTCGCCGTAGCCAAGGCCGGCCGCCGCTCTGCCTCGTTCGCCTTCGGCCACTTCGAGCCCACCTCCGGGTGGCCCGATGGATGGGCTTTCTGCGTCGGCCTGCTCCACGCGGCGTATGCCACGTCCTCGACCGGCATGATCATCAGCATGACCGAGGAAGTCGAGCATCCCTCCACCCAGGTCCCCAAGGCCATGGTCTTGACCATTGTCATCAACACGCTGGGCGGGCTCCTCTTCATGATCCCGCTCATGTTCGTGCTCCCCGACCTTGCGGAGCTGGTTGCCCTGCCGTCGGGCCAACCGGTGCCCACCATCATCAAGTCCGCCGTCGGAAGCTCGGGCGGCGCCATCGGCCTGCTGCTCCCTCTGATGGTGCTGGCCATCCTGTGCGGCACTGCCTGCACCACAGCTGCGTCCCGTTGCACATGGGCCTTTGCTCGCGACGGTGCTATCCCCGGATCCATTTGGTGGAGCAAGGTCCACCCAACCCTTGACGTGCCCCTGAACGCCATGATGCTCTCCATGGTCGTCCAGATCCTGCTGGGCGTCATCTACTTTGGCTCTTCGACCGCCTTCAACGCCTTCTCCGGTATCGGCGTCATCTGCCTGACTCTGTCCTACGCCGCACCCATCGCATCCTCCATGATCGAGAAGCGCGCGCAGATGAAGGGTGCCAAGTTCCCCCTTGGCAAGCTGGGTTGGTTTTGCAACATTGTTGTCATAGGTATGAAGGCCCCGTCCATTCTCATTGCGTCGTCATGATCCTAAACACTGACCTCGCCTGCCACTTCCCAGCCTGGTCTGCCCTCGCGGTTCCCCTCTTCTGCATGCCGGCCTACCTGCCTGTCACCGCCGCCACCGTCAACTACGCCCCTGTGGTCTTCGTTGGCTTCGTGTCCATCTCCTTGGCGTGGTACCTCGTCTGGGGTCGCAAGCACTATCGCGGGCCGCCCACCGAGTCTATCGGTATTCCGGCTCTGCACAACCCATTGGAGGGGGCGGATAACGCCTCTACCAAGAAGGATTGAGCCTCTTGCTGGATACAATGCCTTTGAAGTCGTCGTCTATCAACTAGACTTTTCGTGTCAGATACCCATCATGTGTTGCTCTAATACCCTGAATATATTGAAGGCTTTGTGCCACAATTTTGTTCCTTGTGTTGATAATCTCACTGTGTTTGCAAGCTGTTGTCTTTCAGGTGTCTCTTGCGAGATGCCCAACCACAGGGTCTGAGGCTGTGATAGCCGACCCCCCGAACAAATTCATACAAGATATTCCGACCGACGACCACCAAGTCTTTGGCCACGATTAAAAAGCGGAAGCCTGTGCTCGGATGGAGCCCTCATGCGGCAAGCCCCCAGGCCACATACTTCAAGCAACAGACACCCCTTTCTTTGGGCTCTTACTCACAACTTCAAGCAAGACAATAACGCCATATCTCAGACAGATGACGGAATCACCACTGACCCAACTCACTCCGCAAGCGACTGACCGTCAGCCAGTACAGGCATTTGCTTCATGCTGGTGTGCGTTTGGGTGGACTGTACCCTAATCGTAGGGGGGATAGCTGCTCCGTTGTCGGCATCTGGAGTGCAGTGCATCTCAAGATCAGGAAGCGAGGGAGCAATGTGAGGATCAAGACAGTCACAGTTGCAGCGAGTGACGCAGCCCTCTCTTTGTCCTATATCAGATCTGTCTTCACAAAGGCGGGCAGAACAATGTGATTGTTTTGAAACTTCAGGTCTCTGCCTGAAAAACAACAAACACCACAAATTTTTTAGTTTCGCCAAGAGAAACGGACATCTCGCGCCATCACGCTGGTTGCAAATCCCATGGGGCGCTCAGTTCCACCGACCTATCAACAGGACCGCAGATAGCGTCGAACACTCACAAGCAGCGACGCCTTCGCAGTTAGTTCGCCAATCTGATTGCAGTTGTTATAAAGAGCGCATCTCGCATATCAATTCGACCCTAGCTGTTGTTTTTTTGATTACTCACTTTTTGTCTCGCAGCCCAGCCCGAGGTGCATGAACGATGCGAAGATCCGACGGCCAGGTCCGCCTCACCTCGGCCAGGGGCGCGTTCCTTGACCTGCAAGGATCATCCATGGCTAATACGTAGCTTGCGACAATCGACATCTGAACGCCAAAAAAAATTTTTTTTTCCATCCGAGGATTTGGCGCGCACGGCGGGGATGGCGTGCTCCCCACCGACCCGAAGGTCCGGTCCGCGTCTGACCACGTTCCAGATCTTCCATTGCAACGCAACACCCCCAAGCCCACGCTGACAGTCAGCAAGAAACGAACAGTCGATTCGCCGCAAAGCGGCAGGATGCGCATCGACATCACAAAGGTGACCCAAGCCTCCCGCAAACCCGCTCCGCTGAATCAGGTTTTCTTTCCGGGGTTACCTTTTCGCCGCAGTGGATCACCAAGGCAATCATCTCCCATTCCATTGGACAATTCGCATTGTAGAGGGCGCAACTCCCAATTTTTTTTCTCGCTGGCGGATGACGACAAAGCACATCATCGGGGATGGGGTGCACAAAGAGGAAGGACATGACTCGAAGGGCATCCACCGCGCCGGCGACGGCTGGTCTAGACGCAGCGACGGGCCGATGCAGGCTTCGTTTGGCGCCTATGTTGCCTCCCCTTTTCGTATCCTTTGGTGCAGGATCCGTTCCGGTGACGGGGATCGCATCCTTGTCGGGTGAAGGCGCCGAGCGGGAGAGCGACGGGCGATGGGGATGATAAAACCTAGACATGCCCAGCGTGTTTGGGTTTTGTTGGGGGGCTAGCTGCCTGTATCGCCCAACTGCCAAGTGTCGAGCGCGAACCATGCCCAAGTCCAAGTCAGGTGCGGCGAGGGGCAGCGAGGATGGGTCGAGAGGCCTGGCCGAATGGGAAAAGTCGGCCCCTCGGCTGCCCAAGTATGAGGAAGTCCGCCCTACCGGATCGGTGCAGCCTCAGGACCACGAGGTTCAGGAGGGTGAGTAGTTAACGGACTGTCTCAATGATGGGAATATGAGCTGACTTTGATGCAGGCCAGCTCGAGCAGGCCCGAGAGGCCAAGCGGCACATCGGAGTCGTGTCGGCGACTTTCCTGATCGTCAACCGTGTCATCGGCACCGGCATCTTTGCGACGCCCGGCGCCATCCTAGCGCTTTCCGGCAGTGTCGGACTGTCACTCTTCATCTGGGTGGCCGGCATGCTGATCGCCGCTGCCGGTACTGCCGTGTATCTTGAGTTCGGCACGGCCATCCCCAAGAACGGCGGCGAGAAGAATTACCTTGAATACGTCTTTCGCAAGCCCAAGTTCCTCACCACCAGCTTGTACACGGGCTATGTCGTCCTGCTTGGCTGGGCGAGCGGCAACTCGGTCATTTTTGGGTGCGCACCCCCCCCCCCCCCCCTTTTTTTTTTTTCTTGATTTTTATTTGTTTAGGTACTGACACGCTCCAGCGAGTACATCCTCCACGCAGCCAACGTCGAAGTCAACCGCTGGAACCAACGCGGCATCGGCCTCGCCTGCATCACCGCCGCCTTCCTCATCCACGGCACCGCCCTAAAATGGGGCATCCGTTTCCAAAACCTCCTCGGCATGATCAAAGTCGTCATCATCCTCATCATCGTCGTCGCCGGCTGGGTCGCCCTCGCCGGCCACCTCAAGCTCCCGGACGACCGAAAACCCCACAACTTCACCAACGCCTTTGAGGGAACCACCGGCTCCGCCTACGGCGTCGTCACCGCCCTCTACAACGTCATCTGGAGCTACATCGGCTACAGCAACGCCAACTACGCTCTCTCGGAAACCAAAAACCCCATCCGCACGCTCAAAATCGCCGCGCCCATGGCCATCGCCGTAATCTCTGTCTTCTACATGTTTGTCAACATCGCCTACTTTGCTGCCGTCCCCAAGGACGAAATCCTCGCCGCCCGCCGTCTCGTCGCCGCCTCCCTCTTCCGCAACGTCTTTGGTGGCACCGCCGAGCGCGCCCTCTCCGTCTTTGTCTCGCTATCCGCCTTTGGAAACGTCCTCTCTGTTATCTTCTCCCAAGGTCGTCTAGTCCAGGAACTCGGACGCGAAGGCGTCCTCCCCTTTTCTCGCTTCTTTGCGAGTAACCGACCATTCAACGCCCCGCTGGCCGGTCTGTTCGAACACTGGCTCGTCTCCGTCATCATCATGCTCGCCCCTCCGCCGGGCGATGCGTATGATTTCATCCTCAACTTGATCTCCTACCCCCTCGCCATCGTCAACACCTTCGTCGCCGCTGGCCTTTTACATCTCTACCTCAACCGCAAGGAGTGGAATTGGAATCCCCCCATCACGGCGACCATGCCCGTCGTCATCTTCTTCATGCTGAGCAACATCTACCTTGTGGCCGCGCCGTTTGTGCCGCCGGAGAACGGGCAGAATATTTACAAGACGCTTCCGTATTGGATTCATTGCGTCGTAGGGTTTGGGATTATCGCCGCGGGTGCGGTGTATTGGCTGGTCTGGGCGGTTATTTTGCCGAGGATTGGGGGGTATGAGTTGGTGAGGGAGATGACGGTGGATGAGATTGATGGTTGGGAGAGTAGTGTTTTTGCGAAGAGGGCGGTTGGGAGTGGGAGGAGGTAGAAACTGGGCGGGGGGGGGGGGGGGGGGTGTTAAAATTGATAGATTTGTTTACTTGTTTTTTTTTCCTGACATTTGCGGTTATTGTTGTGCTTCTTTGTCGGTGACTTTGAATGACACCCAGGTAAGCTCCACCGGTCTTGGCTCCTGAAAACAGTCGGCTGGGCTCACATGCACGCAAATCAGCTGGCGCCATGGTTCAAGACTACCGCTTGAGGATCAAGTGCATGTTTCACGGCCGTCATTCCCAGCCTCCCTGATAAGGAGGTCATACGGCTGAAAAAGCTGAGGTGCCGAGAGGCCACAACGACGCCCTATGACCATGCCTTGGGCACAGTGCGGTGTCACTGCTCTCCCTCGAATCCTGCACACCATACTCAGGGACATTGCGATCTCGTAAAGATCTCTTGTGTACGGTAAATGGGTATCTCGTTTATCTGCCGTATCTCTCCGGCCCTAGAATTCGTCTACAGCAGTAGCAGTGCTCGCTCCTTCCCAAACAAACACGATTTCCAGCTCCGCCAAAAACAAGAACAACCAAACTCAAACTACGCCTTTGTCTCAAATCTTGGAGTGAGACGCAGGTTGAGGAAGCCCTCGGCGCCCTTCCGGGGGTATGTGTTGAGGTAGCGGAAGCCCTCTGCGACGTCCTTCTTCTCGTCCCAAAGCGAGATGTCAAAGTTGTACACGAGAGCCGCCAGGGTCTTGCGTAGGACGTGTCGTGCGATGCTGTTGAGGGCGTTAGTCTTTCAGACCTATTGAGATGTATTGCGAGATGGTGAACTTACAATTGTCCCAGACAGGTGCGGGAACCAGTTCCGAATGTAACGGAGCGGCTCTTGTTCTTCTGGGCTTCTGGGCCCTGGCCTAGCCATCGTTCAGGGCTGAAGGACTCTGGTTCTGGGTACATTTGGGGATCCCGCTCGAGGAGTCTGAGCGTGAAGCTCATGCTGGTCTGGGCTGTTGTTAGCACATGTATGTCTTGTGAGTTTTTTTCTCAGAAGCAACTCACATTGGCTGGGATGACGGTGCCGCGATATGCAACGGGCTCGGCTGCCATTCTTGGCTGTCGATGCCAAGATGGGGAGCTCAGACGGGTAGATTCGCGACAGATCGAATCCTGGATGGCCAAGTTAGCAAGTGAGTCCTTACTATAGCGGGTGAAGGGAATCATACCAAGTAGGGCAGCTGCAAGACCTTAGGGTCCCGCCATACCCGATGGCCGTAGGTGCCCACGTCGAGCGTGTCGAGCTCTTCCCGAAGTTGAGCAACGCATTGTGGGTTGTAGATCATGTAATGGAGCAGGCAAGTCAAGTTGCTGAGCAGCGACTCGTTGCCGATGAACATGGCTTGTGCTGCCTCCTGGCCGACGATTTGCTTATCGCCGAGTTCCCTCCACAGGCGGGCCAAAACACTACTGTGGTCCTTGCCGTGGCGGTTCTCCAGGTCGTCGTCGACAATATCTTGGAGGTGAGAGGAAACAAGCTGTGCCTCAAGTCAGCTGAGATCTCGTCACACTCATGAGGGGGGGTGCTCACATCATCCAGCCAATTGAGAGGCGAAATCTTGCGAAGGGAAGGAAAGATGTCAAACAGCTTCTTGATCGGGGGCATGGCGCGCAGGACCGTGGCAAACTCAATGGAGCTGAAAGCGCGGAGGTCATCGTGCACCTTGGTCAAGTCCTTCTCCCAAAGGTAGCCCATGTCCTTGTCGACAAGGTAGGACACGACAACGTCGTTAGTATAGGCCCAGAGATAGTGGGTGCCGTTGACCGGGGTATTGGGCTGGTGCGCGAGGAGGCGGTCGTGGAGAGAGTCGATGTGGCGATCCATGGTGGTCTTGGAGAATTCGGCCAGCGCCTTGCCGCTGAAGAGGGGCTGGATGATGGACTTGCGCTGGGCGTGGCCATGGGGGCTGGAGATGCCGCCCAAGAGCGTTGAGAGCAGGCCGTAGTAGTTTGTGCACTTGCTGAGGTCGCTTCTCTTGTGGTGAGTGACGCAGAAGTCGTGGTCGTTGAAGTGCAGCTCATTGGGCCCAATCCGCACGACAGGTCCTACATTGGTCGCATGTTAGATGAGGCCTCATAATGTGGTGGTAATGGGTCCAGTCTGTCTGATCAGTGAAGAACTTTAGTGAAGAACCTACCATACTGGCGGTGAAGCCTCTCGAGCGTTGCCAGCCAGTCATCTCTGATGATCATGTGGTAGGCCTCGTACAGCTTCGTGCTCGCGGCAATCTTGGGGCCGGGGAAGCCAGACAATGGGCTCAACAGCAGTCGGTACGTCGTCTTCAAAGCGATGAACAAAGCGAAGAGCAAGCCAGCAGCCACCCAGTAGTTTAGCATAATGAGATGCTCCATCTTGAGCAGAGAGAGGTGGTGGTGTTGCTTTTGAGGTTGAATTGCAACGTGAATTGGTGAATCGACGAAAGTGAAGTGATGAAAGGTGGTGAAAAGAAGAGGAGGAGGAGGAGGAGGAGGAGGAGGAATGGCAAAGAGTTTTATCCTGCTCGCCGGAGTTCCCTGCTTCTTTGAGACTCTCCACACCTCGGTGAAAGCTCTGCTGTTGTCCTCTCGTGTTGGCGAGATGGCAGGTGCCAAATATCAAGTTGGGATGGAATCAACAGACTTGGTCACGGTGGGGGCTGGCCCTGTGGCGGGGGAGTGGATCCAGGGGGATGAGATCGGGGCCGGTGGAGCTCCAGGAGAGCGGGACCGAGTTGGGATGAAAGCGCGTTAACAGATATATCTAAGCAAAGATGGGATGAAGGCAGGATGTCCCTGCATTCTTATGCCGTGCCGGGGGGGAGGGGAGTGTGGTGTTGTGGTTGGGTGTCTTCACCTGCTCGCCCGTGTGCGGGGGACGAACGCCGATGGGGCGGGAGGACTGGAGCCATGGCAGATAAGGCACCCGACGGGTGAGCGTGCTCCAAAGGAGCTTGGTGAGCGCTAGTGCCAGTTGCCCCGACGCCTCTCGGCCCAGGTTCGCATGAGCGTGCTTCCCGGGCAATTGGCTGTTTGGGCCGGGCGGTTCGCGGTTCGCCGGTATCCTATCATGGCACCCGTGGCCGGTTCCCACGGACGCGTCGGCTGCATTCCGTGCAGATGACCTCTGCGTCAGTTTTTTGCTGCATCCCGCCGTCCGAGGGAAGACTCGACTCGCGCCGAGTGAAGTAAGGTCCGGCAAAGGGACCGCCTGACGAGGCGAGGGAAGTGGCCGTCACCCAATCGTGTCCGGTTCCGAAGGTTCCAGAGGCTTGGAACAGGAAAGACCCGCCGCTGTCGTCACTTTTGGGCGCCCCGCCCTTGAAGCCCTCGAAGCCGGTGGAGCGAGAGCGGCACGCTTCGCAGCCGAAACCGTAAATCCATTGGCACTTTGGGGGACTTCGATGCGGGAAGGTGGGTCCCATGCTTTGCTCTTTCCTCCTAGGCAGCCTCAAGCTGAACATGAATCAAGCTCAGAGGCAAGCTCGCAGCATCAATGTCCCGAAATGGCCTGGCAATGGGACGACAGAGAGACATGCATCGCATGCGCACGCCTTGAACCATTTCCTGCCCTCCCCCGCCGTGCGGTAGGTAACTGGTATGATCTGATATTATTTGAAGAGATAGCAGGAACGCTGTTCTAGACTCTCGCTTGGTTGGCTGTGGTGAGTTTTCCTCGGTGAAGTGCGACGAAGCGCGAGTCTTCCCTCCCACCGAAGAGCTACCTCGATTCCGAGTCTAGAACCGTCTACATGTCTCTCGCGGCACCCACCAAGCTCGCATTTCAAGTGACGCACATACACCGACTACCAACTACCCGTGCCAACAGTCTCAGAGACGTAGCAATTCCTCCGTTGCCTCGCAGGATCGCTCCAACAGCTCGGTGTAACCCTGCCTTTGGAATACGCTCTCGAGGGCAGGGAGATAGGAATGGGTAGAAGCCATCTGTCTCAACCTTCTACGCGTTAGGGTACGTGGCGCCGAGCTTTGAGCAATTTTTCGAACGTCGCCGCGGAGAGGGCGGGCCCTAACCGGTGCGCTGGTACGCGGCCCAGTTGGGAAGACGTTACGAGACTGGCTACAAGAATGTCCCTTTGCGCGAAAGCACACTGTACATTGCATCAACCCGGGAGCCATCCCCGTCCCGCTGGGACGTTCTGGACAGTGCAATGATACTGTGCACGAACGGCTTGCCACGCGCCTGGGAGACTCCGCAGCTGACACTTGCCTATAAGGTACAGTAAGTACCCAGGGTAGTAGTGAACTGCTCGACTCGGACTCCAAGTCCAAAATGAGACTCTGCTACATCCCAAAGCATCGACATGCAAGCCATGGAGGAGCGCGTGCAGCGGGCATGGAAAGTCAACCAATCGGTCTGTTTACCGCCCGTCCCAAAGAGGCTTGGCACCGAACACATCAGACCCTCCAGCTTGCCTGGTCCAGTGCATGGCATGCTGCGATGCGGTGTTGTTGGTCAACTTTCGGCGACCTCTGTCCAATTGGGATGCCGAAGAGCCAAAGGTGAAGAGGGGGTTACGCAGCCGCAAGACGGGGCCCAACAACGTGGACCGCGTGCTACTTTGAGGCCCGCGTATGCAGCGGGACTTGTAATAGGCCCGCTTTGCTCAAAGTCCAGACCAGCAGCTAACTGTGAACACTTCTGGTACATGGCCGCGGTGAAGCGCATCAAACTATCGACATCGTGCAGCCGACGGGACCGTCCCGCCACGGCGTGAGCTAATAAAGGGTATGACGGCCGCGGAAGGACCCACCGGGAGCAGCTTCCCCTTTCCCACGGTCAGTCGAAATTCGAACACTGTCTCCATGCGCTCTCTGTCCTGGTGTCCTTGACCACGGGCCCACTCTCCACCTACCAGGGAGCAGACAACGCCGAAACCTTGGATACCACCAAGGCGCGCCACACCTTCCCAACTTGTGTTGCGGAGCCCGAATTTAACAATTTTTGGCACGGCTCCACAAGCAAGTCCAACGGCTTGATCTGATTATGATCGACAGGTAGGGCGGGATCGAGTTGATTTTGATCACACCCCGATCTCAAGATCGATCGGGGGCGAATTCGCATCGATCGAATCAGCTGCATCGCCGCATCGACAAACACTCTCCCAGCATCGTAGTTCGAGTTGGCATCGACTGCACGCATCGTGATGTTGTTCTGAGGCATGCTATTTAGCGTCCGGATGCCCAAGTGCCCGTGGTCAAGGCATTTGGAATCAACCAGGCGAATGCGGAGTAACCTCTCACTCTCAGGGTGTGGCTGAAGTATTTCCTCCATTGGTCGTGGTCGCATGCTCAGTTGGCCGTGAGGAAAATCTCCACAAAGAAATATAGATAAGACACGATTCGAAATGGTAAACAAACCCACAATTACCCCTTCCTCACATTCCCACCCCTTTCGCCTCAAAAATGCATGTTCGCCTCTCAGCGCCGCCCGCCGACTCACCCTCCCTACCTATTGATAAGAAACGGTAGCTTTCCCATCCTGCATAACAAGCCTCCCCCTCCTCGGGCCCCCATCCTCGCTGCTGCCCACCCCGTTTATCCAATCGTCATTCAGCGTCTCGTACTTCTTCCCCGTGATGCGAAATCTCCATCCCTTCTGCTCGTTCCTTGGCTCACTTGGGGTCTGAGATGCCGGGAACAGCTCTTTTATGACAAGTCCGAGGTACGGGAGGGATACCGCCATGATGGTGACGGCGGTTTCGGTGGCGGACCAGATGAGGAGGTCGGCGGATGAGAAGGTGAAGTCGGTTGAGCGGGTTGTTGTTGGGAGGAGGCGGGATTTGACGATGCCTGCGATGCCGGCGCTGGGTGGTGGTGTGAGTTTGGATTCTCAGGGGCGATGGTGATGGTGGTGTGTTTGGGGGGTTAACTTACAAGATTCCAAGACTCATCGTGATGAGGACTCCAATCTTCTCCCATATTCCCATTGGCATGTCCCTGATTAAGACGACGGGGAAGACTGTGAGTGCGAAATCCATAATCGCAGAATACGCTACGTGAGTTCCCTCTGTTAGCAGCCCCACTCAACTCTGGTGTTGATCGACACTACTCACCTCCAGCCGCAACCCCAACATTAGCCTGCGAAGCAACGCTCCAACACGTTCCCGAAGTGGTGAAATCCCAAGCTTTCCGAACAGGTGAGCATTGGAAGAAGAGAGAGAAACCGCAAATCCACACGACAAGGTTCAAGCTGATGATGATGAACCAAAGACTGTTTCGTTGCCAGGGCTTTCGTGTCATGGACAGCAGCGTGAGAGCGAACGAGGATTTGCTGACGGCCAATGCGATCATGCTAAAGAATCTCGCAGCGTACAGATGCCGTAATGCGACGGGTAAGCTTCCAGGAGCAATGAAGGCTCGGTGGTGGCCGATTCCGTGGGTGACGGCTGCGGATGTTAGTCCGGAGTAGATGACGATGCATGCCTAGGATGAAGTAAGCAAACGCCGCTACACGAAGCTTCATGTGTCTGCCAGCCACAGCACCAGAGGGGGAGGAAGTCGTACCCATGACGCGGAGAGGAGGTGGTCATCCCATCCAAGGGGTTTACCACAGCGGGCCTTGCAGAAAACCCGGGTGATCAATGTGAGGAACGAAATGCCCGTCAAGACGGAGAGGGAAATGACGATTCGAGGGCCGTTTGTCTCCTCGGCCTCCATCTTGATGTTGCTGGTGCGTATCAGGGGCTTGTGGGTCGGCGAATGTCGGCAGTTGGGATATACTCGGTCGAGGAATCGTCGTCGAGGCCGCGAGATGTTAAGTCACCATGCCATCCCGCGGGATGCAGAAGACGGTGGGACCAGCTATGTCACAAAGGGAGGGCGACCTGGTCTTTTGAGGTTCACATCCCGACCCGAAAAAAACCTCCGCATCAGCATATCCAGGCTTGCCCCAAATTTCTGATAAAAGTCCAAGAGGGTGTAGATGTGCTGCGATGATCGCCCCACCGAAACCCGTAGTCGGATGCGTTGGGACGATAAGAACCCAGAGCGCTGTGAAATCGCCGTCGGGGTTCAGATGACCCTGTCGATCAAACCTACCGTCTCTGTTGCATGGGAAACTGCTGAAAATGCAACGCTGTTGGGAGATATTGGCTAAATGGGTCCATGCTCGGACAAAACCGCATCTTTGTGCTCTGACCCCTTTCTCTCGCCGCCTGGTAACACCCTGTTTCCCGGTCGTCTGGTATCTGCCCCCGACAATAAAACAAAGGACTGCTCAGATACCCGAGAAATGAGAAAGACTACCCTTGAGAATCAATTATGCGCAATCTGCGCCAGGAATTCGGGAGCGGGTTCGCATCTCTGCCAGGAGTGCAGGACACTAAAATTGCGCTGCCTGTAGTTCAGTTCAAGTCAGCATTAGGCAGACTTTGACGAGCTCAGTATACCATTATTGGGGCAGGAGCTGTGAAATACCAACATCTTTGATTCCCGTCATCTGGGGTCCATCATCTCCTCGGGCTGGTATTGCACTTCGCCCTTAAACTCGTAAGCCACGTCACCAACCCTTGACTCAACGTCCACCGATCGCCAAGCCCAAGAAGAATCTCAATACCATAGTCCAACAGTCTTACTGCCGCCCCATACCTCGAGATATCCCCCACACCCTGCAAACACGGCCTCGTCCCCCCCTGACCATCCCTCCACGCCCTCGCCTCCGCCGTCAAACCCGTGCCCCAATGCCCCATGGCATCCAATCTCACCACCGCAGCCCGTACCGTCGCCGACGAAGCCCCATCGCTCTGTGCATCATCCGGGTTCTGAATCTGCAGCAGCTTATTGTACGTCCACAGCACCAACGTAGCCGTTAGCGCCGCAGGCGGATCATCAAAAGTGCTATAATTCGCCTTTTGTCGAATGCGCGCCAACAAGCCTCCCGCATACGCCACCGCCGTGCGTGCCGTCCGCCCTTCGTCCTCGCGCATCCATAACATGAGCCGACAGTGGTCTTTAGCCTGCCAATCCCAGACATCAAAGGTTGCCGCGAAGCGAACGAGGTCGGTTTGTGGGACGTGAAGAAGCATCAGCACGAGTAGGCGCTGGCATGTAAAGGCCGAAGCGGGTTCGCTCTCAGCTTGGCGGTTCAGAGGATGGACTTGGAGGCTTTCGAGGACGGAGACGGCGCCGCGGGAGAGCTCGGAGGTCATGGCGTGGTTGGTTTCGGCTTCGGGGCCGGTGTTGAAGAGGGGGTTTTGGAGGGCCATGTCGCGGATGTGAATGGCGTGGCGGTAGGTTGCGAGAACGAGAATGTGGTGGCTAAAGTAGCCGATGCTTTGGGGTAGGGGACCGCGCTGGGTGAGTTTGATGGTGGGATGGACGGTTGCGGTTTCGTCGCCATCTGGACTTCGTTAGCACCGCAACACAGCGTCTACGGGCACATGCCAAAGACTCACACTGATACTGGGCGATCCATTCGGATGCCGTGGATGCATTCCAGATTTGTTCCCGTGCCGGCAGCAGTTGCTTGATCTCTTGCACGGCCATGCAGGGGTTCAAGCCAAAGTAAAGGGACATGCAGGAGTCCAGAATCTGCGCGGAGAGATATATTGTTAGAGGCGTCTCATGGAGAGGGTGGAAAGGGGGAAAGGGGACTCACAAAGGTCGCAAACCCAAACCGCCTCTTCATCTCCTCCTTGGCCCATATCCTCCAAAGTTGATCGTGACTAGCCTCTGGATGATCTCTACGGATCCTCTCCAGCCCCATCATGCTCGTGAGCGACCCGTTGCGTCGAGCGAGGGTGATCATCGTATTCCGGGTGACCTCCCCAATCTCAAACGAGCGTCTAGTTCCGCCGTAAATCATGCCCACGTTGCCCAGCACTACGCACTGGGAAAACCACATTTCTCTGGCTTGACTGTTGTCTCCTTCCACCTAGTTGGACGTCAGTGTTGTCTCTAACGGGACTCGGGACGGAAAGGACTGGACTTACACTACTAGCAACAACCCTCCTCAACAGCTCCTGCAGACAAACCGCATACTGCGCCGCCCCCGGCAACTTCGAATACCGGCATCCCACCGTAGCAGTGGCCAACACCAACTGCCACCCCGTTTCCCCCGTGTCAAATGTCCCATGGTGAATAATCGGGAAGTTCGGGGCGAAGTACTCCCAATACAGCTGGACAAAAACGCTGAAAACGTCGATCGAGGCCATGTTGGCATTGCTGAAGGAACGGAAGGGCCCGTGGCCGTCGGCGAACTTCTTCATGGCTGTTGCGATCTTGTCATAGCAGGCTGGCGTCATGGGCTCGACGTGCGCGAAGTCCTCAGCGTCTAGGAGTTCAATGGGGATGTCGGTCATGTCGGGGAAGCGAATGAGGTTGTCTTGTTTTGTTGGGTTCCATTCGGTTGGCCATTGGTGGATGTTGTGGGTTGGTGGTGCTCGGGCGGGGCCTGGATCTTCGTCGTGGAAGGAAGGGAGGGTAGAGTGGGCTTGATCGAGACCGTCGATGACATTTGAAGTGAGGTTGGACAGTGGGAGGGTTGGGTCGACTGCTGTCTGTAGCATGCTTTGATCCAGAGAGAAGAAATCGGCGGCCATCCAGTCCCAGATGCTGAACTGGGGCTCGAAGTCGGCAAAGAAGGGGGCTGTGTCGTCGAGCACCATGGCCCTGGCCGCATCTTCGTGGACCCCATTTCGAGTTGGCTGTAGGCCCGGTATGGGGTTCGACACCATGCCATACCGCTGCAAGGGGGCATACTCGGGCGACATTTGCAAGATGCCGCCGTATCGGGCTCCTTCCGCTTCGGTCAGGAGGTGGCCTTGACCGACGCCATCGTTCCCCGGATGGGGTCTCAGCTGTGTGCGGTAGTCAAACAAGGTATCCTTGGCTGCATGCCAAGGGTCCGGGCCGGTGGGAGAGCTGTCACTACCGTCCATGGTGCCCCCTACGGAGCCGAAGAGGCCCGGAGTGTCGATGGCGGTGGGTGAGGGTTCCTGTTCCCCGCCGGCGGGCCATTTGAGGGAAGGGGTTCGGCGCTTGGCCCGCGGGAGGTAGACGCATTGCAGGCCGCGAGCGTTGCAGCGTCCGCAGGGTTCCTTGCCGTCACATCGTAGCCTCTGCTTGGCACAGAAAGAGCAGGCCTTTGCCACCCTGGGCGAAGGGGTGACCTTTTGGGGCGAGGTCGACGTCTGGTGGATGGCGTTGTGGCGGGCCAGTGAGTCGCTGTTGTTTCCTCAGTCAGTCGTTTTCTTCTTCTTCTGAAACTTGGCTGCCATGTAGGGGTAGGCTGACCTCCGAGCAAACTTGCGTCCGCAAGATAAGCAGGTAAAGGGGCGGTTGTTGGTGTGACTTCCGACCTTGTGTCTATACATGTGCTCAAGCCTTCTGAAGCGATCTCCACACAAGGGGCAAGCAAACCGGCCGGCTCCACCACTCGGGACGTCGCTGTCCAAGTGCCGGCCCGCTTCCGAAGCAGTGCTACCCACGAAACTCATGGGTGTCCTTGCCAGTGAAGCAACCACAAGACAGACGAAGAGCAAAGGTAGCAGCAACCTAACCCTGTTCCCTGTTGTTGAGGACGACGACGGAGAAAGCTAAGATGCCGGGCTAGTGTGCAAAGGAGAGAAAGACGGAGAGTTTCGTGGCAGGGACAAAGCATTGGGGACCAGGGCATCTCCGGCACAACCGCCGGCTTGCGAGCCCTCTTGCAAGTGGAATGAAAGCTCTCTCCAGGCATTCGGTACTGCTGGTCGGGATCTGGCGTGTCCGTTGGTTGGGTCAAAAGATTTGATGGGTCGCTAGCATGGCTAAAGTCGGAGACTACTTCCGGATGCCCAGGCTTGGAATAAGCATAATATATTTTGAGCGTTTCGTAGACAATAGAGCTTAGCGAGGCCCAGCTGCATGACACCCGACTGACACGATGCCTTTCCATTCGTCGGCGCAGCATATGGGGGACCGATTTCTGAAACATGACTCGAGTGCTATGCTCCGAGTCCCTCGGAAGGTGGAGGTGGGGGAAGGAGAGGGCCCGCTCGGAATGAGGAGGATCGACAGGCAGAATGCGATTGATGACAACGGTGAGGTGTTGATTTGTCCAACTCTCCGTATTTATACCATGACCTGTGGTGTTTTAAGTAGCTGGTGCGGCTGCTGCTGCTGCTGCTGCTATATTAAATCCGCCTTTGACGTCAAACTTCTATCCCCATGCTGACTCTTAATAGAAACCACCGCGTGGCTTGCTCAGTACGTCCCCCGGGACCTCTGATTCATGAGATAGGCGTCCTCCTTTGGTGACGGATACGAGTAACGAAAGTCGGGGCTTGGGAACGACATGTCGAAGTCGTGCACCAGTGGCACCTTGTCCATACCCCCCTTGTTTGTGCTGCTCGCTGTATCCGACTCTTTCTTCTCGCTGGGAACAATGTCCCACTGGTTTGAAATACGCCCTTCCAGCCCCTCCTTCGGTCCAACTGCACAGCTTGTCAGCTCAGTTTCTTGTTGGCTGGAACAAGGAACTTACGTATCAAGATGTATAAAAAGTCCACCACAACGGGTGCCCACGTGAAAAGAGTCAGCACCTGCCCGACGCTCCAACGCGTGTCCTGCTGCGAGTATCCCGCACGCTGAACAATGAGCCGGCGGTACTCGGTGAACAGCGCAAGATACGCCCACATGCCGATGAAGTTTAGCCCAGCGACGACCAGCCACCAAACTTCTCTGACCTTGTTCAGCCCCCTGTGAGGCCCAAAAGCGGGTATCCACAGGACACGGCGACTCCGGACCACGACGAACCAAAAGACAGAGGTAAAGGCGAACGTGCCAGCACCGATATATAGCGCGGGGCGAACCGAAAACTCCTTTTCTGATGGCGCACACCACCGCTCAAAGTTCTGTTGCGGGGAGAGCATCTTGTAGAAACCCCCGCCCTCCGTATGGGTCAGAAGTCGAGAAGCGTTGAAGGCGACGACGCACACCACGACACTGAGGACGATCATTAGAAGCCAGATGGCCACTCTCAAGTTCGACCGGCGCAGGGTCCCGCGGGAGGCGGCCTGGAGGATGGCGACGGGGAAGACGGTGAAAAGGGGGAGTAGCACCGAGAGCAGCGTGGCGTACACGGTGGTGTACTCGCCGCCCGTCAAGTTGCTGTACGAGTTTTCAAAGGCGGAGGCAGCGAGCATTGAGAGCGCAAAGACGATGGCGCTGTTGAGGAACTGGTCGAGGCTACCATGCATGGCGGCGGACAGCCGGTAGGGGATGTGGAGCTTGGGGAGGCCGAGACGGACGATAAAGTTGCCGACGTGGGACTTGCCGGTGATGTGGTGGTCGAGTGACATGAGGGCAAACAGAATGGTGGTGATGATGGCCTCGAGGAAATAGGTGATGACCATGCCGATGCCAGCCAGGTCGGCGATGCCCTCCCAGTCCAGCGCTTCGCAAGTTTCGTACCTGCAGTTCTCGACGGCGCTATTTCGCATGATGGTGTAGACTGTCTCATTGCCGTAGACAACATCGCTTGTGAACCATTCGAGGATCTGGTAGTCTGTCGGCACCGGGATGAGGTCCTCGGGGAGCGAGTTTCGGATGTACCAGAGCGTGGGGAGAAACTGAACCTCTTCGGCTGCCGCCCACATTCCCGCGGCGGTGCAGTTGCGACTGAAGTTGAACTCGGTGATCGCTGGTGCCGCCCACGACAAAGGCTGCCCCGTGGCCGTCGGAACGGTGGTGGATGATATGGCGCTCATCTCGGAGGTCGTCAACGTCTGGCACTGGTGGTGACACTTGGTAGGACCATGAACAGGTAGGAAGGGAAACAGTAAAAAAAAAGAAATAGACCAAAACCAAGTCAAGGCCGGGTAGCAAGCTGGGTTCGACGGAGAAACCGGAGTATAAGCGCAGCAACAACCCCCTCCCTGGCAAGGTGGTGTGTGGTCGCACAACCCAACCAGTTTGGGACTCTTCGAGGCTTGTTTTGGAAACGAGAGTGAGCGCTGATTCGTCACAGAGGACATCCCCAACCCTCCCCGCTGCACTTGGTTATGCGCAAGGCGAGGCTCTGATGGCGGCCCGAAGATCTTTGCAGACGCCATTGGGCGCCACAGTGACACGGATTGGTGACAAGTTGCTGGCACAAGATCCGCGCGTGTCCGTGCCGCAGTTGGCGGTGGCATTGCCCAGCCCTCCTCTGCGCCCAAATCCACGGGCAAAATTCTGCTGCCTGCTACAGCATAGCACACCATCTTTAGTGGCCTACGAAAGCGTTAGCACTGGCTCGGTCTTTGAAGAGGAGGGTACTGGGTCGTCGGCTTCCCGTGTCGCATCGCATTTTGGCTGGGGCATGGCTGCCCAATCCTCCGTCGGTCATCGGACGGTAGGTAGAAGCCCGAAGCTCGCACGGCTATGGTCACATATGAAGTTGCAAACTGGGTGCTAACTGAAGCTTCGGCTGGCGTCGCGTGCAACGGGGCGGGGGTGCCAAGCTCCACGGCGCGGAACCGCCCGACCCTCCATTGGAAGCACGAGAGAAAGCGCCTGGCAACAAGCTTCTTCCCTTCGGGTTTGCTGCATCGCTTAGCTTGGACTCAACGGCGCGCGTTGGTTACACGAGGATGGAGGCAGATCAGGAACTGTGGGTCGGGAACCAGGAACGTGCCTTCGCATCGTCAAGATCAAATCTTGCTGTGGCAGCGGTAAAATGCATTGGAGGGGCCTGTCAGCTTCCGCGTCACCAATCAGAAGACGCGATTTGACTCAGCAAGCGAATCGGGCTCCCAATCTATACGCAGAGAGGCAGCTGGCGGCGCAAGTCCTCAAGGTTCTCGTCCTGCAAAGCGAGTACTCAAATCCACGTACCTGAGATGGGAAGGACCGCCTCACTGGTAACTCACCCCCGCTGCGAGGGCTTTGGCTTCCAACAGCATGGCGGTTTTGGCAGCGGTGCTAGATCTCCGGGAGGTCCGCGCAAAACTTGTTGGGTGCGGAGTCAGCCACCGTCGCAAGATTGGCTGGGCAACTTGGACGCGACGCGGGGCAAGCCATGACGTCAGCGAGCCAAGCAGGGCACTGGGCCTACGGGAGCCATGGAGAGCTTGTCGCAGATTTCCTCTGCTCTTCATCATTCTGGTGATATACGCTGCCGGGAACAACAGATTCGATACAAAAGAACACGATTTACGCGCGGGGAAACTGAAGGAACGAGAGTGGAGAGCGAGAGCCTGTGGGCGAGCCGGAGACTGATCGAAGCGACGCTGGCAAAAACAGGGGAGATGGGTCCCACCAAGGATGGAGATTCGGAGTCGTCGTACTTTGGGCAAGCACGACCCGCGGCATACACCGGCGAAGCTGCCTCCACATCGACCACCGTCACGCCTGCAACGCCCATTATCGAGGAACCGCCAACGGTGAGGGAGTCAGCGCCAGCGCAATCACCATCCCTCGTCGGCTCCCCGCTGCGCCACGCCCGAACAGCCCAGGACGACTGCCGCCGCGATGTGCAGCACCGGTCACTGGACCGCCAGCAGTCAGCGATCCGACTCCGCCGATTGAGGGGTCCACTTCCGTCCCGACTCGACTTTGCATCAGCCGCAAATCCCCAACAACCTACTGTCGCACAACCACCCCGCACCGCCAACACAGACCGCGACGCCGCCGCCGGCCGACGACGCTCGAGCTCCGAACCCCAACGCCCAACCTTTCCCGATGGCGCTATCGCAAACACGGCACATCCATTACCGCCGGTCATCGAAACGGACTCTACCCTTTCCCCGAGAGCCGATCCAGTGCCCGTCGAGAGTCATGACGAACTTCGGAGGAGAGGGTTCCACCGTTTTCTTGGTGGTCGACGACGCCAAACCATGACAGGGCCACCGGCCGAGAACGGCATCCCGGTTGGAGAGGACTGCTACGACTCTAGGATCGTGGACTTTCTCGATGTCGTCGGTAGGTTTACCTACTCCATGCCCCTGATGATCTCGCTCCACTGACACCTCAATGTGCCCTGCCCTCAGATCCGGAAGTTGCAACCTTATCATCCATCACCAATGTCCAAAACTCACTGTTCGTCCCATCTCTCGGCAGATGGGTGAACCGCCGGCCAACGTATGATCTCTCCCACCTCCCTTCGATGCCTGGTGCGTTTCCTCCATCCGTGGATGATCTAGACAAGGGCAAGACCACTGGCGAGCCGCAGCCAGGCGTTGCCAGAAGCCCCAGCCTGTCGTCGGTCCTCTCCGCCCCACAGTACGCTATCCTTCCCGATAATGCGACTCTTGAAGGCTGGCGCGAGGAGGATATCAAGTTGCTCAACGACTACGTCCGACACATGCTCCACTCACGGCGTTCCAAGTTGAAGCAGCGGCTCAAGGCGTTTGGGAAGTACGCGCGCAAACCTCTCGGCTTTTTTGTCACATTGTACGCCACACTTATCACGCTTTTCGTAAGTGTCTCCGCTCAGGCTGCTAGCCGACGTCGAGGCTATCGGCACCACTAACATCTCTTGCAGGGCTTAGCTTGGGTCCTTTTCCTCATCGGGTGGATTTACGTTGGGGATAGGCAGCTGTATGCTATCGACGTCATCGATTATGTGCTCGTTGCGCTATTCAACTTGGTGGGCCTCGGTCTCGCACCTTGGCGAGCTGTTGATACCTGGCACATGGCCTACGTCGCTCACTACCACAGAAAGACGTGGAAACTCCGCAAGAAACTCCTCCTTCCGAAGCTGAAGGACCACAACGACCTGCCCACGGCAGACACGAACGGACAATCATCCGACTTGGAAGCCGGGCCGCAAAGGCAAGTCGAGAAGGACGAGTTTTATCCGGTCCTTTCCGACAAGGAGCAGGAAACGCTTCTTCGCCACCAAGCAGCGCTCGCGAAATCGCACACTTTCTACAAGCCCCACGAGACGCAGACTCACCACGCGTTCCCCCTACGCTTGCTGGTCGCCATCGTTCTGCTGCTCGATCTGCACTCATGCCTGCAGCTCGCCCTCGGCATTTGCACCTACGGAAAGAGCTACGAGGAAAGATCTGCAGCCGCAACAACGTCCATCCTCTGCTTCTCGCTAACCACCAACGCCCTCGCCGGTCTTTTGATTTCGCTTGGTGACCGTCGGACCCGGAAGAAGGACGTATTGGAGCGGCTTTTAAAACAGGACCTGACTGCCGAGATGATGGAGAAGATCAAGCGAGATAAACAAAAAGAAGAAATGGAAGCCCAGAAGGGAGAGGATGGCGATGACAAAGGTCTGCTCAGCGTCGGCGCCCCGCTTATAGAGAAGATACGAAAGAGCTCAGACAAGAGGAGGTCTGAAGAGATTAGCAGAAGGGATACGACGCAAGGAAAGGGAGTTTAATGTCTGTTTCACGGGCATATAGTTGCGAGGGATCTTTAGGAGACAGGATTAGAAGCTTTTGATTAATTCAGAGATGAGACAAGTAGATGGTAGATACATTCAGACACGAGAAACGAGATATAAGACAGGCTTGGATAGTATCTCGGCCATTACACCAGTCAGACCTTTCCGAAGTGTGGAGCAGATGCATATCTGGGCCATTTGAGACCCCGAGAAGCCACACAGTTCCTCTCAATGAATGCTACCTTATTCTCTCTGACGATGTTGCCTGGGTCTTTGACGTCTCTGGGGATCCATCTTCATTTTGTCTTTATCGCGCCTCAAAGCTGGGACGGATCGCCACCGACGGCTACCAAGACGATTTCATCCCGAGAATGGAAGCTTTTCTTTACGGTATATGCCCACAATATTACGCTCTGGCTAGAATAAGGGTGACCCCAACCGACACAACCAACCCTCGTCAGATAATGTCATCAAGCATCACACTGCTTCTTACCCTTGCCCTTTCCCTTGCCAACGGGCTTGCCCGGACCCCTATTTCAAAAAAAAGACGTGTAAGCAACTCATCACATTTCATTCGTCCAACACAGAAAAGTACAAGATTTTAAGTAGGTACATTCTCCCACCACAACTTCACACATCTCCTTCACTTTTTGCAATCTCACTTACTCATCAAAAAGCGCATAGTTGGGCCCATTGTTAGCCCCCACACCAACCGTCGCATGCGCCACAATCTTGCCCAGCAGCCCCGTCTTGACATCACGCGCAATGACCACGACGCGGTTATCGTCCTGAAGAGCGGACACAACGAGCGAGCCGTCCTTGTTGAGGGAGAAGCCGCGCGGGTTGCGGCCGCCGGCGGGAGCGGTCTGCACGTGGGTGAGGGCGCCGGTGTCGGCGTTGATGGAGAAGGAGACGAGGGGGTCAGATGGGATTTGGGTCGAGTTGGTGGTATCGAAGTTGGGGATTTTGAGGAGGGATTCGCCACGGGAGGAGACGATGACGAATTTTTGGTCGGGCTGGGGGAGGGGGGGAGGGGGGCGGGGTGTTAGTCAGATACCAAGTGTTAGGTATGATGATGATGTGACTTACGGAAACCTCAATCTCGGCCGACTTGGTGCCCGCGGGGACGCTTCCGCCGGGACCGTGGGTGCTAAAGGTGAAGAGCTGGGTGAACTCGGGAATGGCATCGGCCTTGTAGGCGACGCTGTACCCGGTGATGGTGTTGGACAGCTCGTTGGTGGAGTAGAGGAAAGTCTTGTCGCCGGCCTTGGCGAAAGCAACGTGACGGGGGCCGGATCCGGCAACGGCCTTGACGGCGCCGACCGAGGAGTAGCCTGCGATGCCGGCGTCGACCTTGTAGACGCGGAGGAGGTCGGCGCCGAGATCGGGGACGACGAGGAACTTGCCCGTGGGGTCGAGCACGGCGTCATGGAGGTGAGGGGCGTCCTGACGCTCCGGGACGGTGCCGGGGGCGGAGAGGGTGTACTTCTCCTCCTTCAGGAGCTTGAGGTCGCTCGGGTTCGACACGTCAAAGGTGGCAAAGGCCGAGGTGTCGCTGTTGGTGTTAGTTGTGATAATCATTTTTCAGAGAGTCTGATGTACGTACTAGTAGGCAATGGCGAGCTTGCTGCCGGCATCAAAGAGCGTCGACGAGACGGGGCTCTTGGTCACGGCAAGGGTGTCGAGGGTGCTCAACAAGCCGCCAGCAGACGTCTTGTACGAGGTGATGGAGGCAGAGCCGCCCCAGCCCTCATTGAGGCAGTAGAGGACGCCCTTGGCACGGTCCAGGGTCAACCAGGTCGGCTCGGAGCCGCAGTCATACTTGCGCTCCAGCACGGTGAGGGACGAGCCATTGAGGTTCAGCGCGGTCACGGCGTGGTCATTGTACGACGTGGCGTAGATGATCTCGGCCGAGGCAGAGCACCCGAAGAGGAAGGCGAGCAGTCTCTTGTTCATCTTGACTTTGTATCGAACCGGGTTGACCTGGGTGTATGCAGCTGCTGTGGTTTGTCGGTGCGTCGAGGACAAGCAAAACCCGGGGGGGGGGGTCCTTGAGCTTGACAGGTGCTGGGCCAGGGGTATTAATATCGATCCAGGGGTAGCAACCGGAGCTTCCCACAGCCGCCAAGGATTCCGTCACCGCGATCCAAATCATTTTACATTATGTTGGTGCTATACGTCCCGCCGACCCAGGCCACGCGCATCGCCGTCCTACAATGCCTCGCTAGCGGTAAATCGGGGATGTGACATTGCCCCTTAATGAATCTACTCTCCCACGACCCAGGTGGACGGGTAAGATTGTAAAGGCTGAAAGGGATGCGAGGGTCGCACCCAGTGCAGCCTTAGGCTGACGTGTTATGGACAGGGGGGATGTTTAACCGACGGCGGAACGTAATCCGTTTATTTTTTATTTTTTTGCGGGTTTGAGTGATCCTGGCGGGGTTCTTCCCACTCAAAGCGACCAAGGAAAAATCTCGCAGAGGAACAGTAATACGGGGGACCGTGGGGAAGCATTGACCCTAGTTTACGAGCTTCGGCCCGCAGCAGCGGTCATACGACGGGCGGGGGGGAAGCCTGCCATACCTTTTACAACCTACCTCATGGGGATTCTCTTCCGTCGATCCATACCGCGTCTGCCAAGACGCTACTCGGTACCAGCACCGACTTGCCGTCTGACTCGGCCAAAAAACCCTGGCCAGTTCATGATCAATGCGACCCCAAGTGTCCATCTGTTTACTTTGCTGACATCACTCGCGCTGGATTCAAGGGGTCCGTGGGATTAAGCCGTGTCGATGCCCACTCACCGAGTTGTTGACTTGAATCCTTCAGGCCAATCGACCGGGATTTGTCTCGATGAATCTGGGGAAAAGGATTTTGTCCCAAGGTACCCAAGGTACGGATACAAGGAACCACGGAGTGCTGAGCCACGGGGCAGGGCTACTCATATTCGGGCGGCATTTCACGTTGGGGTATCTTTTTTTATTATTCATGACTGCGATACTCTTGTGGTCGAAACAAACACCATGCACTCGGCAGGTCATTCTGTTTTACAAAGATGTACGATCGTATCGTTCTCAAAACACCAACTTAGGCCGGAACCCCCTTTTCCACCTCTCCTCCGCCTGGAGTCACTGTCCGGCTCGTCATGGACGCGCTGTTGCAAAAAGACCCTCGCATCGGCGGATGTGCTGGACGGACCAGGGCCCTCAGGACGGGAACCGAGGCAGCCATGATTGTGATGCTGCTCTCTGCGGTTCCCAGAACAGTGAGCCAGACACCGTCAACTAGCCCGTTGTTAGTCCGATGCCTCATGAGGCGATCCACAAGAGGGAGGTGCTTACTAAGATCGAATTTGTTGATGGCCTGCAGTTGCGTGATCTTTGCAAACGAGATTACTCCGGCGCTGTTGATGAGCGATGGTCAGTCGGACATGGCCCATGGTGTGCGGCTGCCAGGGATGAGGTATACTCACAACACGCCCATGCTCATGGCGAATAAAACACCCGTCTTCTCCTTCTTGTTGAGAGAGAGGGTCAGGATGATCTTCCATGGAAGTAGGGCAAGAAAGATATCCATCGCGCCCGAATAGGCTGCCAATCTTTGTCAACCCCTTTTCCACAAGCGGTGTCGAAATTTCCCCCCTTACCTGCTGTAAACACATTGTAATCGATAACAACCTGCTTGGGCCAACAACTCCCCTCCGCCATAAATGGACTCCAAAGCTTCCTCGTGGGCGTGCACTGAATGTAGGTCGCCAACGCGGCGAAGCCCATGAAAACGTTGATAGAGACGATCATAAACCACACGGCCTTCTTGACCCATCCATCCGATATCCTGAGGACGGTGAGGGCGAAGGAGGTTTTGCTCCACATGGCGGCGAGGATGGAGAAGAAGCCGCCCGTGTTCGACACGAGCAGGAACATGGGGATGTCCTTGGGGTGGAAGTCCCAGATGTGTTTGCCGTATCCGATTGTGATGATGAGGGAGATGAGGGAGGTTTGGGCGGCGAGGCAGATCTGCGGTTTTATTGTTAATAATGCGAGATCTTTCAAATCTGCAAGGGGAACCCACCCAACTGGCTGCCAGCACATAATCGTCCCACCACAGCCCCCGCCGTCTCAGACGCTTGCAGTACACACGAAGACCCAGAAAGACGGCCGCCAGCCCCGTCAGCATCCAGACGCCGTAATTCAAGGGCGGCCCGTAGTCGTCGTGCGGGTACCCGCTAAAGTCGAACGGCCAGCCATTCCATTCACCCGGTGGAGGTGGACCCTTCGGAGTCGTCATGTCACTTCCTTTTCGTCACGCCGGAGACGCTCTCCCTAGGTGTAGTCCGTTGTTTGCCCCGACGGCGTAATTCCGGGTTGTGAACGGCACATCGGAACAAGAGTTCGCGGGGTTCGAACTTTGGCGAGAATCTCAGAGCGGCATTGAAAACGGGAACAGCTGCGCGGACGGGGGAATGCACACCCCTAAATACACGGCAATGGGAAACCCAAAGACCAAAGGATTTCCGGGGCTCCGACGTGGACGAGATTATCCGATCTGGATGCGATGGCGATCAAGGTCGATCAGTCGCTCAATTGAGGTTCTGCGACTACAAAAAAAGCACTAAAACCTGGAACCATCCCAAAATACCCCTGAGTGTATCACGGCAGTGGGGTTCGGGGGACCGTGCAACCATCTCATCACCCCTACCGTCTTGACTTTTGGGGCTGAGCAAGTAAAAAATCTTTGCACATCTGATGGAAATTTCCCTGCACTCAGATCTACTCCCCGGTTTCTCAAACCCCCAAGGTAGTGCATCTCAATTAGCGAGCTGCGCCTGCGTAAGAAAAAGGCCCAAATCTCCCCCAGAACCCAAGACCGTGCGCCGCTCTCCAGGCCATCATCAACCGCAACTGGCCAATGTCCCCCATCAAACGGGATCCAAGCAACAGGATACCCCGCGCGACATGCATTGTAGTTTGTCTTGATGGGAATCCCACTTCCCCTCCCCGGCTCCGCTGAAGCTCATGGAACCGCCGTAGGAGATGTCGTTCATGGTGCCGCCGACCCAGTGGAAGGCGAAGATGAGGCGGTAGGAGCGGTTGGGGTTGTATTTGTTGGGGACGCGGACGATGAACTGTCGGCTACGGCCGTTGACGGTGATGGATTTGACTCCTGAACCGAAGGGGGATTTGCCACATCCTGAGGAGGGGTTGGATGTTTGACGTGAAGTCGTCATGAATTCCAGATCGAAGCTGCACCCTTACCCCCTTTACATCTGCCCCTAGATTCTACCCCTGAATCTCACCAGCGTTATTACTGCCCGGGTGAAGTTGCCTTTACGGAGAAGCCATAGCCAGCTACCATCCATGGTGAGCCAGAATTCCACGCCAGTAGGTCACACCGTGATTTATTCCCCAAATCCCAGCTTCAAGTCAACAGTACCCGAGTGGCGATGTCGACGTGTAACCCAAGTTAAAAGGAGATGTCGGATCTGTAATATTCCATCTGAACCTGTCACTGATGAGGCGACACGCTAGGGGGATTGGCGCGCTTACATCGTGGCTCAAAGCGACCTGTTGGCACTTGACGATGGATTCTCCTCCGAGACTTACTCAACCGGGTCCCGGAATGAAACACAACAGCATCTCGGCATCCGTACATAGGTGAGTTCTCGGGTTCGGCACTTACATGGTCGGCTCGGTATTTGGCTTGGTAGACGGAAGGCGTGGAGAATGCGGAGAACAGTGCCACCTAGCATCCAGTCCGATACATGGTCTTTTCTCACATGCTTCCTTGGCCTGGAGTAGCGACTATGGAATTCCAGAAAGTGGATCGCCGTTGCCAAGTTCCGGAGGCGACGAAGACGAGATTCGCGATGGTCGGTTAATACCGTTGATGCTGCCTCCATCGATAGACCCACGGTCTTGTAACTGTGGCGGTGGGGCATTCGACCTGCGGGCACCTTTAGCGATCTCCATCAGGCGCGACTTTCCGGGGAACGGCAGTTAGACCGGCAGTGACCAGCGACAAAAGCTTTGGATTGTTATCCTTGTTAACTGTTGTAAAGTCCTGCACCCGCGACACGAAGACATAATCATGAACCTGCCCTACTCATTCAAGAGTAAATGGGAGACCTAACCATTTTAGCTTCTGTTTTATGCCCTGATTTACTTTCCCGTCCAATATCTGCACAGGACATGGACCTCCTGCCAGTCTCGTTGCTTCCCCCTCGACTCTTCCATCGTCTGATTGTGAGGGCTAAAAAATGGAAAGGAAGCGGTTGTTGGAAACGAACCTTCAAGTCTGGACTCTGCGAGGGAGGAAAGAAAAAGAGGCCTGGCGTTGCCAAAAGAACCAGGTGCTGTTCTTATACGGCGGTGGGCGTCATCGTAACAGTAGGGACTTACCCGTGACACGGATGAAAGCATCTCACTTGCTGATTTCCCGAGCCGCGTGTTAGTGTTACTGCTCACCGAAAATTGCTTGTATGGTGGGCTTGGTGCGGGGTACTAGTAGACTGGACGAGCTGTGTAATGCGCAATGCGCAAAGAGCCTCATGGTTGCCTAGAGGCAGGTGTTGCTAAGCGGGATACCCCGCAATGGCTCACCTCAACCTTTTGCCTACGCGATTCGACCCAGTTCACCTTCCAAGAAGTCACCCTTGTTCCCTCTTCAAGTCGACTCCCACACCGAACTTGAGGTGTGAAAATTTGTGATCATGGCACCCACAAACCCTCCGCGCCAAACGACGCCTGAGCCAGATGCTGTATCCGATGTAGCATCCGATGTAGCATCCAGGGGCTCCAGGACCGAAATAATGCCACATTATGACGACAAGGGCATCGTGGATAGCCCCTGGGAGATTCGCATCATTCTGATACCATCAGCCCGGGATACCACCCCGCCAATGAAGGGGACGAATGCCTACCTCCGTCTCAAGTCCCGAAATCTCATCCTCAACACAATCATACCAGGACGGGATCACACTTCCTTCTTCACAACTGTGCAGTCTCAGCTCAGGGACGCCCTGCAAGGACGCGAATGGATACCCCTGGCGACCTACTACGAACAAGCGACTGGTGCTACTCGTCTTGCACCGCTCCCTCCGGCCTTGGTCGACCACGGATACACCTACCAGTTTCTCGCTCAGAACTGTCTTGTCCAGCATCCGTCCAAGCCCAAAGTCACCATCTACATCGCGCTGAGACATACGACCCTGAGCTGGGATCAGATCCGCCACTTGCCACGTGCCAGACCTCGCATCTCTGGTCTTCGATCTCTGCCGCCAGAACGGTGGTGGGATTTGGATGATCAGCTGGACCTAGAGGAACTTGCTACGCATTCTACCTACGCACTAGTTCTTCGACCCAAGCCAGCCGCTCCAACCGCTAACGACGTCAGCCAGACATCAGCAGCGGATTCCAAGTCTCGAAGCGTCTCGTCGTGTCCCAAGCCCGCACCAGCACAAGGACCCGGCACCGCGAAGAATAAGCACCCGTGTCCATACTTTGACTGTCCCCGGAATCGTCTCCCCTTCAAGCAAGAGTGCTTTCTCTTTGAGCACCTCGAGGGGAAGCACAAAGACACGGCGTGGAGGACCGAAGTGCCGGCAGATGATGGGTCAAGCTCCACGGTGGACCCTCTTGTTTCAGGGGTCGATCAAGACACTACATCGAAGACTCCCCTCCCGGATAATTCAGGGGACACCAATGTTGCGTCTTCATCCAAGCCACATGCAACTATTACACCGCCCAGCTCAGTAGACCTAGCAGCGTCCACGGAGAGTCTACAGGAGAGCTGCCAACTCCAACCGGGAGACACAGAGCACAGCAGCGGCAGAGATAACAGCGCAGAGGGCTCAAGTTACAGTGCTGACTCGGGTCATGGGGCCTCGAGCAGCACCGAGGGATATGACAGAACCCAGCCCAAGAGAAGGCGAACCTCGAATCAAAGCGGCGGTGGAGGCAATGGGAGCGGCGATGGTGAAGATGATGAAAACGACGGAGGCGAGGAAAACGGCGCGCAGAGCCACACGGGCAAACAACAAGGCCCGGGAAAACGGTTCGCCTGCCCATTCTTTAAGCACGACCCGGTCAAATACGGCTCGGACTCGTCGTGCAGGGGAAAAGGATGGCCGAGCTCGCATCGCGTCAAGCACGTTTGACCCTCCATGTGCAACCATCGAATGCTAACTCTTTTTTGGCAGAGAGCACATCTATCGCCGCCACCGCGCACCTCGCAACAAGTGCCAGCGGTGTCACGAACGCTTCGAGACAGACGTCATGCTGAGAGACCACGCATCCATGCCTGTTGCCTGCGACCCTCGAAGCGAGCCCCTGAACCCCCCGGACGGCGTGACTGAAGAACAGGAAAAGCTGATCCGAGCTCGGCGAAAGAACGTTAGCGAGGAGCAGAAATGGATTGAAACGTACCAAGTCCTTTTCCCTGGGGAGGAAGCCATCCCGTCTCCATGTATGTTCACCCCGCCCCCCCCCCCCCCCCCCCCTCCCCCTCCCCCCTTTACTTATAACCTGCTCTTAAATGCACACTGCTAACTATGCCTAGACTCGGAATACCCAAGCCAAGACCCAGACCCCGAAGCCTATCAGGCCTTCCTCGCCCGCACGGTCCCCGAAAAAGAACGGAGCACGCTCGAGTTGAGGCTCGCTCACGAGCTGCGTGACGTAGTGCTGAGAGAGCAGGACAAGAGCCGCGTGATCGCCAAAATCACCGACGTCTTTCACAAGGTTCAACTCGACATCTACCGCCAATTCATCACCCATCACGGTAGTCCGGCTCAGACTGCAGCAGAGGATGCAGCTCATGCATCCCCATCCAACAGCCCGGACGGAGTGTTCAGCTCAACAGCCACGGCCGATGTGCCGGTGTTGCTCGGCGGGGATCATCAGCAAGGGACGTCCAACGGTGGAGTAGACCCAACGGAGGAATTCGACGGCGAGTCGTACGCACTCTTGTTGAATTCCGCTTTTGAGGATACAGACATTGGAAATATTGACACCAGGGGTGGCATCTGGGGCATGAATTGGGACGGTGGCTACACCCTTTGCCCACCAGCGGAGGAGGACCGAGAAGAATTGTCAAGTGCGCCTAGAGGCTAGAACAGTATCAAGACAAATCGTCAGTTTTCAGTTTAATCATTTTGGTATAAACTACTTGCCCCCCCCCCCCCCCCCCCCCCCGAGTCGAATTGCACACTTTGCAACCTCCCTATATCCCCTTCGTCTCCTTCTCCCTCACCACCACACCCCCCAACCCTTTGATATCCTCTACCACCTTCCTCCCTTCATCGTGCACCGCATGCACCTTCCCATTCACCTTCCCCCCCGCCTCCTCCACACTCTCCTTCAACTTCAACACCGTACTCTCCACCATCTTCAACTTCCCCGCAATCGCCGCACTTTGCACCTCACCCCCACCCCCATTAACCCGCGTATTCGTCATCGAATTGTAACTATCTGGCGTATTCATCTCAATCTCCCTCTTTGTATCATTGTACATCCCCCTCACCACATCCACAACCTCGTGCACATCCAACATACACCCCTCATGCGAAAAATCCCTTTCCCGCTGCTCGATAAACTCGCGAACTTTCTTCCACTCGTTCCCAAAGTACTTTAACCGCGCGGGAAGACCAGAACCTTTCAGGTAGGTCAAAAAGCCAGCGATGACGGTGTTGAGCGCGCCAAAGGCGGTGATGGCCTTGTTGTCGGCGTTGGCGGCGCCGAGGGCGGTCAGGGCCGCGGCGAGGATGATTTGGAGGAAGTAGCAGGCGTTGATCACGGCGGAGAAGACTTTGTAGCTGTCTTTTGCGACTTGTTCCGAGTGCACGACGCGGGCGTAGAGGCCGATGTTGTCGGCGGGGCGGGCTTTGGATTCGTGGAAGCCGAGGTTGGGATGGGCGGTGATTCCGAGCATCAGGCGGAAGAGGGTAAGTTTTTCGCTGGTGCTGCTGGCGATGGGGTAGTCGGCGGGGTGGTGGAGTTGGTCTTGTGGTGGGAGGTGGTGGGAGAGGTAGCCGCCCTGGGTTGATGATGTTGCGACGGATCCGTGGATTGCTGTCCCTTGTTCTTCGTCGACGTGGCCGTTTGGTTGGTGATTCTTGGATGCCAGCAGGCGCATAGCGGCCTGCATAAAAGACGCCATACTTCCGAGTCACCGTGATCCGAGTCACCGTGATCCGACTTCCTTTATTTTAGGGTTCGCCAGTAAAACCGCCGAGCTGAAGCGCGACTCAGAGCATCAACGTCGTCGGCTCGGGGGGATGCGAGGACGTTCTGCGCGCCCGTTTCGTGTCTGGCAGAGATTTGCGGCCACGCAGTCGACGCGTGCCGGGGCATTCGGCCATTTTTGTCCATCACCACTGTTGTTGAGCAAGGGCCTGGACTCTCGATATTTGGGGGCTTGACCGGTAACGATAACCCCCAAGCGGATCCTCGCCGATAATGATCGAAAAAGTCAAGCCCCACGACGCGAAGTGACCGTTATCAGCAATCTATTGGATGATGGAGCCCCACTATCAGGGTCTGGACTGCATCTTGAAATTTCACTCGCACCTTCAGCTCCTCGCCTGTGATGTGGCTTGTATATTGTGCCCAGATGGGTTACGGCAGGAGCATGGGGGGGTAGCATGCAGCACAGGATTTCGTCCACTCCCGCGATCTCCTGGCGTTCTCTTTATCTTGTTGTCCAAACCCCAAAATGAGGACGAACATTCTGTCAACCGGGACATGACAGACACGCACGTTGAGAGCTACCTAGCCCGGAGAGAATGTGCTCCTTTGCGGCGCGAAAACACTGTTGTTCGAAGTGTCTGAGATTCGGTCTTGGCGCCGGGGCTTTTACCGACCAATCATCTGTTGCCCTCTGGAGACTCTTTTCACACAACCATCGTGTAAGTCGGCTACTCTGAATGTAACACGCCCATACAATATCCCATTTGATGCATCCCTAGGCATATATCTAAACGGCGGCAATCCAAAAAAAAAAAAAAGTCGCAACTTCCTAAGCCCGTGAATACCTCCGTCATGAGGCTCCTGCGCCAATCCAAAGCGGGTCTGCAGTGCAAGTGAAGAAGACGCTGTTGAAATCGCGGTCACAGATTGACTGGTAGTATGCGACGCCCACGGCACTCAGCTTCCTGTAGTGAAATAAGGCGTTAGAAATCCAGAACACTTTGCTTAAGGACCGGTTTCAAGAAAAGGTTCCATACCTTCCATCACAGTCACGAGTCTCGGAAACTTTGAGGATGTTCAACCTGGAGTCAAAGCTGAACTCTGCGGAACCTGCGGGGGCGCTCGGACTGGGAGACTTGCAGCTGCCGTCAAATGTGCCGTTTCGGTGCTGTGTGGTTGCACAGTTGAAAGTCGTGTTGGTCGGCAGGCTCCGGAGAGTGAAAGACGGGCCAGTATCTTTCGGGAGAGGCGCACCCGGTGTCGAGGTGCCAGGCGCCATCTCGTACCGCCGGAGCCAGCTCTCCACTCGCCATGAGTTCTGGCCCACGGAGCCAGCCGCGCAATCCAAGCCCTTGGGGGCTGAGGTGTACGAAGTGCTGATGCGCAGGGCGGGACGGGCCCCGGCGCTGGTGAGTTTGGGAATGCAGTACATGGCGCCGTCTCTGGTGGCGCACTCAAAGTCCACAGCGAGGGATCCTGATGCAGAACCCTCAGACCTGCTTGTGTCAGCGGCCGTCTGTGTTGTAAAACGCGAAGAAAAGACGTGACCTACCCCTGTCTATCCGAGCAGTCAAACGAGTGCGTAAGCCGAATCGTCTTGGTCTTCCAATCCACAGAAAACGACACCGTCTTATCCTGCCCAAATCCAGCACCTGTCCCAATGCAATCACTCCAAATGGCGTTGCTCCCGCCCTCATACCAACCGCCCCAAGCCTCCGGCCACTGAGCAACGCACTCGTAAATGGGCGTGCTGCCGCTCCCCAAGGCGACTGCTATCGTAGAAACGCCCAAGTCCTTGTCTGGATCTGGCCCGTCGTATCTCACGTCTATGAGATTGTGCTGAAAACTGCCGGATGCTGGCGATGTCCCGTTTCCGCATACGCGAGCACCCTCCACGATGCACGAGAGAAATGCCGTGGCTGCGAGAGCCAGGGATCCTACGCTTCTTCCCATTGTTATGGATTGGTGGGTAGCCGGAAGTCAAAAGACAACAGTACAACGAGGGGAGTTTGGTTGGGTCCTCGAGTTCAGGGTCTCCGGGGTTGCGCGCGGGATCTGAGTGGCCTTAAGGAGCCTCCTTTCCGCCCGCCGGGCCATTGGATAAGGTAGCTCAGAGCCCTTAGCTTGAGCGATGCTACTCAGCTTGCTAGCCATGGCGCCGGCGCTGGAACTGTAAATTAGCCCCTATTCTGCCGAACTGAACAAAGCCATGGATAGGTATCAAACTCGTTTTTCCCCGCCGTTGGAGCGTCGAATGCACTGAGGGGCTAAATCGCAGTCCTTGGTCAAAGACTGTGCCGGATCACCCGCCGATTTGGCTTCTAGAAGCGCCGAAGAAGCGGGCTCACAGGAGGGGGTTTGCACCCACACCGGAGATCTACCCGCCCGCCAAGGAGGGACGAGGGGGGCAACTTTGGAGGTTCTACCATTACCCCTATTCTGCCATATTGGTCTTCGTATCCCACCCTCGTGCCGGGCCTACTCCAGCCAACTCTGATTGGCCGGCTTGTTCCGGATCACTAACACACTTATTCCCCGCCGCGTGTCCAAGGAAGCCGTCCCCAATATGCTGTACTCGGAATTATGGTCACAAGGAGATCGACCACGGCACTTGCGGCTGCTGGACTGGTAACCGGGATTTACTGCGATAGGCGTACTTGCCTTGGGGCGAATAACCAAGGTGTTGCCTCCTACCCAAGATTCCCCCCTATCGCTGAATGCATCCCTTCCAAATCCAGCGTCCGCTTTCTTTGAACAAGCTTTTAACTAGAGGCAAGAGTTGCCAGCGAACAAGATGCAGCTAACGACAACTCTCAGCCTGGCCCTCCTGGGCCAGCCGACGATGGCACAGCAGATGATCCGCTTCGGATGCTCGCAGCTCGTCATCGCCCGTCTCGATCCACTCGTCAACCCCGGCGTCGAGAGATCGCCACACGTCCATCAAATCGTCGGCGGCAACTCATTCCAGGCCAACATGGACCCAGGAACCCACGATCTCGTCAAAAACTCGACCTGCACGAGCTGCACCTTCTCCGAGGACTTCTCCAACTACTGGACCGCTGTCATGTACTACCAGGCCCGAAACGGTAGCGTAAAGCGCGTTCGCCAATTCCCCAACGCCGGTCTGCGCACCGACGGTGGCATCACCGTCTACTACATCCCCCCATACGATGGGAAAACCAAAGTTACGGCATTCAAGCCCGGCTTCCGAATGCTCGTGGGAGACGCCGGATTGGCCGAAGGCGCAACCCAGCAGAGACAGCTCTGCCACCGATGCTTGGGCACGGCCGGCGGCGGTGGTGCCCCCTGTACCGGGAGAGACACGCAAACGCTGCCGCCGAACTTTTGCCCTGGTGGAATCAGGACGACGATTACCTTCCCGACTTGCTGGGATGGAAAGAATACGGATAGTCCGAACCATAAGAGCCATGTTGCCTATCCCAAGACGGGCACGTTTGAGTCGACTGGGGCGTGCCCGGATACGCACCCTGTTAGGCTACCGCAGTTGATGTATGAGGTCATGTGGGATGTAAGTGTCAACGCCGCAGTAGAAAGATGGGGGAGGGGGGGCTTGAAGGGTATGCGCTGACAATTGCTTTGCCCAGACGGCTCCATTCAACGACAAGGAGCTTTGGAGAGAGGATGGCACACAGCCATTCCTGTGGAGCACTCAAGATGCGTGAGCTACTATCCCTCGACCCATCGCGCTATGTTGGGAAGAAATAACTGACAAGACATTTTGCGAATGCAGTAAGGGATATTCGCAACACGGCGACTACATGTTTGGCTGTATGTCAACCACTTCACCCCCATCATATCTCATCCCGCTCCTGCCATGGGTAAGGCTGCTAATGCTCGACTACAGGGAAGGATGACTCGCTTCAGAGGGCCCTTGACGCACGATGCACCAACGCGGTGTGCAACCAGCTCAAGACGCAGAGCTCCGAAGAGGCGATGAGATGCACGCTGCCGCAGAATATTGAGGAAGACGTCGATGGATGTAAGAAAACACACTCATTTGCGCTGCTTGTTTCAGTGAAACTAACACCTCGCTCAAGGGCTCGCCAAGATTCCCAGTGACGCCATGTGAGGCTTGAACGAGGGGCTTCAAAGTAGTCGAGTCGGTATCTGGAGACTGTCTTGAGTACTGTACTGCCAAAGTGATGTGACAGCTAGCCAGCCCTCGACTGGAGAGAATAACACATGGCGGCTTCAACAGCACCCCGGGTGATCTTGACAAATCTGAACCTTGAGCTAGCCCCTTTTTCACCAAGGCAAAACATGGTCCATGGATGGATTTCGAACTTGGGTCCAGCACTTCCTCTCAATCCATTTCGGGAAGATCTCCCGCTCTGTGAGAAAGCTAGTAGGCTGGTTTCCGTCATCAGGTGGCACAGCTACCATGTTACCACATTCCTTGCATTCATCTCACCCAAGGCAGTAAGCAGTACGCTTACAGCCCAACCGCGCAAAGCACCTTGCATTAGTTTCTTTAGGTAGCGGTCTGTATTGGTCATTCAACTCCTGAGATACCCAAACTTCCTCCAGGGATCGGAAAGCGGGGTGGTATTCCGTGAGGGGGCGATATGTATTAGGGCTCAGCGCGAAGATCGCGCTGTCAGACTGCTCGGTACGCGTCCCCTACTGGCTGCAAGACGGCCTTGTATGCAGATGCAATGGCAAGTCTTGAAGAGCGGCATTTGGCGAGGCTTCACATAACCAAGACAGAAGAGTGGTTGAGTGGACGCCTTGGTTACATCGCCGCCCCCCCCCCCCCCCCCCCCCTCCTCTCCCCGCCCCAAACAAAACATTTCCGATGCTACACCTTTGCGGCGTATCACGACCAAACCTCGAGACGCGTGGGAGCATCAAAATCGCACTGCTTCTATTGTTTCTTTCGTGATGAATATGCGCATGCCTTTGTATCTGCAGTGGAACCGGTCGCAGTCCAGAGAGATGGACAGGGAGAGCCATGAACCCGTGTTCTCGGACTACAAAGGCACCCTCTGGGACGGCTGCATCTTCATGGACGCCCTAGTCTTGGTAACCTCCTTGCCATCTGGATACCCAGCCCGATCTGCCAAGGCCATGAAGATCTTCCACCTCTCCGCCCAGGTCTTGCCCCTGATCGGCTTGGTCTTGGCTGCGCTGGACCCGACCCTGAAGCCGCTGCTTCGAAGCGCGTTGACAAATGTCAGAATCAGTACAGGAAAAACATCCAAGACACCATCAAACTCTGCAAGACGGGATGTACGAAAAAGACAATTCTTGAGCGCAAAGAGTAGTGAGTCCCCCTATCCCCCAAGACTGCTATAAATTAGCTCGTGATCCTTGAGCGACATGAGATCCTCCTTCTGACATCGACTCCTCCCAGGGGCTCCCCCACCAAGAAGGAACGCTTACACTACATCGACTCCGTGTACTGCCTCAACAACCGTACCGGCACCACATCCACCTTTGAAATCCCTGGTGCCCGCACCCGCTTCGACGACTTTGTGGTCTACCACATCCAACAAACCCTCTTCGTACACGCTTCCGGCCTATTACTGCCATACCACAGGTACTACGTGTGGCTCTACGAGAAAGCCCTGCGCGAGGAGTGCGGATACAAAGGCGCGCAGCTATACTAGGGCTGGACCCTCTCGTACAAGGACCCTCGACTTTCCACCGTCTTTTGACGGGTCCCCTTAATTCCTCAGCAACGGGGCGTTCATCCCGAACCGGGATCCTATCAGCATTGTCATTTCCAATGGTCCTACTCTCGTCTTTCCGCCTGCTACCGGCGGGGGTTGCGTCTACTCTGGCCCATTCACCCCTGACAAGTTCCAGATTCGGCTCGGGCCTATCGGTTATGAGCCGCAAGGTCTCCAGGGCGGCCTCGGTCGGATACTACCCCCGTTGTCTGACGAGAGATTTGAGTCTCGTCTTCAGCCAGGACACGCGACCTACCAACTTCACCAAGCTGCTAGACGGGTGCACCGATCTAGGCTGTCTCAAACATGCAACTTGATAGCCCGGGCGATGTGCACGGTTCCGGCCATTTTCTGATGGGAACTGTTGGCTTGGATGTCTTTGCGAGCCCTAGTGATCCTGTCTTTTGGCTTCGTCACGCTCAGGCTGATCGGCTTTGGACCATCTGGCAGGGTCAGGATCCTCGGAGTAGGATCAATCAGGTTTGGGGTACGGGAACGACTGGGGATTGTGAGTATCCCATCTCGTTTAACGTGGCGCCGAGAGGCCGACATTTCATCTTGTGTGGTCCCTCCAAGTCCCAACGTCACCTTGGACTCACAGATCACTTTGGGGGTTATTTCTCCCCCTAAGAAGATTCGTGATGCCGTTTTGAGCATCGACGGAGATCTGTGTTACCTTTATGGCTGAGATGCTGTCTTTTGGACACTCGGAGGCAGACTTCTTGGTTTCATCCTAGCAGGCTCGAATGAGGCCGGCCCAGTGATGAATTATTCTTCCATGTCGGGACCGTGTGTTTGCTCCTTTTCGAACTTTTCAGGCACTGAGCAAGTTCAATATATTTTCTGCACTGAACGGATCAAGAGACATAAATGGTACTTCAGTGCCTCGCAGTATTTACGGCAGTGACAGAATAAGTATCTCGGTGCGACACATGATGCTGAAAGGGCATCACGATCCCTGGTCTGGCTACGAGTACGAGTACAAGACAGAAAGTAACCGAGTGTTCACACCAACATCAATCTCGCCGCTTGGCTGTCGATCACCAGCTTATGAGTAGCCGGGAAGCGCAGGAAGCCCTGAGTGAAATGGTTGGTCAGTCTCTGGTACATGCCCGACGGTCTGGTAAGGAAAAGGGGGCAAGCATACAGCTATCGATGTCCTCCTTGACGCTGGGCTGGATGGTGCACTTGTTGGAATCAGCCACGCTCTGCGTCTTGAGCCCGTTGCTAAGGAGCGGCGTGGAGTCCATGGTGCGCTGGAGAGCGTCTCCCTTCCCTGTTTGCAAACACAAATATTAGCGTCAATCACAAAAGCAGTCGATAGGGGTGCAGCTAACAAGCAAAAAGATAATCAGCGTGCGTCCCAAACCCCTTCTTATCAGCACCGTCAAAGCTCCACACAAACGGCTGCGATCCATCGGCAGGCCACAGCGACTTGTCGTTGAAGGGACGGGTATCCCACATGGTCTCGAGCGCAAGCTGAGGCATGCGGACGGGGTGAGAAGAAGGGCACGCCCCGGCAGCGACGAAGCCACCCTTGCCGGTGTTGTACATGTGGTCTTGATGGTTCGGGCTGTCGAGGTTCTTGCCATCCCAGCAGGCCGGGAAGTGATGGATGGCCATGATGCCGGCCGGGCAGGGCTTGTCTGGGAAGTTGGCGGTTTCCGGGAAGCGAGTCATGACGTCCTGCAGGCAGGTGTAGCGCAGGCCGGGGTTTCCTCCGGAGGAGGCCGACGGGCTGCCGACGGTCATGCGGAAGCCCTGAGATGTTTAGTTTCTCGACTCAAGTCACGCTAAGAGGTGAGGACTTACAGGCTTGAAGCTGGTAATCTTCGCCTTTCCATTGGAGTTGAAGTCTTGCTGGAGGTAATACACGGTCATACCTCCCGTCAGGGAACCAAGGAGGGCGTTGGGATACTGAGGGACGCGCTTGTACGAGCCGTTGCGGGCCTTGAAGTAAAGCACGGCCGTCCAGTAGTTGGAGAAATCCTCGCTGAAGCTGCAGCTCGTGCACGTGGCCTTGTTGGCGACATCGATGCTGGGATCCATGGTCGCGTTGAAGGCGTTGCCGCCGATGATCTGGTGAACATGGGCCGAGGGGATCTTGCCTGGTTCGACAACAGGGTCCAGACGTTGAACGCTCAGGGTTGCGCAGCCAAACCGAAGGTAGGCATGGGCGGGCGCTGCGAGCGCCAGGACGGGAGAGAGCCACTTCATGTTGACGGGATGACCTCGAACTTGGAGAGTTGCAGTGTTGGAGGGATGACAAAGGGAAAATCAGAATGTTTGGATTCCAGGTTCAAAAGACCTTATAAAGACGTCCTCGCAGCCTTCTGCTATCACCACAGACCATCGTTATGCCGTGCCCATTGTCACTACGCGGCCTCGACCTGGGTTGTTTATCCCGAATTTAGCCAACCGAACGCAAAGTGGATGGCGATCGCCTCCTTTCCTGGTATTCGTGCAAATGTTCCTTGTAAATTGTCGAGGAGGGCGCCCAAATAAGAAAGGGGCTGCTCTGGATAGTCCCGTTTGGCCATCCTCCCACACTCGATGTTGGGGTGTGCCGCGGCAGATGGCTCAAAGCACAAGCTTGGATGGCGCTTCTGATCCGGGGTGTCTTGGTTGGTGGACGGCAGTTGCCAAGGATCCATGACATTGGGTAGAAGCTCACGCGTGACGACAGGGACTCATGCGCACTATAGGGGACCCTGTGTGACTTTGATGGACCACAAATGAACCAACCAAAGTGGAATTCTAGAAATACGGGAACAGGAAGAAAGCCGACTGGTCGGTGCCGGCAACATTGTTTGGGCCAGACCATGGTGCTTCCCAGAAGAAGAAGAAGAAGAAAAAAAAAAGAAGGCAGAAGAGCGCATGCGTGGTCAGGGGCCATAAAAACAGGCATGAGTTTGGCGCGTTCTCCCCTGGCCGAAATTCAGGGGTTTCGACTTGCACGGCTCCAAACCCACTTGTCGAGGTTGTGGGGCGCCCCGGGATATGTGTGGTGACGCTATCGCCACACATATCCCGGCAGATGGCTTCTTTTGCAAGAAGCTTAAACAAACATCGTCAATCTGCTGTCAGCGACTTGGCTCGGGCATGCCGTCTTGGAGGGGCTCGGAAGCTCGGATGCCGGCAGCAGTCCCCACACGTCACCAAACCATTGGGATGTAAGTCAAAGTATCAGCGGGCCCATTGTGACAGTGCTTAACTGGAATTGAAGGTGTGTTGATTTATCTCTATATTTGTTGATGGCGAAATCGAGAGACTATAGCCGTGCGGCACGTCAGTGATTGGACGCCCCGCAATCCCCCCTTTGGAAGCCCCCAATCGGGAGAAAGAGCAGTCTTTCGGCAACTTCGGCGAGCTCGGCAAATCGATGCAAGTCAGTGGGGCGCTCGGGAGAGGTGGTCCCGGCCAAGGAGAATTTCCGGGTCCTTTTCCGAATCACGTTTTTGGCTTCTTCGGATTGTCTCGTTGGTTCAGGGGGTCATGTTTCACTTAGGCCTGAGACGTCCTTACATTCCGTATCTCGTTGCTACGTACGGTTGATTCAAGTCCCATGGATGCGTCCATTGTGCAGACCTAGCTCAGATGGCTCCTCAAATTCACCATCATCGTCATTCCCCAACCATCACTCCGTGTTCCTAGCGTTCCAATGTACCATATCTTTCAAAATTTGCCCACCCCATTGAGATTTTCCATCCCGTTCAGTTCCTCCGGCCTCGTCGGCCTCGTCGAGGGTTCGCCATCAGCTGCATCGTTGAACCTGACTCTTTTCTTGTCCTTCTGCGTGCCTGCAGATTTCTAAGAGAAGGCATTGTTGGTGGGTAGAAGGTAGCGACTCGTCCTCTTTAAGCGAGCCTGATGCTCTTCCTTGGAGCGTCAGAATCAACGGCGCTTCCGTCCATGGCGCCATGAACGTAGCACTCCCCAACAAACTCAAATTCTTCCTCCGCTTCGGACCGCAAACGAAGCACGTACGGCGTCCGGGCTCCGTCAACCAAAAAGATGCGATCCCCTTTTTTTGCACCCCGAGGAACGAGACATACGTATCCCTTGCTCGTCACAGCAACCCGTCTTCCAAACCAGGCTCGAGCAATGAGTCCCCGGTACCCCCGCGCAGCCATGGCACCCTCAAGCAGCTCGTCCTCTGTTTCTGCTGCATCTTGCTTCTCGTACAGGTTCATGGCGCCCAGCCATCGTTCGTAAAGAACACGAATAGAGTCCGGCGCCGGCCAATCCGTCTCGGTACGGTCTCCAATGAGCAGCCTCATGAACACATCCTCCAACGGAGCAGGCCCGGAGGCAGTGTGTGGATATGGATCCTTGACAATGCCTGAAGACATGATCAAGTCCCGAGAGGCCTTGAAAACTTCAGGGTGCGCTCCCACCGCAGCGCAACTACCGAGATCGTCCTCTGCAGGCTCCGGCTCGGGACGAGCAACCTCGGCAACGACGTCGAGTTCGGCGGCCCCTCGGACAACCAAAGTCTCGCCGACAACTTCAGACGCTGTGTCGGCCGTGTTAGCAACGCCTCCAGCACGGTAGTTGTTGGACGTCCTGTCGGTAGCGTATCCAAGGAGCACGTCAGACCGGCCGACACTCCAATCCGGCACCCAAGACGGCAGCCCTTGTACCCTTTCCGAGCCATCACGGCCATAGCCAGTGCCCCCCCGCGCCAGCACCTCAAAGATGCTCTTCTGCCGAATTACCCGCATCGCAGCACCAAGATACACCTCCTCTGCACCCTTCGAGTAATCCACCTCTGTCAAACGACCCCATACTCCCTCGTCATCAACAAACCCCTCAACACAAAACACCACATCCCTCGCATCACTAGCCTTGAACACCCCCCTCACCACATCCATCACCTCCCCAAACTCAACCTTCTGTCCCACCATCCTCTTCACCCTCCACAGCTGCATATAGCTCGCATTGTTAATATTCCTCACCCTCGCCCCGCCAATCCTCCTCCATCGATCCTCCTGACCCACCCACTGCAACACCCCCGCCATCAGCGCATTCCCCGCCAAAGCCTGCATCCCCTCGACGAAATCATCCCAGTCGTAACCAACCCGTCCAAACACCAGCTGCACCTCCGACCGTGCCAGCGCCACCTCGGTCGCAGCCCACACGCGCTCGAACCACTGGTGTTGAAGCATCTCCATGAGCGGCACCCACCAGGCTGTGAAGCGGTGCTTGGCTGCGTCGTGGTACGCTGTGAGTTTGGCCTCGTTGGTGGTGGTGGTGTGCATGGTGCGGCGGAATTGTTGGACTAAGCGGAATGCGAAGACTGCGGAAAGGGTTTCGAGGGCTCTGTCTACCGTAGAGGCAGGTACATGAGGTAGTAATGGCGGTGGGGTGATCCACTCTGGGAGGTTCATGTTCTGGGGTAGGAGTAACGCTCTGGAGGTTTCGACGAGGTTGGAGCCGAGCCAGACGGTGACGAGTGAGGCGGAGGAGTAGATGCGCTTCATCAGGCGAACCTGGTGGGCTTTTTCGGTGGGAGAAGAAGAATCGATGCAGATGGCGTCGATCCAGATGAGGCGAGGAAGGAATGGGGATCGAAGGTCGTTGAGGAGGCGGAAGATGTTGCAGTTGATGGGGAGCAGATGGTTGTTGACGATGATGGATTGATGGGGAATGATAAGGTTTCCTTCACACTCCTCGTGCCGGTAGGATATGGCTTCGAAGCTCGGGGCGGATTTGAGCTCAGCGTCGAAGAGGCTGCAAAAGACGGGCTGGTTGCGATGGTGAGGGTGGATGAGCAACAGGCGGATTCTGTCGTTGTCCAGAGGCAGGGAGGTATAGACGAAGCGCGGCCGGTCGAACTCGTGGAGGCGTTGCCGGTTGACGTGTTCCCCACGGGCCCTGAGCTTCTGGTAAACGTCCCCCAGGGCCTCAAGTCCAATCGCAGTTGCTGCCTTGGCCAAACTCATCAGGAAGAAGACTTGCAGTTGAACCCATCCCACGGTGGCGGCCATGCATAGCGCATAAAGAAACGGGGCAAGAACAATCCACACAACCTTCATCCATATCGGCTGGAAGAAGATGAGCAAATCTTCACGCGTATGCACATTCGTAACAATCCAAAACCAAACGGCAATTGCTGCTGCCGTCCTGAGCGTCCCCCGGTGGGACCAGGGGCCACCGCTTTTGAGCTTCCAAGCATGGCGTCCCATCAAGACCGCCAGGAATACCTGCCCGAGCGGCCAGCCATACCCGCCGACGACGGGTGGCGGGAACAAACATAAAAAGATAAGAATTTCTTTGATCTGCTCCGTCGCGTGGCGCTTGATACGGAAACTGCGAAGATACAGGAGAGAGGAAGCAATCCGAATCCATCGGCGCTCTTTGTCGTTCAATTTGTGGCCGTTCGGAGCTTCGGGGTAGGGCTGCGAGCCCATGATGGCAGTTGTGATGTCAAAATTGACTGCAAGAAAACTGGGGAAGGAGTTGAGGGAAGGAAGGAGCTAAGCACTGTCACAACTCAGCGTGGGCGAGCGGCGCAGCACCATTCGCGGCCAGCTGATTGGGCCAACGTCGCACTCCTGAAACAGCAAACGCGTTTGCGCTGGAAACGTTGCGCAGCTAGCGCGTGCATACGGTACAGTGTCAAAAATGTTTTTTCATGTTTTTTTTTTTTAAAAATTCCTAACCACTCTCACAAGTGACTCACTTCTGACCCTCCTCTTCCCCCGCTAGCAACCCCTCAACCACAACCCTCGCCTCCCTCGCCACCTCCCGCGTCTCCCCCTCCGTCTCGCCCTCTAAATTCCTCAACCTCGCCGCCCACAGCTCCCATCGTTCCCTCGTCAACCCTTTCCCCTGATTCCACAAATCCGCCTTCCAGTCCAACGTTCTAGCAAAATGCTCCCTCAAATACACCGGATCCATCTCCCACAGCGCTCGCCCTCCCCACTTCAGCCAAATCGCCGTGACCCTAACATCCAGCTCCCACACTTGCTGCGCATCCAGCTTGTGCTCGCCGCCTGTCGTGTGCAAGGGCTCATCCTCTCTGGCGTGTATGCCCTGCCTCTCGAGGACATTTCTCGCTGCGTAAAAGACGTTGATGGGATGGACAACGCTCTTGCTCCATGTCGTATGCTGTGACAAGAGGATAGCGGAAAACGTGACAAAACGTAAAAAGTACTCAGCCGGTGTCGCAGACAGCGCTGAGGTCCCGCTAGGCTGGCGAATGCCGTCCCAGTCGCGCCACGCTTCCAGGATTCCGTGCGTGTCGCCCCATTGCGCTGCGAAGAGGGGCAGTTTGGACCAGTGGAAGAGACGGTCTAGTTGGAGATGGCCGCTGGTGAGAAGGCCTTTCTCAATATCTGAACCGGGCGCGAGGCTTGTGGGTGCGGTTGGTGGGTGGGCGCGGATGGAGGAGAGAAGGGTGAGGTGGGAGTCGAAGGAGGTGGAAGCCTGGATGACGACGGTGTTGAAGAAGGCGTCCCAGAAGAGATAGAGGGCGTTGCTTGGGTTGGAGGAGGAGGAGACTTTTTCGACGGCTAGGGATGCCGCTTGGGCTGATGATGATGCTGTGGAAGACGAGAGGTAGTCCTCGATGACGGGAGAGAAGGGGTTTGGTGGGTTGGTACCCGGCGGGTCAAAGATTGAGGACATGTTAGCAATCAACCTTGGGCTGACTCTGTGTCGCGACGGTAGAGCTCGCGGCGTCAATGTCTTGTGATGTTGGGTATTTATCTTGGGCTGTTGAGATCTTGCAGGTTAAGGAAGGCAAAGGTGCTTTGCCCAGGTGAGCGGTAGAAGAGCCCTGAGGTGGCAAAGTCGTCCCAGGCAACAACCGCAGCTCGCCAGAGCACTCATAAACGAGTAAACTACCAACACAACGGCACATGCACTCTAACCACATTTCGATCCCAATCATGGCATCATATCGTGGTATTCAAGAGGCGGGGTTGGCTGAATCGATGCGGCGTATCCTATGAGCGGTTGCGCCACATCACCGGGTAATTGAGCACCAACGTACAGACGAGAGGCACAACGTTTATGCGGCTCCTGCAAGGCGTTCCAGGGAGAGAAAGTCTTTCATTCCAACTACCAACAAGCCGGCCATTACAATGTAGCGTTGTAGAAGACAAGGTCCAACCCGGGACGAGTATCGGAGAAGACGAGCCTGAACGGGCAGGAAGATTGCCGGAATCCTGGGGCTCTGCGGCTCAGCCAGGCGGACTCTCATGTTGGCCAGGAGTGTTGTCTCCGCGCGGAATGGCAGAGAGGGTTCAACAGCACGATTACGATGCTTGTAGTCTCTACCCGACCTAAAGGGGCAGGTAGGTAGAAACCACAACTTCACTTGAGTCCGTAGTTCTATCTAAAAAAAAAAAACCTATATAATCGCCTATCTCTCGCCGCTAAACATTTTCACTCGTCTCTCCAGCAGCCTCTATTTTTTTTTTCAGGTAACTCGCTGAAAACATCACCCTCTTGCCTCTTCCATCATGCAGCTCTCTGTCTCCCTTTTAGCCTTTGGCCTAGCTGTGGTGCAGGTCTACGCCGTCCCCTCGACACCGCCACCTGAATCATCTCTCATGAAGAGAGCCGTCGACAACCTCCCCCCCAGCGACCAGTTCATCGTATGCCCAGACTACTTTTACAGCCGGCAACTAGTCGAGGAGGCCATCCAGCACGCCATCATCACAACCCCCACGAATCAACCCCAGCCGGGTACGTTACCGAGACTACTTCTAAGCCGGGCAAAGTCAGCTGACATCATATCTCTTAGGTAACTTCCCAAAGAGGTTCGGCAACAACAGAAAGCTCCCATTCGATCCCAAGTGCGATGGCAAGAAGCTGTATGAATTTCCCATTCTGAAGAGTGGCAAGATCTTTCGCGGAGGCGAGCCTGGTCCCGACAGGGTTGTCTTTTGGATCTACACCGACAACCCCGACACCAACCCGACTAGAGACGGCATGTACTGCGGTGTCATGACGCATGACGGTGCTCCTGAGCCAAATGGTTTTGTTCTTTGCCCTGTTATTGATTGAAGGGAGTTGGTCTTGGAGTGAGGTTCCATTCGACGATCGAGTTGGATTTTACACTTGTGTCGGATTTGCTATTGTCTTTCTCTTTGCTTTCTCGCTAGGGACGGAGGCGTCAGTTTTGATAACTTGGGTTATAAACATTTTTTTATATTTTCTCCTCACACCCAAGCTGGCCAACGCCCCCGGGTAGTCTAACCCTTGTACCTGGAACGAAAACTTTGATGTTATGGGGATGACAGGCTGGATAATTATTTCAGCAACTGTGCACCGATCACATGCACCGCTGTCTTGCTATTTGGGTGGATGTGGGACTAGAGGTCCGATGCAAAGGTCGCTCAACTCGAAGAGTTAGCAGCATCCGGCAAGACATGGTTTTTCCTTGTTCATTACCCAGATGACAGTGATTTGGGGTGTTTGGGGGTGATCGTTCCCAGGGCTCAGGGGCAGGGGAAGTGGGTCATTCCACGGGCTTTGGGTGGGCGATGGTGGTACCTCTGCGGCAGCCAACGCCTTTTCCAAGTTTTTCTAGACAGCCAAGGTACCTATCCATCCCATTTTACCCTTGGTTTGGTCAGTGTCAACTTGGGCGTGAGCGTTGACCTCACGCACATTGGGCGCACAGCGGTTTTGTTGACAAAAAGGATAGCACAAGCTTGGGAATATCCAATGGATTACTTTTGTAGCACGTATATATACAACGGCATGTCCAACACTGAGAAACCCCCGCTATCCAATGCTCAGACGCCGCAACCGCATGTGTGTATCCAGGGGTCCAGTCACCCCTCACCCAACCGCTCACTCAACCCCACACTCAACCCAACCCAACGTCAGAGACGTTCTAACTTACTCCGCGTGCCTCTTGCACTTGGCAGGCTGAGGCTTTGGCACGGTGTAAGTCGAGCCGATCTCGCCCCACTTGACGTTGGAGAAGGTGACCTCGGGCTCGGGCTCGACCTTGACGATGTTGGTAGGGTTTCCTTCGGTGGCGTTGCAAGGTCCTGCGACGCCAGAGTCGAGCCAGAGCATGTTGGCTTGATCCCACCAGATCGAGAAAACCTTGTTTGCTGTTAGCTAGAGGTCCATTTGAGCAAGACAGGAGGTCGGGTTGTGGGTGTGGGAAAAGGGGTTGTCGAGAGTATGGGTAATAAGGGTAAGGGGTTCAGGGGTAGCCCATCGCCGGCGACGACGACGACGACGACGACGACGACGACGACAGATTGAACGTACCAAGGTCATGCCACGGGTCATGGCATCGCCCATGCCCTTGTTGGCACCGAGCTGGAGGTACTTGTTGGCACCGGTAGCCTTGCAGAACTCATCGGTCATGCTGTCGGTCTTGGGGAGGCCAGGGGCGTCAACGGTGTAAGCATCAATGAGCTTTCCGTCCTGGATGTGCAGGCGCTTGATGGACTGCAGAACGCCGTCCTTGGCAGGGAATTGGGTGATGACGGTGAACTTGCGAGTGGTGTCGACCTTGAAGCCGTTGCCGCGGCCGTAGTAGTCGGTGATGTTGACGCGCCACGGGTTCCACCCGCAGCCGGCCTTGTCGCACACGCCGTCGCGCTGGCACTCAGCGCCCTCGCAGAGGTAGAGACCGGTCTCGTTGCAGGTGTGGGGCGCAATGTGCGAAGCGCGCGAGTTGGCCTCCCAGATGTCCATCTCGTTGCAGCAGGAGCCCTTGCCGTCGACGTTGCCCTAACTTCATGTTAGACCCAAAGAAGCAGACATGGGGACGCTCTCGCGGTCGCGGGGACTTACAATTCCGTTGATGAACGGCGTGACGAAGCACTGGGCATCGCAGTACCCAGTGCCATAGTAGGCACCACCGGGGTTGAGCGCGCTCTTGGCACCATCGGCCTCCATCTCAGAGAGATACAGAGCGCTGTTCATGCCGCAGGGCAGCTTGGTGACGTCGACATCGAAAGTGAATTCGTTGCCGGTGAGGTCGGGGAAGTCGTACTTTTGCTCCGTATCGTCGAGGAGGTAGACACGAGGGGTGACAACGCGACCATCCTTGACCTGCTGCATGCGAAGAGACTTGCCATCGGTGGTCACGCCGTACTCGCTGTAGTCGGGGATACCGTCCATGATGCAGTTGACGGCGCACGACTCCTTGTCGGGGCATGCCGTGGCATTGGGCTTCTGGCCCCAGTCACCGCAGTTGTGTTGGCGGCTGCTGGCCTGGTAGACGGGGTGGGAGAGAGAGTCGAGAACAAGGTAGTTGGTCGCGTCCTTGCAGCCACCAGCCTTGGTGCATCGCTGGGTGATGAGCTTGGGGTGCACCTCCTTGCTGGGGCCGGGCTTCTGGGCCATGACAACGCCCGCGAGGAGGGCGGTCAGGCCAACGGCAAGTCTTGAGGCCATCGTGACGTCTGGTACCAGTTGACTCTGGGTGAATGAAGGAATGAGACGGAAGCGAACGGAATGGTCTGCCTGCTACAACACTCCCTCCATGATGCTGGGATGTCTGTGTTTAAATAACACCTCACGCAGCACACAAACCCCGGGGCGCGCCCTCGGTTGCAACGGCGCGTCCACGCGATGGTAAGTGATGAGCCGCCCTCCGCAGCCGGCGTCATCTATCCATGCCCACCCTGACCCGTCTTCGCATCGCCCCCCGGAAGCACAAAGTGTATCTTGACCTCCCCCATGCGATTGGCGGGATCTAGCTTCCCGTTATTCTTTCATGGGCTTTCGCGGGGCCTTCGGCGGGCCAAGCTGGCCTAGAGACATGCACCGACCCGAGTCTCCGGCTCGACCACCACTCCAGACTACGTAGGTAGCCATTACGCTTGGAGCCCTGTTCGGAGCCAAGGGGGGCCAAGACCCGTTCGCGGATATTAACCACCGAATTTCCCAGAAAAGGCTTAGCCCCTTTTGAGTTGACTGCCGCGCATAAACACTGTCATCACGACGGACCTGCAAAACTAGTGCACTGAGAAAAAAACAAAAACGTCTCGCCTGTAGAAAATGAGAAACTCAGTACTACAATCCAAGAGATGATGTTGTTCTCAAGCTCAGTGCATCCCCAGGACATTCTTGTGATGTTTCGCTCGCTGAACCTTTTTCTCGGTTCGCGGCCACTTCAATCTCAACGGTTTTACCGCCCCTCACTGATAGGTAAAATGCATGATCTGGGGGGGGGGGGGGGGGGGGGGGGGCTGCAAATGCAGGAACCAAGCTGGGGTCATCTGTGAGCCGCCCCGCCTAATTTGCCGCGATCCCCCATCACCGCCCGTATTCAACGTCCCAACCGAGCCACGGCGCCCTAGCCGGACCGTTCATCCCGAGCCAAGGTGGTGCATCCGAACTGCTACTCTACCAAATACAGGCAGCACTCCATCTCATTCCCTTTCCAAGCATTGGCTTGCGGTTGAGCTGGAGTCAAGAGGCAATCACAGCTTACACTATGATGTTATAATCCTTGGCAGGATGGAAGGGTATGGCAGTCGAGAAATGCTCCTGACAATGAGAGCCGACAAATCACAGACATCGGAGAGTGTCGAGGGGCGTCCACGCTGGGCTCTGGCAACTGAACGACCGAATAGTCTTTTGTTCGGGCACAATAATAGTATTGTGATCACAAAATAGAAAGACAAATTAACGCACGTCGGAACTTGGACTGGCTCAAAGTGCAGGAGTCTCAAGAGGACTTTGACCATCGACCTGCATCAAAATCGTACATGTATGGAGGGTGTTAGTCTGAAGCGCTCTCTTGGGGACTTTGATTTCAAATGTTTCAACCTTTTTCCTCTCACTTCCCATTTCTGTGTATTCGCAAAACCAGGCAATCGTGGGATCCGAACAGCAAATTCTGTTGTGAGATGAAGAGGGAATGACAACTGCCGCTCGGAGGCAGGCAATTTAGGCATTGCCTGCGCCTATGAGTTCTTGGTCACTTTCCCCACATCCCTTTTCTGAGCGGAACATCATCGCCATCAGGCGCATCCGATATTCCAAATATTCGAGCCAGCGCGCAACATGGGGTGGATGTATCAAGTGTATTCACTGCGTTTTTAGCGTTGAGTGAGGGAATGCATCGAATAGCCAATGCTGCAAGTGCGTCTTCCTCACTGCATTTTTAGCGTCGAGCGAGGGAATGCATCGAATGGCCCACTTTATCGTCTTTGTCTTGGCGATCGTCCCAAGAGCAAAAAGTCTTTTATTCACGTCAGCATTCAGCGCATTGTTATTCCATTCCATGGACGCTCTGACCACTACAGGAAAGATGGAAATCGCGATGAAGATCAATGCTGTTCCGTTCTCTCGATGATCGAGCGATCACCCGGGGCGGCCCGACGCCCGCTAATTGGAACGAACTGTGGGTCCTACTGAAAGTGTCCCGCAGATGGTGGCAGCTGGCCGACTAACAGTTCCAGCTGGGTTACAGGTGCAAGTTGGATAGGGTACTAAAACCACCAAACACAAGCGTTCGGTGGTTCCACAATCAGCTGCACCGTGCTGACATCAGGCCACGCCTGGCCACAGGTGGTGCAACGATGAACCAACGCTCGTCCCATGCCAACATGAGACTCTCACCACCACACACGATGCACCCATCACCAAGGCTCTGGGTCCAGCTGAACCCAAGACCGCCAAAGGCAATAAATACACCCTTTCGCCATGTAACCAACACTTTCTCTCAAACAGCATCACCAGATCATCTCCTGCGTTCTGCATTCCAAGAGCTCCGTCCAAGTCACCCGCAGGTCACTTGCCAGCTGCCAAGTACCTTAGACTCAACCAATCAGACCTCTCACAACCACACCTCACCCAATCACAATGCAACCAGCACACTCTGCCCTCAAGCCCTCGCCGGCCGCAAGAATACCAAAAATGATCATTCCCGGGCTCGTCGTTGCAGGAACAGGTTAGTCCTTCCCCTCGCCCCCTCTCCCCCTCTCCCCTCCCCTCCCCCCTTGACCTGAAAAGCAAAACACCAACATCTCAACCACAGTCTATGGAGTCGTCAGCTACGTCCGCTCGCAACTTATCAAGGAGTCAGCCACCATGAATCGCATGTTCGCTCAACAAAACACACCCCGCGTGATGGAGGCAAGGAGACGGAATTTCTTGGTTGATACCGAGGGTGATCCGCGGAAGACACCGTACAACTTCCTCAACTGGTCGTCGTAGGGGCTCTTTGGTGGTGTCGAATCTTTTTTTTTTTTGCGTTTGAGCGTGGGTTTGGGTTAGTTTTCGGGAAAACCGGACGGGTATCCAATCGAGAGGAACTTGGTTGGGTTTGTTCTAGATGAAGTTTTCGAGACAGAACTTGGAATAATTCTGTCAGGAGAGATTAGTTCACATTTTGGTACATATTTGGTACATCTTGATATATTTTTTCGCACTTGGACCGTCCCAGATTTCCCACACATTGGGTCCCTTGTGTTTTGCAACTCCGGACGCGGGTGTTTAAGTCGTGAATGTTTGATTATTGTTTTGGTGGGGATAGCATTCTTGCCTTCATCTGTGAGCGACAGCTCAGGGCTGCAGGACAACCACCAACCCCAAGGTGGCCAGGTAAACCCCCATCTGGCCATCCATGTCCTCTACCTCACATCGCAGTAAGAGCCCAAGCTGTTCGTCTTGTGCGACAAAGTCAAGAGTCAACCATGCAAGGTATAGAGCCTGGGCACATACCGCACACACCTCCAAAACCCCCCACACCACTGCGCATAGGACGTCGTTATAGGGAGGGGTATAAGTAGGGAAATCCTTCAGGTTGCCCAACGGAAATCATTCTGTCCCACTCGCTCGTGTAAAAGACATCCTTCCTCTCCTCTCCTGAACACCTCGGATATCGACACTCATCCATCACACGTCGATGTGATTCACACCCAAGCATGTTGCATCATCTCCAATGAGTGCCTTGATAACTTTGTAAAATTAGTCTTTAAAACTAAACACCTAGCTCTAAACCCGTTGCGTATTCTCGTGAATGCTATCCTGGACGTGGCCAACCTCCGCATCGCTGATCTCCGCAGGGTCATCTTTGATGCCTGTAATCTTCGCGACAACTCTCGCAGCAAACATATCACCGCTGACGTTGACAGCCGTCCTGAAGCGGTCCAAGAACCAATCCTAGACCCTGTTAGTATGAAAAACTCGCGCTTTGGTTCAGGGGGTTACTCGCAATTGTAATGATGACTCCGTACATGCCCGTGATGGGGACATTGACGGCTGAGGCGATCATGACGGTCAGGACGAGAGAGCTCGAAGGGATAGGGGTTGTGCCGATGGACGCGAGAGTCGAGAGCAAACAGATGATGACATAGTCAGCAGGCGTAAGCTTGATTCCCTGTGTGACGGCCAAAAAGACGACGCAGAGCGGGAAGTAGATGGCGGTTCCGTCCATGTTGACCAGGCAGCCCAACGGAACGGTGAACTTGGTGATGGTGAAGGGCACGCCCCGCTCGGCAACGCACTTCATGGTGACGGGGAGGGTGGCGGCCGAAGATGCCGAGCCCCAGGCCGTCAGCCAGGCGGGTGAGCACTTGAACCAGTACGAGTAGGGGTTCTGGCGGGTGACTGCGAAGAAGATGATGGGAAGGACGATAAAGAGGTGGATTCCCATGTTGGCGACACCGCCGCCGATGAGGATGCCCAGGTTGACTCCAATGTCCTTGAGGTCGAGTAGGAAGAGGTTGGGCAGGATCAGGAAGAAGACTCCGATCGGGGCGAGCTTGATCAAAAAGGTGATGACCTTGGTGATGAGCACTTCGATTTCTTCCAGCACCCGGACGATGGCCGAGGTGGTCTCGAGCAGATAGCCAACCACGATTGCAGTGATGAGAACGGCCAGGAGGCTGTCGGTGGCGAGGGCGTTCACAACGTTGCTGGGGATGAACGAGTCGAACATCTGCTGGACCACGTCGTGGATGGCGACGGCCTCGCGCTCCTTGTAGAGCTTCTCTTGGTCCGGATCGTTGATGTCAAGACTGGCGCGACCGACTTCTTGCATGAGCCGGCCCCAGACCAAATCGGTCAAGATGGTGCTGATGACAATGGCGAGAAGCGTTGTGGCGACATAGTAGCCAACGGTCCACTTGGCCAACGTTTGGCCGCCACCGGTCATGGCCTTGAGGCGCTGGACGGCGAGGATCATGGCCGTGACGATGAGGGGGAGGACCACAGCCCTCAGCGCTCTCAACCAAAGTCTGCCGGGGATTCCCACCAGTACCGTCGCCGCTTTCGGGATGTCGTCGACGGTGTAGGAAACGGCGATGCCGATGGCCACGGCGAGAACGGCCGCGATAATGATCTGGGAGACGGACCCCGCAACGAAGAAGGTGTTCCACCATGGCTTTTTCACCTCTTGCGTCTCCGGGGTTGTGTTGGTTGACGAGTTCGTCGAGGCTTGAAGGTCCCCGTCGGCGGCAAAGGCCGACTGCTGCTTCTCGGTCGACATGATGCTGCTCAACTGGATCGAGGGACGGAGTTGACGATGGCAGAGGAGGACGGGAGGTGAGAACAGAGTTGACGATCGACGGGGTTGCAGCGCATTTTACCCAAACTCTATCCCCGCCTCCTCCACGCGAGTCTCACCTGTGTTATCGCACATCAAAACCGGGCATTCCTGTCAACCTGCCTATTCCAGCCTCAGAATGTCTCGGCACCGCGCCACATTGGCCAGTATGACGGCGCATCCCGCCTCCCGTTGGCAACGCTGCTTTCGCCTCTTTGGAAGGTCGAATACTACTCATCCCAGACTGGTAGGTCAAGCCGTGGGTCGCACTGCGAGTAACGGTAGTCCTTGGCGGAAATTTGTTGTAAGTGGCTTGTTCCCCCGCGATAACTCGCTGCGTTGTGGTCGAGACTCCCTGTTTGCTGCCCGTTGCCCAGCCGGCGATTTTTGTGCCGAGTGGACGCCAAGAGTGATCAACGGCCAGAATCGTCACCGACCGCCCCAATCCCAAGACTTTGAGGATTTCTTGGTATGCTTGGCTCACTTCTGACGCCGTATGCCAAGCGCCGAGTCCACCCACCGAACCCCACTGATATCATTTCTTTCAAAGTTTGCGAGCGAGCTTCGAAACCCACACTCAGTGCCGACGTCACAGCCATACACGTGCATGGACGGGTCATGAAATTGAAATCCAAGATCCCAGATGTGACCATCTGTGTTGGGGAAGGCCCATGTTTTTGCTGTGCGCGTGGAATCTCAAGGTAAACACAAGGCTAGGCCATCCCGGAGCCAGAGACGACGCGAGATGTTGATGTGGAGATGTGGAGACATGGAGAGGTTTTCGTGGCTGGGGTACGTTCAGGGAAGGAGCGCACTCACGTGTGCTTGCAGCTGACAGCGGGCCACTGGATGGCAAACTTCGGCAATTGCAAGCTGCCCGGGCCGCTGATAAGCGCACATTGATCCTTGCCCATTTGAGAGTGCGGTGCTGCTCGAACTGAGGTACCTCATCGGTATCGTAACGTCTTTTCATCGGCGCCACCCGCACGGCATCGCTCCGACCTTGTCTTCTTTCGCCGCACCGAAGAGCCATTTTCGGCCACCGGGAAGCGCTAAAGTTACCCCATAGCACGGTCAAGAATCGAGTCAAGCAAAGCTTGGCGCTTCCAAGACTCTTGCGAACCAACCAGCCCATCATCACCCCAGACAATGTGCCGGGGGGTTCCCTCAGCCCGAACATGCAAGAGCACATTGGCATTTCAAGGTGAACCCTAGGTGTGGACACCACTTTTGTCAAGATTTTGTCGCTGAGACCATTCTTGGATTTTTTTTTCCCCACGGCATCATATCGCTCTCCTCTCAAAATGATAACTAGACCGAGGATGATGAGCTCGCCGCCTGGGTAGCATCTCGCATTCAGGTAGGACGGGAGAATGACATTTAGTCACGGGAGATCAGTCTGCGTGTCCCCGCACCTGCAGTCAATGTCCGGCCAAGCCCTCCTCGCACCGATGCCTCGGATTATTGTTGCCGTATGACTGTGTTCGCCGAACATGATGAATTGATACAATCTTGGGTTTGTTGCTTGCCGATAAGGGGATTGTCGTCAATTTTCGAGGATTTTTTACTTCTTGATTTTCTCGCATTGATTGACTTCTCCACATACCTCGCTCCTTCTTCACGCACAGAAACCTTTCAGGGCCCGATTTGAACAAATCCCGGACCTGGAACAATGGTTCAACAACCACCCCTCATGGTCGCGGCAGTCCCCGAGGACATACCAACACTCGCTTCCATCAGCTCCGATGCGTTCGAATCGGACGCACAAACTGAGATGAAGGGTCATGGACGGGCGCCTTTCCTCATGAAAGAATATGCTCTCGAGAGTCTCCCAGGAGAAATAAAAAACCCTAGGATTCGTATCATCAAGGCCATTGAGGAAGAAACTGGTGCCATCATGGGCTTTTGTACCTGGGGTTTCCGAGGGCTTGCACCTCCCGATGTTCCCGAGGCCGATGTTGATGTCGACCGCGCATCTCAACAACTCGAACAGACTACCCACAGCTCACCCGCTCAGGTGCAACCGGCCTCTGGCAAAGAAGAAGATGAAGAAGAGAAAAGGACGCGGGATGATCCAATCGCCCGTCTTGAAGACCTCACCTCCCGCGATCTCAAGGACTGGCAGGACACCATCATGCCAGAGGGCGCTTCTTGCCTCTTTATCATTGGCCTCTCAGTCTCTCCCGCCTTTCAGAGACGTGGCGTTGGCTCTGCCTTGCTCAAATGGGGGACTGACTTGGCGGACAAGCACAAGAGCTATGCTTGGGTGCACTCGTCGGCCGGAGCGTGGAGGGCATATGCGAATGCCGGCTTCAAGGTGGTTCGTGTGCTGGATGTTGACTTGGATGAGTACGCGCCGGTGTCGGCTCCTGTGGAGAGGTATCCAGGAGGGAAATGGGGTCACTATGTCTTCCGGTACATGGTGTATGGATCATGTCCTCTCCTGGGCAGTGCGGGAAGGGAATGAGCTGGGTTGCAAGCAACTACGGGTCTTGGGTCAAGCGCAGGGGCTGTGTCACACGAAGAAAATCCTGCTTCGTTCAAATCACTGCCAAATTTTCGACGCTGGCGGGGGGGGGTAGCACATGTGTTTCCTCTTGGGATGTACTCAGTTTAGCTCACCGGCTTCACGTCGGCGCCCATGCGGCGAATGCGCAGCCAACCTCCTCGCTCCCCTCTAGCAGGGCGTGATGGTAAGAAATCAACCAGTGTCCCGTCTTGGTAGCCATATTCTGTATTGCAACTGGGAAAGCACAAACAGGCACTGCAACCTCCCTGCTTTTATATTTCTCTACCGTTCCCTCTTTAGATGAGCTTTTAGTCTGCCCTCCAAGGTTTGGGATGGACTCTGACAACAATCACAGGTTCCAAACTACCGGTAGGTGTGGTCGTAGACGGCATCAGGTTGAAGATGCCTGCTACAGCCCTCAAGTATACACCATCGGGCCCGGCGGTCACTTGGTCGACCAGTTCTCGGCCTCTGGAGGAACCATGGATCAAGGGTGGCCTCGATTTATTCAAGAAGCACTGACTACCTATAGAGTCTACCACCTGCCCTTCCAAACCTTAAAGCAAAACTTCCTTACGAGTGGGGCAACAACTGGGAAGAGCTGGGCGAAGTCGGCGTCGAGCCCAGCCATATGAAAGCCGCATCGGCAAAATCTGTCTGCGCAAGACCGTGATTAGGATACTTTGCACTTCGAACCACAAATGCCACAAATTCCCATGCTCAAATTCGCGGCCCCTGAAGCGCAAGGCTCGCTATCTCACTGCAAATTGTGCGGCCAAATCATTGGCACATGGTTGTACTCGAAATCGGCCAGCAAGTACTGATTCCCTGGGCCAGGATTCCAGCCAGCCGCCAAATGGGGATCCAATGCGGGAGTCTGGTTCTCGTTACCTCCGTTGTCGACGCTGTTTCCTTGGGCCGGAGGACTCGGCGAAGAATCCAACGCAACGCCTTTCGATGCATCTCCAGCTCCAGTAGCACCCGCAGCTCCTTCTCCCGTATCGCTTTGACTCGCGTCGCCTCGTTGTCCCAACCATCGCTCAAAGGCCGCATCGAATATACCGTTGAAAATCTCGCGCCAGCTTTCTCGACGAAACCGCTCTTCGTCGTACACCTGATGCCAGTCCTCGCTCGTCCGCATGTGGTCAAGGATGATGTCCCGGCCCCTCCGGCTGCAATACTCCCGAAACTCACACAGAATATCGTCGTCGATAAACGGAGAATCCGGCTTGGGAATCCCAGGGAATAAAATATCCCAAACCACATACCATCTGTCATACTGGGTTTGCTTAGATGATCCTCTCGCGCCCAACTTTCTAATTTGGCTCTCGTTCAAGCGCTCATCGATGATATCCGGCTGAAGTTCACAGCCACCTGCCCTAATATGGAGGTCGCGGGAATCCGTGTCGCAAAAGTCTTCTTGGCATCGGGGGCAACGAATCTTGCTGTGACATCTCCTCAGATGCTCCTTCATACGCTTGACTTCCTTGAACTTCCACTTGAAGCAGTATGCATACTTTCCCGAGTCTTTTTTCCAATACGGACAAGCGAGCATCTTCTCTTTTTGCGTCCCCGTCTTTGCTCTTTTCGAGCCCGCAGCCGTGATATCGCTGCTGCTGCCACCCTCACCTGAGAGTCGCCGTTTCCCATTTAGAGTTTTAGAGTTGTTGTCCGTTGGCTCTTGATGGCCACTAGGCTGGGTTGCAAATTGTGACGCCCCGGACCGCGTATTTTCACTCCCCTGGTTGCCTGTTGGGACAGCCCGTGGTCTGTACGAGTCGAAATCGTTGAGAAGTTTTCCGATAATTTTTTCCAGAGGTTCGGGCCCCAGGAACTGGAGCGTGTGAGGGCTCGAAATGACAAGGCTCTCCTCCTCTTCCTCGTCGTCATCGTCTTCATCGTCGTCATCGTCGTCATCGTCATCGAAATCACTGCTGGATAGCTCCGCTGAAGCTTCAGTACCGCTGCTGAGTGCATCACTCTCGGGGGCTTTGACCGTCGGGGTGTCGAAGCTTTCGCGTCGGTGATCCAGAGAAACCCCACCCATCGAGGCTCCCAGTGTACAGCTGATCGAACAGGCACGTCCAGATCTGGCCAAGCTGCTTGAAATTGAGTCTTTGGCACTCAGAGACGAAGAGGAGCAGTTGGTAATTGTCAACCCAGTAAATCGTTGTGCTATCGTGGCGCGGTCGTCTCGGGACACATGCTTGCCCTGTCTGGAGCCTTGAGGAATAGCTGATGGCGCAGCCTTGGGTTTTTGTGAAGCCGCGCTCTCCTCGCCTTTTCCTGGTCGATGGTTTTGTGACCTTGGCGGCACGGGCAATTGCTGTGCGTTCTGGTCAAGGCCGCTGTCACTCCTTGCTAGAGGCGAGGAAGAGTCCCCGAGGCCGATTGCAGGGAAAGTCTCCAGGATGCTGCTGGCTCGGACGGCATCGCGGACAGCCCTTCTTGCTTTCGGGTCGCTGGAGCAGAAGATGATCTTGGGTTTTGAGGTTGACTTATGCTCTCCTATCATGTAGAGGAAGAAGCTGACGCCTACTTCGATGAACTTGTCTGACTGCAACAGCTTTCTGATGGAAGGACCTATTTGATCCCTCCACACCGTTGCCGCAGGTCCTTTTGCCATCCATACGGTCTTCCCACCGGGCAGGGTCGTAATGAAGTCGCCGCAAGACTCCACCGCCTGGTCCCACTGAGGGCGGCTCGGCTGGCCATGGCGGTTGCTGGCGCTGGGTTGCTTGGAGTCTGACATCAATGACTGCTTGGGTAGACTCAATACGTACGCAGTATACAGCGGATGGTGATGAATCTTTGGCACACCACAACAGCGAATTCGTGTAATCCATCAAACAAGCTGAAAAACAGGCCTCCTATTCTCAAGTGGCGATGCCGGTAATTCGGATTTGGTCTTGCCTTGGTGGGGCGTCAAAAAGGGGTGGCAACGATTCCAAACAGGCAAGTAGGTAACCGCGCTCCGGTGGGGACCGACTGCCCCTGGGATTGATAAACGACTCAGACACTCCTATGCCCGACCAAAGCCCGCCCTTTGATAATGCACGGCGATGACTTTGCCTGGTAGGTAACCTGTTGCGCGACCTGAACTTGGAAGCGCGTGTGATGTGACTGTGAGCGCATAAGCGTCTTAGGCTCATGATGTGGGCGCTGTTGGGTGGGCGAATGAGCGGGATGCCAAGCGACGATGTGTGGGTCTGATCTGGGCGTAGTTGCCATGAGAGCAGATTTGCGCTCTGGCCAGCGGCGCGCTCTTCTCCAAGCGCGTCCAGGATCCAACTCGCTCTTGCCGACCAGCGCTGTCCGGGTGTGTGCCTTCCACTGCGTGCGTCTAGACCCCCACCAGGATCAAGGCAGAAGTGAGTCCGTGGTCCCGCCTGGCATCTTCGTCCTCGTGTCTTTTCAATCCACACGCCAAGAACGAAATGCGCTTGATGGTCAAGTCGCGATGGACTCAACGATGGCCAGGGTCAAAGTCGAGTGTTGGAACAGTACATAAGAAAAGTGGTTTGCAACTCTGTAGATATTTAATGATCCAATACGAGTAACAACAATCCCGTTTGTTTTTGTTCTTCGACAGTGCCCAGAACGACCGGATTTTGTCACTCCCCGAGAAAAACACCCAATCACAGAGCAAGAATCCAAGCCGTCCGCTGACACGCGCCATCGCATATTCTTCGTGTTTGGGCAAACGCGCAATGCCAACAGAGTCATCAGCATCAAATTCAGCGATGACGAGCAGAGAGTGAGCCTAAGCTTCGTGGATCGAAGATCTCCCCCATAACTAACCTCACTCTACACAGCGCCAGTCTAGATTCGAGTGAGAAATCTGCGATGCTGGAATGGTACCTCGCGGCCCAACCCAATGCGGCTGAAGTGATAGCCAATCATATCCAAGTCAACCACGCTAGGGAAGCCCAGGATTTTCTCTGCAGTTGGGTGGACCAGTGGGATCACTTGAAGACATCTGGGGGGAATGGGCGACCCCCGAAGGCCCGTCCCATACATGCACAGCAGTCGCGGTAACTCCGTCGGGACGGGACAAGGAATGCACGAGTGTACCAGCCACCAGACACCTGGCTAACTTTGTTGGGCGGTATATCTCCGAGCAGGATTGGCGCCCGATACCCTTGCGTCCGCCTGTTAGCAGCGCTGTCCGGATTTGTGCGTGGGTGCTGGACTGCGGAAGGGACTCCCAACCCCGAACAGCAAGGCGCTCCGCCCGCTCTCGTCCCGTTGATAGAGGTGGTTAGATTAATTGAGCCTACCTTACGTGATATACGTGGCTGCCACATCGTGCAGGGGTGAAAGAGCCGCACGGGCTGATGAACTCCCAAAACGAGCGTCTTTGTTGTGATACCTACATGATGCATTGCGGGGAGATGCTATGCCTCGTCCGCATCGGCCATTTGCCTCGCGCAGACCCGTGCAAAACAGTCGGGCCCGGAAGGGGCATCAGGCCATCGTAAAAAGGGCTGCCAGTTGAGCTCGGAGGGGTGTAAGAGACCAGATAGAAACCGGGAGAACTGAGTCTGGTGTATTGTTTTCCTGGTCCGGTTTTTTCGGCCAGCCTGGCTCCCGCGGGGGAGACCCCGCCCTGCAAAAGGGCCGCGTGCGATGTCGGCCGAACGATGATAGAAGGCAGCTGTCTCGAGCCTTCTAGGGCTTCTCGCGTTGCGATCCAGGAAGTCCCGCATTTTCCCTATGACGGTCCCTTTCTTGCCACTCCCGGCCAGCCCGCCCAGCGGCCTCCCAATCAATTGGCCGGCTCAAGCTCTCAGCGGACAGGTCCCTGCGGGGTTGCGCTTCCCGGATCGGCTGTGCATGCCCGAAAAAATGAGGCTCCAGAAGCTATGACCAGCAGCGCGCCGATCAGTCACCGACTCACTGCGCTCCCAGCGGGCGATGCAACTTCGGCGACTCCCAACTGACCGGAAATAACACGAACCCAATCCCCCCCCGGAGACCAACAAGATCGTCCACACCAATTGACTGGTTTCCCCCTTCCACAATCCATTCAGAATAATTGATAATAGCTCATCTGCCCCAACCAAATCGATATACAGATACCCTATCCATATTCATCCCAAGCCCCTCTCGCGTTTTTCTTCAGACACTTGGTGCGACCAGCAACCTCATTCTACCTCCCCTGCGTTCGTCGCCCGATAACACGGTCATTACCTACCCTACATTATCGCGCCTTGGTCGGCAGCTGCAGCCTGCAGCCCACCAAGCCCGCCCCTCGCGTCATCGTCATGGGACATGCGCTTCTTCAATCTGCGGATTTATCGACAACATGACGGCGCAACAAAGTTCGAGTTCGCGCGCGCGCACTCACACTTCACCCAATACATCACTCGAATGGATGGCCCGGTCGCAGCTATGCGGTCGTCAAGTTTATTTCGACCCGCGGCGGGGGATGACGTTCTGGGAGCCCGCCGGCCTCCTCGCTGAAGCTTGGCCCGTTCTCGGCCCGCTCGTCAGCACCCGCACTCAGGCACTGGCGCTGCGTCTGCCAGCCGCCGCCTTCAGCATTCACTTCGCAATGATTGGCGAATCGCCGCAGACCACGACGCCAAATGTCGTCTTTTGCCTTGAAGATGATGCACTCCGGGAAGCCATTCGCAACGACGGCCGCTTGAGAGACATCATGAGCAGCACATTCCCTCCAATAGAACTGCACTTTTGCCCCAATCTCCCCAAACTCCTCGCCGCCGATGCGCCCGAGGTCCAGCTCCAACCGCCACAAAACGCCAACGCAATACCTTCAGGACCTCCATACGGCGTCTGGACAACCGCGGCCGGGCCCAAGGTAGGCACGCGCATCTATGTTGCTGGCCGCAATGGCGGTTCGCCACGAATAGCCACGGCTGGCGTCGTATTCCGCCATGGCGACACCACGATCCAGACCACCGTGAGACATGTCTTCTTCCCACTGGACACCACCTCGGCCGCCCTAACCAATCCTTCGTTCTCGTCGGACCTGGTCTTGGAGGATTCCGACGATGACGATGAAGATGATCCTTGTTCGAGCACTGGCGAGTCAACCAACGATGAGCTTGTCGAGGGTGACGAACAAGACGGCCGCAGCCCCCAGGCCACCCCAAACACCTCTTTCAGTGCCCAGGAGTCATCCCCCTTCGACATCGAGATTGGCCATGCTCCTGAGAACGGAAAGGCCCCGGAAATCCCTCGAGATGCCACCCGCATCGGCAGCGCTCTGAGGCACACAGTCGAGGGAGCACAAAGAGCGGTTGACTGTGCGCTCGTTGAAGTCCAGGCAGGCGAAAATGCGGACCCCAACTTTTTCTCGTATGACCCATTCGACCCCACCAGAGGATTCCGCGTCACGAAACTCGCAAACATAAAGAATATGCCCTCCGGGGCCCCTGTGCTCGTCGCAACACCCACGGGACTCGTCAAGGGAGCACTGGGCACGACGCTCGCCTATTTCAAACCGAAATACCAGCGGGAGTCACTCGCCGCCTACCCCCTGACGCTGGATGCGGGCATGGCGCTGAAGGAGGGTGACTGTGGCTCCGTGGCCTTGCATATCCAAGCGGAAGAGGTTTCTCTGCTTGGCCATGTTGTGTTTGGTCACCCCGGCATTGTCTACATCCTCCCAATCGACTTGCTTTTCGAAGATATGGCGCGGGTCTTGCGTTTGCGGCCCGAGGAGATCCAGCTGCATCCTGGGCCCCCTCACGCACGAAATGTCCGTACGGAATTTGCCTCTCGAAAGTTTTTCACGTCCATGGGGGAGCCGGCAATGCCCAGAAGGCGTCCGCTCAGAGGTCTTCTCAGGAAGGTCGGGGAGAAGATGGACAGTGCCCGGACACGGGCTCTGGTGGTGATGGAACGCCGGAAAGGTGTCGTCGAGTTCACGTATTCCTTCCACCATCTCTTCTTCCGACTACCGCCCGAGATACGGGACGAGGTGGTCAACTGCCTCGAGTTCCGCGACGCGATGAGTTTGCGGCGGGTCTCGCGAAGCTTTCGTCATGCGGTATCGGTCAACGGATTGGGGATTTCGAAACGGTTCCTCGATGAAAACCCTCTCCCACCGTTGGCCCTTCAACTGTATCCGCACGCAGCCCCTGACCTCGCCCATGTTCACATGGTGGGACACCGCCACTCCGTGGCTTGGAAGCTGGCCGACCACGTGGTTCAATGGCTGAGACAGGAGATGTATCTCTGCGGGTCTCGACACCAGCAAGTGCACTTTCGTCCAAAGAAGGTGCGAATGAAACAGCGGCTGCTCCCATCGCTCCTTTTGCTTGGACGTTTCTTCGAGCTGTCCTACGACGCGATTGAGGACGCAAGGAGGGAGCACGGCGAGGAGGTCAAGGAGGGCCCCCTCTATTTCCCCTCCGAGGGCCGGGTGACAGGCGGATGCAGCAACGAGCTTGTTGTGCAAACAAAGAACATCGCCTTGATATTCGTCAATTTCTTGGAGAGAGCGCTGAGCCCGCCTTCCAAGCACGGAACAGCAGAGAGAGCCTTGAGAAACCTTCGTCATGGTTCTCCCTTTTCGAGCAAGCCGCTGGCCAAGGAGGAAATCGCAGCTGTTCTCTATCATGGAGGGCTTGGACACATTGTTGAGGTGTTAGATCTCGGGTCTCTGGAGGGGAAAACGGCGGCCGTCCGTGCATATTGCGACTCGCCGACGCTCCCACCGGTGCCACCCACCGGCGACGCTGCCTCGCCCAACAGGCGGACCGGGCTTGACACCGGCCAAGTGGCTGCCAAAACATCTCTGCTCCGTCTTCGCAAACTTCTCCCTCGACTGCCACGCTTGGAACATATTTGGCAACCCCCTGACGAGGGGGTGACTGGAACTCGCAACACAGCGGTGGCCCAGGCACAGCGACGTGCAGCGGTTATGAGAGAGCTGGTACAAGAGGATGACACAATAGCAGACGGGCTGTACAGAGAGGGAGGTCACGACTTGTGGCACGCGCTTTCCGACATGGAGAGGAGTCGAAGAATGCTCCCGCCTTCGGGTTTCTAGGGGCGCGTGGGGAATGCATACGCGGGGAGACTATTTCTGGCGTTCATCGGTGGGGATTGGGAAGATATGGCATCGGCGTTTGTTAAATGGAGCGGGATCTTAGTTTTTAGACACAGGTTCGACTGTTTACTTCTTTCAGAGGCGTGGATGGCTTCGTTTCGTCATATTTTGTCGGGAAGCCTTGTCTGTTTCGCTATATATTGGTATATTGCTGACGACCTGCCGTCTATACTACCTGTCACATTACCGTATCATTGGATATAGATGTATGGAAATAGAGATGGCAGTTACGAGTATTCGACGATGTTTTAGGTGGAAGACTCGTCTTCTGTCAGATAATCAGGCTGTTTAATTCTTACTTGAATTTCTCCTGACGACCAACCGTCTTGCCCTAACTCTCGCTGACCGGTCCCTCAACTTCCCCCACGGTATTTGTAACTCTACTGAACAACAAAGCGGTTGTCACCAGTAAAAGTCTGATGGAACGACGACCCATCGCGAATCAGGGGAAACTGAGACCCAGGGAAAAACGTGGACGCAGCCAGGCTTTGCTCCGCCGTAGCAAGGGCGAACTCGTAAAAGGGGGCGACTCCATCGCCCACGATCACGCGACGGAACGACCAGATGATGGAGGGGTCTTGGCAGGTGGTAAATCCGACGTCGGGGATCGAGCTGGATCCGAGTGGAGCGCCGGTGAAGGTGCACTGCGTGGGATACGGCATTTGGTTGGTGGCGACCTTGAATCCGATGCTTGGAAGGATCAGTACCTAATCGTCAGATTGCGACAGAGGGCGAGTTCGCTTACGAGCACTGAGTGCCGTGGGGAACACAGCCAGCGCTGAACTCTGAGACGTCAAACTCTTGAGCGACGATGCGGGCGTCCAGAGGAGCGGCCACGGCCGAGCTGGCGAGGCCTGCGAAGAGGATAGAAGTGATCTTCATTGTTTCTAGAGTTAAAAGTGTTGACGGTTGTAACGCCGAGATATCGTTGCTGTCTTCGAACTGATGTTGAACATTGCAAAGGGAGTCCGTCATTTATACCCGCCTCTAGAATCCGACTCGCTAACTCACCAAGGCGTTGATGAACCCCTGTCGCTCAAATCACTGAGTGGTGTTTTGGCGGGTGGCGCGCTGTAATTCGCCAGCAGCAACACGAGAGAGGCGACAAGACAGTCAGCGTCCAGTAAGACAGTCTGAAGAACACGAGGGTGACGTCACATTCCAGTGGAGCTCTTGTTGTTTCGGAAATAACCCAATTCCGACTTTGCGCATGCGAACTCCGTTGTGGGACTTGAACTTTGACATGGCATTGGCTAACTCGACCTTATATATTAAAGAGGCTAGGTTCAGTAATCTGAACGGCAAGTCAGCTTCTCGTGGTTAGTCAGACACGTAATGCACAGCCCTATTTTAAGGCACAGGCTCAATACGAGTTTTGCCATCACTGAAGGAGACCGTCCACATCCAAAAGCCCATCTCAAGGGCCAGCTAGTGCGTCTTGTCCCTCTCCTTCTGGCTTTTAGTGCCATTTCGTGACCCATCAATTGCGTCAAACAACTCAACACCCCTTACGGTTTTTTCTCCACGCATTCGCAGTTTTTACGACTCAGTGGTGACACCTGGTTCAGTACCACCGAGACCCAGATAGTTGGTAGTTGAGACAGGTCGATAACAAGAAGACACTTCACTCAAGGTTGTTGCACCGGACCCAGTCCGTGGCAAGCACAAGACGGCTCGTTTTCATTCTTGAACGGACCTCTCAGCGCTTCAAGCTCTTTCCCCACCTACTTGAACTGACCGCCAATGCTGAGCAGACTAGTCTCAGTGCCTTCCTTAGGGGGGCTCTGGGGATTGCCAGTGCAGTGGAAGGCGACTAAAACGTCTGATAGATCATCGCTGATTTCCTCAATGGCTGCCCGTTCCAAATCTGGCTCACACACAAGACTCGAGGAGGAGATGTTTCTCCTTATGAATCCCTCTCTTTTCGATTCCACGGCAGCTCTCTGGGTAGTGCCAGTGCTGCTGTCATGGGTCTGTCAGCAATTGCAGCAACTGGAAAGAGTGAAATTTGGCTTACTTATGACTCCCGAGATGTTTCTTCGTGCCATGGCTCGGTCTATTAGAAGAAGACATTTCGTACGTGCCTAGAGGTTGCAGTTTGCGTGAAGAAAAACTCGGTCTCAACTGCTGAGCAAATCAGTAGCAGAGAAGATAGGTTAGAAATCATGAATGAATTAGATGAGGAAACAGCTGTATTTTATCCATGAGATTTCATGATGTGCTCCATTCCCAAGCAAGACCTGAATTTTACACTTCGACTTCCAGCCCTTCGACCGAGGTAAGTAGGGTTGGGTTGGGTATCCAAAACACATCAGGACAATTTACCGACGAAAAGCATCGGCAAGAAGTGTCGAGGTTTCCCCTTTACGGTCTTGCTTGTGTCTGGCAGCAATATGCAAACTCACAATCATGTGGGAGGATCCTTCCACTCAGCGCACACCATGAGCTGACCAATCGTCATGGTTGTTGACTGGGACCACGAATTGTACGCTTTGGGACTAGCGTCGTGTGAATTCCCAACACGAGTGGCGCACAGGATCGCCCAAGTGTCCCCGCACTCAGCCTCACGGCCAGCGCCCCCCCCCCCCGCAAACGCGACTTTGTCGCAACTGTCCAAACCTCCAGGCAGACGATCACCCATCCCGACAATCGCAGGGCACCTTCCTAGCACGCATTTTCTAGTCGTTCAACTTAGGGCTCTAGCGTGCCCCAGAAGCAGACGCGCCCTGGAACCTTGATGTCCATCAGCACGCCGTAAGATGGCGACCGACTGGGAGGAGCCACCATGCGATATGGAGGAGATACTACGAGCACCACTCCGCGTTGGTCTCGAGGGATTGATAGCCGAACGCGAGGTTATAGCGCCAGTATTTCCAACCCACAGCATTTTTGGCTCGCGACAAGCGAGTACAAAGGTTTCGAATCCCGAGAGCTCAACACATGGACATATTCATTACGCGTTCTTTCACTCGGAGGTGATGCTGAGCGAGGATAAGAAGTGGGTGGAGGCAGAAAAAGAGAGGTTGGGCGAGTACGAGGAGTGGTTGGACCAGCAAAAGGATAGGCTGAAGGAGGAGGAGGGCTGGCTGCAAGAAGAGCGGGATGAGTTGGAGCAGGACAAGATGTGGCTCCAGGAAGAAAAGGATTGGCTTCAAAAAGAGAAAGAGTGGCTGGGAGAAGAGAAAAGCCGGTTTCTGGAAGGAGGTGAGAACCTCGACCGGATGAAAAATGGAGAGAGACGGGAGCTGGAGCAGGACGTGGCGCAGTGGCTAGAGGAAAGGTACAAGCCTGAGGAGAAGCATCTGGGGCGGGAAGATCGAAGCGCTTCCATTGAACACTCTGCACGGATTCAAGCTTTACAGACACCTCCTCCTACCCTGTCATCTATGGCCCTGTCAGTCAGAGATGACGGCTTCAACCACATGTTATTTACAGAGGGGCCAGACACGCCGGTGTCTGAGTGTGTCGACATTCTTGAAGAAAACGACAAGGAGGTAGAAACGCCCCCGAGCGGACCATCCGAAAATGCGCTTCAGATTACTCCAACCAGCAGTACCACTGACACACCAAAAGACTCGCCCCAGAACGAATGGTTGGTGGCTAGGCAGGTGGGCGTCGTCACACTTCAAATCCAGGAACTCTCCCTATCGGCGCATGAAGTGTCCTCTGAGGACATCTCGGTCTCAGCGGGGGAGGGCGATGACAGCAATACATCGCCAGACGAGCCCGATGAAGCGCCGAATAGCGCTCAACCTGAAACCGAGACACCCGCTGGCCCCAGTCACTCAACATCGACAACAACATCGCAAGGAGCCACTTCGGACGCTTCGTCTGGCTTTCATTTGCCACCAGGAGATACCAGTGGCGAAGAAGACAAAAATCGTCGAAAACGAAGACGTCAACGTGCCGGCCCGAGAATTCCGGCTCTGGGAGCAAACGCGTCCACGCCCTTGAGACTCGCATGTCCCTATCAAGCATACGAGCCATGGAGGGGCTGTCTGGGCCCAGGAGCGCGAAACCCGCGTGGTGGCTGCGGAGATATGTCACGTCTGAAGTCAGTGAATGCGTATCCCTATCCTTCTCGCTTTTGGGGTCGAAGACCTAACCACTGCTCGTAGACAACACCTCGCTCGGCGCCACATGGTATCATATCGATGTCGGAGATGCTGGCGTTCCTTCGACACCCGGCGAGAGGCAGCCGCGCATCCTGAGGATGGCAACTGCTCGATCAAGGAGAGACCTGCCACGGAACGATTTATGCGCGCAGACGACGAGTCCGTGGTAGAGGCATATGCCGGCAATGCCGTCGATGTCTGGTGGGCGTTGTTTCGGGTCTTGGTGCCTGAAGTGTACGGAGTCGACGACGACGTTCTGAAGACTCTCTACTTTCCGTGTACGTATATTTCCGTTGCGATATACGGCAGTGTCCTATCGGAAAGCGCACACACTGAAACCTATTCAGATTACGGAGCCCAGGCCATGGCACCAATCTTTTTGCCGCCCGTAACCTTGCCCGATCACATCTTGCAGTCAGTCCCAGCAACGCCATGGCATGGAGATACTGGTGTCACAGATCACCTCAACCCCAACTTGGCCCAAGCCTCCTTAGCCGCCCCGACGTCGTTCCCAGCACGGTCCTCGCTCTCCACAGCACCAGTCTCGGCATACACTTTCAATTCACAAGCCTTTTCCCTCCCCATATACCAAATGACCGTGTCATCGGCCCCTCCTACCCAAACACCTGCAGATAACTCAGTCGCATCTCTCGACTTTGACATCTTCGACACGGACATGGATCCATCAGGGCTTATTCACATGTCTTTAGAGCCTCCACCGCCCCATGTCACTCCTCCCGAAGAACCATCTCCGCCACACTTGCAGTCGCAGGTGCAGCAGCGACTCTATGACAGGCTCGCACAGCGACTTGAGCAGGCTGAAGCAGAGAACGAGACGCTGAGAGAGGCAAACCGCGTGAACCGCGCCGAGCTTATTCGCATGGAGAAGTTGCTGGAGAGCGTGTTGGCAACCGAGACGACGCTGGGTGAGAATGCGTACGAGCGCTTGTCTCAGGTGGCGAACATGACGGTGGCCGTGAAGAAGAGAATGGTTTGTTGATGTGAAAGTTTGTCCTATTGCAAGAGGATGTCGGGGATGTTGGGGAAACTCACAGTTGAATCGTTGGGTGGTGGGCGACTTTTAATGTTTGGGATACCGTTGCATACCTACCTAGGTACCTGTATACGATCCATAAAGAGTACCTTGGGTAATTCATTGGGCTCAGATATTCCCTAGCATCTGCCATCGTTCCCATCACAGACGCTGCATTATGCCTATGACGTTTAGGTCCTTGGAACTCATTGGGGCTATTTCGAGGAAAGAAAGGGGCCGATATAGCAGGTAAGGATGAGAGCCCACTCCTTCTAACGACAGTGCGCAAGCCTAGGTACAATGGACAACGTGTTCGCCTGTCACCCCCCCCCCCCCCCCCCCCCCCTTCCTCATGATTCATCACAAGCTCTTATTTCAGGTTCGAGGGTTGGACTGGCAATGGGGCAGCTAGACTGAAGCTCCGTTGGCCACGATACGCCGCCGCTTTACAAGTGGCCAGAAAAGTCTGAGAATCCGACGAGCTAAGGAAAAATAAGTAAATTAAAGTTGTGATCACAGCGCTGGTCTAAGCCGCTAGGTACTGCAAGGGTCGACAGGTGCCCGCCGCCCACCATTACAACTGGCCGACAGAATTGACGATGGCAAACCGGATGCTACAGACTATGTGGAGGTCAAGAACCACTCGCTGAAGTTCACCGATGGCACCTTTGCTGCTCCAGAGTTTGAAATCTTGATATGTGATCTTCAATCCCACAGAATGTCGCCTTGTCAACAAGAAGTTTGTGAAAGGCCTCTTTATCCACCCGAAAAGGCCGCCTAACTGAAAGAGCTTGCAGTCTCTGGTAAAAAGTGGTGGGGCATCTCTAGCTGATCCACCAGTTGCATCAAGACGGCCCCGAAGACGGACAAGATTGTAGAGTCCACCGTAGTCTACAAAGAGGTCAATAACTGCATTGTTCTCCGCCGAACAATGGCTACGGCAATCCATGACCCGTTTGACCCCACAAAGGTACACTTCCCGAAGGACCACATGCCAACAATGGTTATCTCGAGTGTTGAGCTTGAGTGCACCGGGCTCACAAAGGACCTTGTTATCGGAATCACTGAGTCGTTGGTCCGCTTGCTCCCGACAGCACCAGACGACGACGCTGATGTCATTGTCGAAGGCGACACCAGCGCGGTTAACAACAATCGGGGGCGGTCAGACTCTAAAACTGGCCCCATCAACATGGTAGCGGCAAACCCCAATAGGCGCGGGAAACCTTAAAGGGGCTTGGAAAAAAGTAAGGGGTGCAGGGAAAATTAACGGAGCTAGCAAACTGGAATGGAGATGGCGAATCTCATCTGGCGCGAGAAAGCTAAACGGGGCTGGAGAGCCTTTAAAGATTCGGTAAACCGACTTAATATGGCTGGGAGTGTAAAAGGATGTTTAAGTTGGCGTGCTTAAGAGACCTCCTGACCTAGATAACTAAGCGTGCCTAGCTTCGCTATCGTTTGTACTACTTGTTAGAAGTGGATGTTCATTTATGACCCCTCTGTAACCCCCTGAAGCTGGCGATCCCGTCGGCGCAAAAGGAGAAATGCCGCAAAGAAAAGAACCGCTGCTAACCCCTGTGTACCCGCCATTACTCCAAAACCAACGAGGTACTTGGGTGCTGTTTCGGCTGGAAATAAGTAGGCCCCGTAAAAGTTCCCCAGCTGAGCGCCAATTCCAGTCAAAGCGACAGCAATCGAGCGAGCCTCGGGTGGCATGTCTCTGAGCGTGGCGGCCGAGAAGGAGGTGCCCACGGGGATCGTCGACCAGATTCCCGTTCCCATCAGGGTCAGGAGGACGTATCGCTGGACAGCGCCGTAGACAGAACAAACAGCGATTGTCATAGCCATGGCGTAAACAGCCGAGAGGGAGAGGAGAAGTGAGCGGCTGTAAGCCATTCGGTCCGCCAAGATGGACATGCCGACGGACCACACAAGTGCAGCAGCCCATATAGGCACCTTGCGAACCACCATAGCATTAGCGGCCTCCAAACATGTTTGATTCGATCAAGGAAAAAAGCAGACATACCGTCATATACTGGGCGGTAACAGCGCTTCTGTACCCCAACTCATACACAAGTCCGGGGTAAAAGTAAGGCAAAACAAAAGAGCAACTTAGACTCTGAACCCAGCCTGAAGTTTAGCCTCCCCATCCTCACAACCTTGCACTCGAGAATAAACTCACCGTCGTAGCCGCGGTGATAATCCAAGTCCTCCAGTCGCTGCAAGCAACAACCACCGACTTCGTCTTGCCCATTTTCCTCCCACCCGGCAACTTCCCCGCATAGCCCGCCGTCCCCACCTCCCTCATCCGCATAATCGCAACCTCCCTTTGCCTCTGACTCAAGAGACGAGAGTTCTCCGGAAAATCCGGTATTAAAAACACGCAGATGATAGCCCAGGCGATAGTGATTGCACCTTCAACGATGAACAACCACTGCCACCCCCTGAGTCCCCTCGCATTATCAAGCCTCTGCACAATCGCACCCGCAAGGAGACCGCCAAAGGCCCCGCCTAGCATGGTAGATGAGGTGTAGGTTACTGCCCTCCTAGCCTGCTCGGCGGGGCGGTACCAACTTGAGAGCAGCATGATGGAGGCAGGCGTCAGCGCTGTTTCGAAGAGGCCCATCAGAAGACGGAGGACGATGAGCTGGGAGGAGTTTTTGACGGCTGCTTGGGCGCAAGTGACGACGCCCCAGCAGGCCATGGTTGTGGGGAGGAGGATGGAGGGCCGCGTGCGGGTGACGAGCATGCTGCAGAGGGGGGCGGTGGGGATGTAGCTGACTGTCAAGACGTGAAAGTGAGCCGTCGGACTATATATGCTTGGGGATAGGATGGGACTTCGCTCACGATAGAATGCAATAATTACCAAGCTGTACTGGGAAGACGACAGGTGGAGATCCGCTCCCATGCCGGCGATTCTCGCGTTGGCGATGCTGTGAGCGGAGGGTATTCAGTGGTGCCCCTGAGTCGGCCTCAAATATCGTACCTTGACCGGTCGAGATGCGAGATCAGTGTCATCATCCACAACGACGGCAAGAGCAGTAAATCCAACTTGAGAAGGAGTTCTTTTTCTTCAGCTGGTGTACGAGCTGCATCATCGGCGCTACCTTCACCCTTCACCAGGCATGTCAACGGTGCAGGATGCTTTGTGTCATTTCCATTCGCTGGGGCTGTCCGAGTTGATTCAGGTCCTGGAGATTCAGCCTTTTCCGCACTGGCCATATTATGAAGGTCTTGGGACAGAAAGGCATTCGAAGAGGGGGATTTAATTATGACTAACGTTAGATCAGCCCGGAAATAACAGGGAAGCTCTTGGAGGAGAAACCAGACCGCACTCGATCCATGAGTTCAGTGGGTATTATCATCCTACCTGCTTGGCCCCCATTCGTGGGAAGAATGTGCGATAATTCTACTGGACGGTGAGATAAGCCATCGTCGGGAGCGCACTAATTATCTTCAGGGAGGGGTAGCACACGACGGAAGCACACCCGAGATGGGATGGGGATCGGAAGACATTTCCGCAATATTGGCACACCATTTCTTTCCCAATTCTTCAGTGCCCCATCAGTGGTGTTGGGTTTTGGCCTGCTTGTGGTGATGGGGCTACACTTCCGAGTGGTTGTATCACAGTACGGCAAGGGGTTGAAGTCGTCGAGTCGTCGAGTTGTAAAGAATCCCACGAATACCATCTGCACGAATTGTCCCAGCCACTGATGAACCAGGGCCGGCACAATCAAATTGATCTAGACAACACCGATCGCAGCTATCGCGTGTACTCCCTACCTCAGGTGTGCAATGTACCTCAGGTGTGCAATGCAGCCTTCGGTGTGCAAGGGGGTAAGTCAATAACCACCCGAGGGAGATGATGTATTCCGAGACATCCTAGAACGTACCAACCTACATAGGTAGAAAGTGGGCCACTTACCTTGGATTGACACTGCAGACAAATACTCGGCGAATCGAGCCAAGCAAGTTCACCGAGCAGTTTGCTCCGTACCAGGGCAGCCCGCTATTCCTATTTGCCCCCGGCCGAACTAGCGCCACGGAGCGTGATGAGCGCGGAACATGCCAGAGATTCACAGACCAATGTTTAAAAAGAAGGTTTAGCATCAAGTACCTCGCAATTGGCGATTGGGCCATCGAACCTCCAAACTGCGTAACCGTACTCTCTTATTCCTTGCAGAGGCCAAATCCCTTGTTTAATGCGACCCAAGGAACGGGTTTGCGGCTATGGGTTGAGTGCTGAGCGAGCCAAGCCTCTTAAAATCCAGACGCTCCTCGGGGCTCGGATTGCTCCTTGCCCGTATGTTGGGAATGAAGTCCGTGAAGGATTCAGACATGCGGGGGCGTGAGGGGGTTTGACAACCAACACTGCTGTATGAGAGTGGGCTTGCCACAACTGATTGGCCCTTCAGTGCCCCTTAGCCGCGCCCCCTGGGTCTCGGTTCCACCTTACATGTGCTCCTGCCGCTTCAAATTTGGATGCCAATGCAGTAAGCCTGCGACTTTTCCTTAGTGTTGCATCGCGACTTTTCCCTCATACCTCTGGGGTTCCCCCTCTCTCTAGCACATGACCGGGTCAAGCCCATCTATCCGGCTGTGAAGAGGGTTCTCGAAAACACCCTGACCGTAAACAAGAGAACAAGATGGTCAAAATCGCAGTTGCCGGCGGTTCCGGGGGTAGGTCTGCTCCACTTTTATGTGCAATTCATTATGTGTAATTCATCACCTCCAGACTGTGCAGCTGACGAGAATACACAGGCTTCGGCGGGGAAATTATCGACGCGCTCCTTGCTACAGGAAAGCATGAGATCCTGCTCCTATCACGAAGTGTCCGTATATCTTTTCAACTGTTATCTAACCCCCCGCCCCGTGCCGTGCTGACAATTTCCCCCAGGATCCTCCCTCCTCCGGCACGCCGACGGGCGTCGCCTGGGTCAAGGCCGAGTACTCGAGCGTCGACGACCTGAACGAAAAGCTGCAGGGCGTCGACACCCTGCTCTCCTTCATCGTCGTGCACTTGGATCCTGAAAACCTGTCCCAAAAGAACCTCATCAGCGCCGCCGTTCGCGCCGGAGTACGTCGGTTTGCGCCGAGCGAGTGGGCTTCCCCCCGCTTCGACCAAATGGACTGGTACGCCGGCAAGGCGGAGATCCGAAATCATCTCCAGGCCCTGAACAAGGACAAAAAGGTCCTCGAGTATTGCTTGTTTCAGCCGGGGATTCTGATGAACTACCTGGCCCATCCGTTCCAGTCGACCAAAAATATCCCGTCCAGCCAGACACCGCTCGATTTCACCAACCGCAAGGTCATCCTAGTGGAAGGGAGTGAGAATGCTCGCATCACCTGTACCACGGCCCGGGACCTCGCCAATGTCGTGGTCAGGGCTGTTGAGTATGAGGGGGAGTGGCCGCTTGTGGGGGGGATCCAGGGAAGCAACCATACGATTTCGGAGCTCATCGCTCACGGGGAGAAGGTCCGCGGTACGTTTGCCCCTACTACCTGCCTTGAAAAGACCTGGGAATGAAGCTGACTGTGGGTAGGTGGCCCCTTTGAGGTCGAAAAACTCCAAGCTGCCGACCTTCAAGCGGGCATCGTCAACAGCTCGTGGCGGCCCAAGGTTGACCACCCGATATTCAGAGATTCGCCCGAGCAGGCAGCAGCCATGGAAAAGGTGCTTCTGGTTTCCCTTCTCTTGGCCTTTTCGGCAGGTACTTTTGATGGCTCGGATGAGTGGAACAAGCTGCTGCCCGAGTACAAGTTCACCGGGCTTGAGGAGTTCCTGTCTGGCGCTTGGCGTGAGGAGTAGTCCGGTGTACCCTCATTTTCCCACACATCTCAGAACCAAGTGCATAATGTGGAGAAACTAAAGTCATTCTTGAGGGGGTGCTTTGAAAACAATGCCAACGTTGCTATTTCCCCCTAAACCCGTGACTCCGTCCTCCAAACTAACACACCCCTAGCTCCCCCCCCTCCCTCCCTCCCCCCCCACTCAAGCATTCTCAACACCCCCCCTCCTCAGGCCACTCCTCCAAAGCCCACCGCACCGCCCTCCTCACCGCCTCCGCCATGCTTGCCACGGGCTCATACCCCAACCTCTCCCTCGCCTTCCTGATACTATAAGTCCTCGTATACAACAAAAACTCAATCCGCTCCCTGATCAACACCTTGGGTCTGTGCTTTCCCCCTGACACCCCCCAAGTCCACCACTCGGCCACCTCCGCCATCGCCAACGCCACCTTGTCCGGGACAACCCACACTTTTGAGAGTGGCGTCGTATCCCCCATCTCCATCCAAAACAACCTAAAAAAGCTCCACGGCGGCAGCGGGCTGTCATCCGTGATATGAAACGCCTCCCCATCGACCTTTGGCGCATTCGGATCGTCTATTCCCGCAAGGATACCCCGCGCAGCGAGCACATGCGCGCGCGCAACGCTCCCGACGTACACGCTGTCCATGAGCGCGGTGTTGCTTCCCAGCCAGACGTTTTGCTGTCCCTTGCGATGGACGTTGAGGAGGTTGGCGATCATTTGCCGGTCGCCTTCGCCGTACATGGCTGTGGGGCGGATGGTTGCTGTGCGGAGGCCGGAGGGGGAGGTGCTGTCGTTGGCGGAGAGGACGAGCGCGTCGCCGCGGGCTTTGGCGATGTGGTAGGCGTCGCCGGCGCCGGTTTTGGACGTCTCGGCAAGAGTGGGGTATGTCTCGTCGGCTTGGTCGTATGCGCCGCAGGAGCCGGCGATGATGGGGCCCGAGGAGGTGTAGATGTAGGCGCGGGCGCTGGTTTGGGCGTTTGCGGCTTGGAGGAGGATGCGGTTGCCGTCGACGTTGACGCGTTCGTATGAGGGGGCGTGGATGTGGTCGATGTAAGCTACGGGGGAGGCGGTGTTGATGATTATGTCGGGCTGCGCGGAGAGGAGGAATCGGTTCACGTCGGAGGGGACGGTGATGTCTCCTGAGATATAGGATACTCGAGTGCCGGAGAAGCGGTTTTGAAAAGGGGTGCGTGACATGACTGAAATGCGTGTGACGGTTGGGTCGGCGAGGAGCTCCTTGACGATGTGGTGGCCCAGGAAGCCGCAACCGCCGACAACGGCGACTGAGCCGAGTTTTGTCCCTGCCGAAGCCATCACGGGTGCTTGACTGAAAACAATGTAGAGGGAGAGGGAGAGAGAGAGAGAGAGAGAGAGAGAGAGAGAGAGAGAGAGAGAGAGAGAGAGAGAGAGAGAGAGAGAGAGAGAGAGAGAGAGAGAGAGAGAGAGAGAGAGAGAGAGAGAGGGGTTCAAGTTTCTCGGGCAGTGAGAGGAAGAGGAAGGGCATGCCAACCACACGTCGTCTTTTCAGCGGTGTCAGTGTGCCCTACAACTATCATCTAGGTAAAGAATGCTGTTGGTGGAGGCGCCGTGAGTTCGAGATTTCATCTATTGATAAAGAACTCCACCAGAACTCAATCCCTCAGCCAGCGGCTTGTGGTGGCCCCGGATGCGACCAATCGAAAGGAAAAGCTTCTTATCAGTTACCTCTTGTGGCTCTTGATGATGTCACACAACAAACAGCTGGGCGGGCGTCCGGGCCCCTTTTGGCTGCACGTGTTTGTGGGTAAGGTCAAAAATGATCATCTGCTCTTTGTTCACCACATCATCGATATGAGCGGTCAGCCAACTTCGTCACCGTTGCGCTGAAATTGAGTTTGGACGCTGCCCGTCTTTTTGTTCCGCCTGGCCCCTGACATGGAATTTGTCACCAGGTACCAAAACCTTAAATCCCTGACGGTTTCCATCCGCCCAGGGACCGTTCCGCAACGGGGTCTTGCCTTCTTGAGTTACACATGATCAGAGATGTGATTCACCGTATTTGCTCCCCACCAACAATGCGGGGTGGGCGACAGATGACCCTTGTCTTGAGGTCATCCCGTCGACGTAGCCGCTCCAAGGGAACCTTGATGGCTTTCTCTAGTGCTTGTATTTCCGAAGACCCACACGGGTCCCGACCGGTATGTTGTTGTTGATCCTCAACTCCCGTCACTCCATCTATTGCTTGCCTGCCCCAACAGACCTCCAAAGTATACTCTTCACATTGTCTTGCTGAATCATCCTCCTCACGGCGACCATGTTGTCAATCACGAGCCCCATAGCCATTGCCGCACTCATACTTGCCTCGGCACTCAGCATAGCGCGCTATGTTTGGTGGAGGATCTTCTCCTACCAAGGCATCCCAACGACTCTACCCTGGGCAGGAGCTCCAACAAATAACATCATTGCCAGGTCCAAAGCTTCCCTGAAGAGCTTTCTAGGTCTTCGACACATGCTCCTAGATGGGTATCGCGATGTACAAAATTTCCAAACCCCTTTCAAACACCCGACAGCTAACGCTCCGTGTCATCCCAGTACTCGAAGAATGGACAGTCGTTCGTCCTCCCCAACTTGGTCAACGGCCACGAAGTGATCCTCCCAGTCAACTGTATGTCCTGGATCCTGGAACAGCCCGACACCGTTCTCAGCCAGTACGAAACCAACCGGCAGTTTATGTGCGGCGACTACACCACTCTGGGCGTGCTTGCCAACAGCTGGTCGAGGGTGAACGACAGAGTCAAACGAGAGATGACACAAAACTTGGACGACTTTGTCGATGCAATGGTGGATGAGAGTTTGGACTCGCTTCGCAGTCTTCTGGGCAGCAACACCGAAAACTGGCACGAAGTTGTGCTTTACGATGTCATGTTGGAGGCGGTCGGGCGTGTGGTGGGTCGTGTTCTCGTTGGCTTGCCTGCGTGTCGTCATCCAGGATACGTGCAAGCGTCGACGAGCTTCTCCAAGTACATCCTCCTCCCGGCCATGGCCATCGAGCTGCTCCCGTCCTTCCTCAAGCCCATCGTCGGCCCGGTGGTTACCTTTTGGGACAGGCTTCAATTTTGGGGCATGAATTCGCACGTTGCACCAATCTTCCAAGAGCGCCTCGCCCGTGGGAAGTTCGATCAGACCTACAGCCCTCCCCCTATTTACGGCACCTCAATCCCTGAGCCAAACGACTACATGCAATGGGCCCTCCGCGACGCCCTCCGCCATGGCGAGGACCCCTCCGACCCTCACAATAACATGACCAAGCGTCTAGCCGTCACCACCTTCGCCGCCGTCCAATCTAGCGCCATCACCATCACCAACGCCATAGTCGACATCGCGGCCCACCCTCATAGCCTCTCCCTCCAACACGAGCTCCGCTCCGAGGTTTCAACCGCCCAAGGCATTTGGACACGCGCAGCCTTATCCCACCTCCCCAAACTCGACAGCGTTCTCACCGAGACACTTCGTCTCTGCGTAATCCTCACCCACGGCGTGACCAAAACAGTGGTCGCTCCCAGTGGAATCACAATCCCCACCGGCGAGCACATCCCGTGCGGAGCCAAGGTCGGAATTGCCAGCTACGGTCCTCATCTCGACGAGGACTTTTACGGCACCTCCGAGGCGAGCGCCGCCGTGTTTGACCCGTTTCGATTCACCAGACCGGAGGCTGTGGGAAAGAGGAGACAGAGTGCGAGCCCGGGGATGGGGTTTGTGACTACTAGTGAGCACTACATGGGTTTCAGCCATGGGAGGTCAGCTTGGTGAGTGACACCCGTGATGATGGTTGAATGAGAGCTGATGTAGATGGCAACAATGCAGTCCTGGTCGATTCTTTGCGAATTCTCTGCTAAAGATTTTGCTTGGGCACATTGTTCTCTTGTATGATGTTGCTCCTATAGGAGAGCGACCGGCGAACCCGTGGCTGAACAATACGATGGGACCGCCGGTGGGGGTGGCTATCAAACTGAGAAGGCGAAAGGATTCGGCTTACGCCTGAGGGGAGGGGAGGGGGGAGAGGGGGGGGGGGAGGGAGAGTTACCGATTTATTTGTTTGAGAGACCCCTTGAGATAATATTTACATTGATCAAAGCACAACGAGTTTTTTGACTCGATTCGTGTTTGGGTTTCAGTCTCGAGCTTGAAACTTCGGATTCTTTGTAATCCATGGCTGCAATACTATTGTGGCCTACTCTGAACACAGCCCACGTGATCACACCTGTCCCTTCCAAACAACAACTCCTAAATTGATGATACGCGGTTGCAGTGATGACTTCAAAGTAACACAGTATAGGGGTGTGAAGCCACAACTCCACGGGAGGGACAGGATGGGTTTTGATACATAGTATAGAAGGTGACTGCGAGACCTAAGATATCTCCGATAGAGACTGGTACAGTCACAGGTCCACAGCCTGTCTGTTATTTCTCCTGTCCTAGCAATACGACAGCCCCTGTCACAGCCCCTCTCTGCTGCACTCCGGGAACAAGATGCCCAGGTACAAACGCAACCACACTAACAGCAGAAACACAACCGCAATGGAAGGGAGAATCCATGGGCGAACCAACCCAATCCTCCCCCCTGACTTCTTCTTGCTCCCACCCTTGACTGCCAGTTCTGTTCTATCACCAGCCACGTCCTCTTCAACTGTCGAACCGCAGTCGGTAGCACCAAATTTCCCACTCAAGAACTCGGTCTTCCGGGGCCTACCATGGAAGGTACTGGGACAGAACCTCCACACATCAGCATGTCTCCTCGCTACCACATGCTCCACCAAATACGGAGCAAGCGAAAACGGGAGCTCCGGGAAAGCAATCTGTCGGCCGTCAACCAAGTGCGTGTCATCCTGACAACCCATGACAAACGGCCCGACCCTGTTCGCGTCACATCAGTATCGCCACCCGCAAAGCAAAACTCCTCTCGTGGGTCTGGTCACTCACTTAAACGCATCCGCCGTCCCCTCCGCCTCATCATGCAACGCCTTGTAACACGCACTCATCGCCTCATCGCTCATATGCGTCCCCGCCTCCAGAATACTAGGAATCTCATCGTGAAGATGTCTCTCCAGCACAGGCGCCAACTCATCGATGATGTCCCGAAACTCAAAAACGTCAAACGGAAATGCACCGAGCCGAACCAACTTGAGATACCCGCGAAGCGCACGCAGCGGTCCCTGAAAAGCGCGATGTTGCTCCACGTTATCGCCCATCAGGCCGGGAATCCCAGCTTGTGCTTCCAGCATGGGAAAGAAGACGAGTTCTTCGCAGCGGTGGTGGTTTTCGAGAAAGTCGATTGCGCAAATCGTGAATTCGATAAAGGAATTCACGTCGGCGGCGTTCAAGGGATGGATGGACTCTGGTTGTTGGTAGATTGCGTTGAAGGCGCGGAAGATGGTGTTGTGGGTTAATGCCATGAGCCGAGCGACGCGCACCGCGTCCTGGCGGGCGGGGAGAAGGTCGACATAGTCGAGGTAGGGGGTGGTGGAAATGAGGGAGAATGGCCTTTCGGGCCAGGGGTGCGATGGAGGTGGCATTGGGCTTGGAAGATGGTGATTACTGCCAGCGCTTGCTCTCGTTGCTGGAACGTGGAAAGATGGGAATCTCAGCTTCGCGCCGCAAGATGCCCCAGACGCTGTGATATCAGCCCGTGCAGTCACCCCGCAGAATTGAGTTGCGATGAAAAGTCACCGAAAGCCATGGCACTCACTGTCTCGGGATCTCAGTGACGCGTCCACGATTAGGCTTTGCGCCCTCGGGGATTCCCCAGTTCATGGAATCAGACGGTGCCCAGGATGACCATTGACAAAGCAGGCCATCTATCACAGTGGCAAAGCTTAATAGGGGGGGGGCTCGGGATGGCAGATGATGCTGCACATCTGGTTACGCACTCTGCAGTGAATCATGACATTGAGTTTAGACTCGGAACCGAAATGCATAAATGAATAGCTTCAGATGGAACCGTGGTGGTTCTTCGCCGCCTCTCTCAGCCTTGGCGCAAGCGAGCTTCGAGCCCCGTCAACAGAGCCACCGAGACCATCCGTTTGGCCAACAAGGTACGAGAGACACCAGCAGCAAGTCGGTCAGTAAGGGGGGTTCTGACCGTGATATTGGGGCTGGTGACCCTGTGGAGGGTACTGCGGGTTTTGTTGCTGAGAGGAGTAATCCTGAGGGTTGTACTGTTGACTAGGAGGATTGTACTGTTGACTAGGAGGATTGTACTGTTGACTAGGAGGATTGTACTGTTGACTAGGAGGATTGTACTGCTCGGGCTTGTACTGCCCGGGATTGTACTGTTGCGGGTTGTACTCCTGGGACTGCTGAGGGTTGTACTGTTGGGGTGGCGGCGGCGGCGGGTAGTATTGCTGCGTGTTATCGTAACCCTGGGGCTGGGAAGAAGCCGGGACCTGGTGCCCCCCACCAAGCTGGATGTTGGACGTTGGCGCGCCAACGCTCACGCCCTCGTTGCCAATATCATCAGGCACGGTAATCTTGACCTTGGGCAAATACCTCTGCACCTTCTGCTCCACCATGCCCTGCACAAAGACCCAACTCTCGCGCTCAAACTTGCGGTGACCGCCGTTGACAATACCCAGAATGCTCTCGCGGAGCATCTCCTGCACCTTTCGAACAAGACCGCGAATCTTGCTCAGCAGCTTGACCTTGAGGTCGTCACCAAACCCGCGATCGGTCTGGCCACCAACATCTCGATCAAGCTGGTTGTCGAAGGGGTTCCCACCGAGGATCTTCTCCAGAGGTCGTTGGAACTGATCAGGGAGAAGCTCAAATAGCTTTCTCTCGATCTCTCCAAGGACCTTTCGGAACTCAAGCCGCACTTCTCTGTGGACCTTGGCGAGGCCGGTGCTCAACTTCTCACTGATGAGCTTGGAAAAGCCGCCACTGTGCTCTTGCCCCTCGCTGCCCCCTGCATCACGGTCGCCAAAGCCCCGCGCTGTCTCGTCACCACCGCGCTTCTTGCTGCCGAATAGGCCGCCCAGGCCCTTGACCAAATCCTTCACTTGGTCCTCAATCTCGCCTTTAACACCATCTCCTAGGTCCCTTGTACTGGTGTTCCCGCGCAGCCAACGCTTGATGTGATCAAGCGCAATCCGTGTGAACTGCTCGGCAATGGACGCATGCTGCGCCTGAAGCTCGGTTCCCAGCTTCTCCTTGATCTCGGGTGTGATCATTCGGGCCTTTTCCTCGGGGTTTCCGGCCACATCTTTGACGGTGTTGCTGAGGACGCCGAGGAGTCCGTCGAGCTCGAATCTCTGGCCACCTCGGCCGCTTCCCTTGTCCACATGCTCCTGAACGATGTTGACGGCTGCCGAGAAGAAGCTCTTGAAGCCGTCGCCGCCGCTCCTTTCCGAGTCTCCTCCCCTGGACCGCGTATCGCTGGTGTTGTTCCCACCTTCAGTCAAGCTGAAGATGTCGCGCAAGTCGTCGCTCGCGCCGCCGCTGATGTCGGAGAAACTCCGCGTGAGCTTCGAAATCTCGTCGGCGAAGGGGAGGGACAAGCTGCCGTAGGAGTCGGGGGGAGTATCGCTCAGGGCGCGCGAGTTGCCTTCGTTGCGGTCGTCGTTGTTGAAGAGCGAGCGAAAGGCATCGACAACGCGGTCTTCTAAGTTGTCGAGTGTTTTTTGCTGGAAAGTCTCGAGCTCCGTGGCGATGCGGGGCTGAATCTGTGGCGCGAGCGAGTCGACGTACTCGTCCACCTTGCTCATCAGCACGTCTGGGAGCGCGCGGGAAGACATTTCGATGCTCTTTCCAGTATCGCGATTGCTGAACTGCTGAGCTCTCTGTTTCGATTCGTATCGACTTGGACTTGGTGATGGGCGCGGGGTAGCGCTGCTCTTGGTGCCCCGCTCGTGGTTGGGCCATTTGGGTTCCACATCTTGGCCCAAGACCCAACCATTGCCAGCCCGTCACAGTTGGTGCAACGAGGACGCGTCAGTCAGTCATCCATGGCACGCGCAGACTGTGGACGACGAATCTTTGCGCTACGTCCAATAAATCTCGCAACATTCTTTGCCGTGGTTCGCTCTGCCGCCCACCAAAGGCTGCCTTTCGCAAGCGTTGCAAAATGGCAGCTGCAACAATCCGCCAGTCTGCAACAGCTACCACTCTTGGCAGCTGGCGGATGCCATCGTGTCGTCGAGGACCCACCATGTCGTCATGGCGAGCTCCAACAACCCCTCACTTTCTTATCAGCTTATCGCTAGTCGCCAGACACGGGGAACGGTGTCGACTTGCCTGGGAAAAAAAGCAGCCTCAACGCTGGAAACAACATCAGCATCTTGTTTCCGTGTCATCACACTGCGTACCACCAGTCGTTTGACGAACCGAGAGTGCAACGCCCCCCTGTGAGATCTTGTACAGCTGCGACGACACGGGTGACGGCGCAAGGACTTGGGAATCGTCTGGGGATTGGCAGCGTTGAAGCAGGTCGGCGCAACAGCCACTTTCGAGAGCGGTGTGCCAGAGGCAGTGTGATATCGACCACGACCTGCACCCTGGCGTCCACCGGGTCCTAAATATAAGATTATGCCGGGGCTTCTGTCGTGCAACGCCGGCCTTTTTTTTCTTTGTGTCCCCGATTCCCGATCTTGTTTGTTTCAGTTACGATTGGCCATGAATTCGAAGGAGGAGGGAGAGCTCGAGGCCCTAGGAGTTCCTTTGTTGGAAGAAAATGCCCCAGCGGGGGCAGCCTTGATTGCCCTGGGCTTCAAGTTCTCCTCAGTCCATGCTATCAATACAGGCCGGGGGGCTCCTGGCAAGCTGGCAATTTGCTTTATTAGGTATCCTCGGTCGAACTTTAACCTCTGGACTACACGAAAATGCTGTTAGAAAGCATTCTATTCCGCTTGCCTGCGGTTTTAAGCAACAACTAGACGAGTCAACAGCTCCTGTTCTACCGTAACCGCAGTTTATCCAACAGGCTTCACCGTTGTCAAGGGTGGAGACCGAGTAATGCATCAAACCCGCATCATACCTCAGTCCGGACATGGGTGAAGGTTGATGAAAGATACTGGCATTGCACTAACATTGAGGCAGTTTCACCATGGCCCAACACTACCTTAGCCTCACGGTCAGACTTGACCTCACTGCCAAGTCATCGTTGGGCGTAACCTTTTCAGCTCTGACAAACGGATTGAGATGGAGCTGTATTCATTACTTCTAGGGCATGGACATCCATGTGTTCAACTTGCCCGTCTGGGTTGGTGTTGTGTTGGTTGTTTTCCCCTGGATGGAATACGATGGCTTGGCGGTGAATGCGGGGGTTGGGGCGCACCGCACCATGCGTCCTGGGAATGGCGTCAAGAACGAAGGACCGGCAATCGGCACTCGCTGACGCCGTTCGGCCCCGGAAAAGACGCAAGACGTTTGCTCGGGGGCGGAAGCGGACGGGATAGGCCGATAGCGGTATGCGGGAATAGATAGTTGGTAATAAGGTCGGGACCGAAACAGAGAAGCGGTGAGGCGCAGGGAGCTGTCAGCTAATCTGTGATCTTTCCTTTTTTTAAAGCGGGCCAAAATGGAACGGCCGCCAAGTGCTGGAGCTTTCAAGGTTGAGGGGAGTCTTTCCCCGCGCTAGCCACCCTGCATTGACGGTAGAATCCAGAACGTCCGCCACGACCGGACTCCGCCACTCAACGCCTTGGACACGAATCAGCACGCGCAGGGAATGGCTCGCAATGCTCGCAATGCGCTCTCTACTTCCGCCGTCAGATGCAATTTCTCGGATTCTGGCTGCCCAACGCGGGATGCGGGCGTCTGAGTTCTGAGTTACCCCGCACGCGTCCCTCGCTGCCAGGAACCCCGCCAGCTGCAGCGCGTCCCCCATTCGGGCCACACGCGCCCAGCGGTCAGCGATGCAGGGAAGCCCCTCTATCCTGATTTAGCTAGGCCATCAGATCGGGAGGCTGACAGGCCAGGACCATCACCATCCTTTTTGCCGTTTTCGTCGCGATATGCGCGAGGAGGCATGAAAGCCCCTGCATGCAGGCGCGGGTGTACCTAAAGGATCACGCCAGCCGGCCCAAGACAGAGGGCCTGGCCTCAGGCACAAAGAGCCCCTCGAGAGAATCGAGAAGAATCGAGGGTATAAGAGCTTCCCGCTCGCTGCTGGCCACATCGAGAGAATCGTCTGCAGATCTCCTCAGCAAAACACTCCTCTTCAAGTTTTTTCACATACACACACACACACACACACACACCAAAAAAATGCCTACCCCCATCGCAAGCTTCGGCAACAACTCTGCCCTCGGCGGCGAGATCAACGAGAAGCTCCTCCCTGAGTACGAGAGTATGTCTCTTCTTCCACTTTACCCCGCACTCGTCACCCCTCCTTCAGCTGGTCGGCTGCAAAACTTGAACTAACACGATGTGCCCAGTTGTCCACGCCAGCGTCGACCTCGCTTCGGCCCTCAAGGAGCTTCCCGCTCTCGCCGGCGGTGACCTCAGCGTCACCCCCAGCTCGGGCTTCGGCACCAACGCCGGCTCCTCCTCGCCCCAGGCCCCCAAGGCCATCATCATCGGCGGAACCGTCCCGGCCGACGAGACTGCCCAGCTCACCGCTGCCGTGGCTGCCGCCGCCCCCGGTGTCAAGATCATCACCATCTCCCGCGAGGACATCGTTGCCGCTGGCGGCAGCGGCCCCGACCCCGGTGTCATCGTCTCCGTCTTCAAGAAGAAGCTGGCTGATGAGGGTATCTAAAGAGGTTGGGCTTGGTATGACAACATGGGCTGGCTGTGTAGATAAAAAAAAACACGCGGTACCCATTTCATGTCAGATATTAGAGTGGTAGTAAAACAATAGACGTTCTACCCCTCATCCTCCTTCTACTTTCCCGCTGTGCCCCTCGCCATACCTGCCCACACCTCCTCTCTTCCCTCCCTATGACCATCCTCTAAACCCCCGCAATAATCATCCCCGCAGCGACCTCCGCAATACCATACGCCGCCGTCTGAATGTGAGCAGACAACAACACCGGTATAACACTACAATCAACCACCCTCACATTCTCCGTCCCATGCACCACAAGATCCGCCCCCACCACACCCCCATCCCCCTCCGGCAGCATCGCACAAGTCCCAACCGGGTGATAAAAGCTCCCCATCGCCTTTCTCGCAAAATCCCTCCATTCCTCCTCGCTCTGGATCTCCAATCCAGGCTCGACTTCCTCCTCCCAGATATCGGCCATGGGTTTGGTATTTGCCACTCTGCGAGCGAATTTAGAGCCGGCGATCAGAGAGTGTAGGTCGTACTCGTGTGAGAGGTACTGCGGGTTTATAACCGGCACCACTGAGGGATGGGAGGCGTTGATGTGCACGCTGCCACGGCTCATGGGGTGCATTATCGAGCTGAGCAGCGTGATGAAGTTGCCGGTGCCGGGGTATGCCGTTACGGCACCGACGAAGTTGGTTTCCATGATGATTTCGAGCTGCGGGACTGACGGGTCATGGAGGAACTCGATTTTTTTGGAGTCGATGACGTTGGGTTGAGAAGAGTTGGACTGGGCGAGGTGTATGAGGTTGGAGGAGGTTTGGTTGGAGATTTGAGCCCAGTTGAGGAAGGAGTAGGCCGAGGTGGTGTAGTCGTACCAGGAGACTTTGCCTTCTAGCCAGAGACGCATTTGCTCGGAGGCGAATGGGCCGGCGCTGTCGTAGATCATGGGGTCGAAGGAGGTGAAGTTTGGTTTGAGGCGGTAGACGTTGGACATGCGGATGTGGTCTTGGAGGTTCTCGCCTACCCCTGGGAGGTCTTTGAGGGTGGCAATATTGGCTGACTGGAGGAGTTTGGCTTGGCCGATGCCGGATGCTTCGAGGAGGCCGGGGCTTTGGATAGTACCTGCGGAGAGGATTACTTCCTTTCGGGCTGTGATTTTTGTTGAATCCTCGAGGATGACGCCGGTGGCTTTCAGGGGGCTGGATCCCTTTGCGAATTCGACCTTGGCGACGCGTACGCCGGTGCGCACATGCAAGTTTGCTCCGGCGAGGGGGAGATAACCAGTTGCGCTGTTGGAACGTGTCCAGCGGGTGACATCGATGTTTGTAGGCTGGAACATGACACCAATGGGGTTGCCGCCCAACGAACCTCCATCATTGCTGGGCACGCCCAGGCTGTTGAGAGCTGGTCTCCAGGATGCTAGGGCTTCAGGGATAAGGCGATTGTACGTAGTCCGTATCGGGCCCGCTCGTCCATGTTTGTCCCCATCTTCACCTGTGAAGTTCTCCGACTTGAGCATCGCTTTGATCATCACATCCCAGTTCCATCTGCCCGTGTCGTTGATGAGCGCCCCCCAAGCATCATACTCCGCAGCGGCCGCTCGGTCGTAACATAGGTAGTTCAGGGCAGCGGAACCCCCAAGTACCTTGCCGCGGTTGACATCGATCTTTCGATTTCCGATATGTGGTTGGGCCGTAGTCGTGAAGTTCCAGTCGTAGACGGAGCCCAGGCCCGAGCCTCTCATTCCTGGGACGGTGATTCTGAGCTCCTCAAAAGGTGCCGCTGGTCCGGCTTCGAGAACGAGGATTTGGGATTGGGGGAGGCCAATGCTGAGCCGAGTCGCCAGGGCAAGTCCTGCGGTGCCGCCTCCGACGATAACCTAGAGGCGAAGCAATGAGTGTGAGAAAATGCATGAGTTTCAGGGCAGGGCTCGAGACTCACGTAGTCGAATGCTTCATCTGCGACGGCCAGAACGGCGGACGCGAGTCCCGCGAGGAGCAGTGTTCTTCTCATCTTGAACTTGTCAACGAGTGTTTGGAGGAGGATTTGTGTGGAACCTCCCGCGGTTTTGATCCTTTGTCGTTCTTTCACTCGGGTACCACAACCCCTGAGCATCCATAGTAAGAGCAGAGTGGTATTCCAGGGGTTTCCCCGCCTGTATGCAATATTACACGACATATTATCAACAGTTGGAGGCACGAGCTCGGCAGCTACTAACTCCCTGGATTTAGCCTCTTCCAAGTCCCTTGCAGATAGGCCGTTGGCTCATTTGCTTTTGCACCTGGTCATGCCATTCTGATGGCGTCTAGTTACAGGTCAATTTCAAGGTTGTCGCGGGAGAAGTGGGACTGTAAATTCCGTTTTCACCGGCTCAGAGTCCGAGCTCGCGTCTCTGATAGAGCTATTTTCCGAGAATACATGCAAAGTCCCTATTCCCAACGACAATACGCCCGGGAAGGCCACATTCGCGAGATCCTTACCGCCCTGGGATCGTAGAAAGCCGGGATCATGACTTGATTCACTACACGCCTCCCTGCCTCCGTTGAAGCTCTGGCATGCACACAGCGCGGAATCCCAGCGCAGCGGGTCCTCTTTTGTCCCTTCTGACAATACCACCAAAAATTGCTAACAGAAATGTTCCAGTTTCTAGCTGTTGGGAAAGATGCCCCTAGAAATAGTCACACGGGCCCCCCAGTGATGAATAGGTGAATTAAACGACCCAATGGCACAGTTGTCAGAACTTCAATAATGTCAGCTCAACTCGTCTCCCCCCTTTCAACTTCTCACAAGACAGAAAGGTCTACCTCCCCGTCGTCACCCCAAAAGGCAACCCCTTCCACAACACCTTGACTCCAAACCACCACAACTCATCCTGCCACGTATTCCAATAATGGCTCCCAAACGGCGTAACCCGATTAATATACCTGATGCCCACCGCGTCCAACGCCGTCTGCAACTCCCTCGCCTGCGGAAACACAAAGTCATACAAGCCATACGCAACCATAATCCCCTTTTGCATCAATCCCGGATTGGCCGCTACCGACGTCGCATTGATGTAAGGAGGATTCGTAGCGGGTGAGAACATCCCGTAGTAATCGAATGTGTCGGTGGCGTTGACGAACATCTCGTAGGTGAGGACACCGCCCATGCTCAACCCCGCGAAGGCGCGACAACTGGCATTTTGACAGACCTCATAATGCTCCTCTACCCAAGGGAAAAGATACTTTTGGAAATTCTCACGCACAAAGTGCATAGGCGGGACGGGCACGCTGTGCGATTTGTTGCCGTAGATGAGGCGTCCGCCGGAGGCGTCGAGATTATAGAATGATGGGGAAACAACCACGGTGGGCGGGATGTGACCCAGGCGGATGAGGTTGTCCATGATGTGGCTCATGCGGCCTAGGTTCTCCCAGTCGGCGCCGTTGCCGCCTGCGCCGTGGGAGAGGTAGAGGATAGGGTATTTCTTGCCGGGGACGCGGCCGTATTCGGCGGGGAGGTAGATTGCAAAGTCGTGGACGTCGGGGGCGGGATGGATGGAGCCGGGGGAGGTGTAGTTTGCGGTTTTGACGGTGCCGCGGTGGAGGATGGGATCGGGGGTGTTGAGGGCGTAGTCGAAGTTGGTGTTGAGTTCGGGGGAGGATTGGAAGCGGGCGTCGAAGGGGACTTGGAAGCTGGAGGCGACTTGGTCACCGCGGACGTTTTGGAAGGGGGGAAGTTCGGGGTCGATGACGAGGTGGCCGGTGTCGATGCTGCAGTTGGGGGCGTAGTTGCAGTCGACGAGGTAGGCGAAGCTGTAGATTCCGCTCGGCAGGGGGGAAGTATACGTCCAGAAATCGCCCTCGGATTTCTTCATCTCGTAAGGCCACTTGTATGCCGGCTCTGCGGGGAGCTGCGGGGACGGGTTGCTGACGTAGAAGTCGCCGGGCTTGTAGTCATGGGGATCATAGCGACCATTGAAGCGATATGATGTCCCTGTTGTGTGAAACTGGTCAGTGAAGGGCTGTATGCCTCCTCCGATCAGCACTCTCTTGGCTGTTGCATTCCGGTAGCGGAAATCGACCTCGTAGCCGGTTGGCCCGCGGTCTGTCTTGCGGATGGTCACCGAAGCCAGCGCCTCCGCAGACAGCAAGAGAGCCGCTACTGCCTGAACGCGCATCTTGATTTTTTTTTTTTTTTGGAGTCAGTCCGGGGATGTATGCCCTGGAGCTGCGCGAGTTGCAAAAATTGGAGGAGCATCCTCGATGATGTAGGGGGGTGCTTTGCTCCCAGGGACCAGGTTCAACACCCCTCACTCAGGCGGGACCGCGTGTAATGGGTAAATGGGATCTGAGTACCTGACGCGTTATGTAGCATCGCATGCCGATACCTTCCATTCCGTTGGATAAATTACTACCCGGCCGGCCCGCAGGAGGAGAATTGGGGAGCTGTGGATTCGCGAGGTTGCGTTACCTGAAAAAAGGACGCGTTGCACCCTCAGAGTTAAGGGATGAGAGTGGAGATGGTGAATTAGTTGCCGTCTATCGAGAAGTTACCATGGTGAAACTTGATGCACTGGAGGACCGTCCTTGTCATCAGCCCGTTCAAAGATTCAGACTCCCGAGACACCCAGGCTCGATGCGCTCCAGCTCAGCAGCGAGGACCTTCCATACCCCCTCCTGTGCTAGCAAGCCTTCCTCGTTCTTCACCCATTCCGGAACGTCGGCCCTGTCAAATACGGTTAGCTTCGGGATGAGCTTCCAGGGGAAACGTGTAACTTACTCCCCAACCTCACAGGCGTGAAGCAAAAGACCATGAGTCTCCTCCCCAGCGACCACGCCGTGCAGCAAAGTCCGACTACCATCCTCAGCCGTCCGGCCCACCTCAGCACGGATGTTTGCAAGTTGCTTCCTGAACTCAGGGGGTGCGTTCCTATCCAGGTCTGTAATGCAGATGCCAGGGCAAATGACGTTCATGATCACCCCGTGTCGAGAGACCGGCGCAAGCTTCGCGAGCTGTCGCGCAGCAAACGTTTCGATTAGTTTCGAGAGGGAATACGCAGAGTGTCCAACATCCTCGGACTGCATCTTAACCAAGGGATCGTCCTTGATCCTATCCCAGGCCTGTTGAGACTCGAATCCGGCTCGGCTGCTAACGAAGACGAGATGCGACGGTGCACCATGGGCAAGGCCAGTCTCGCTCAACTTGGGGAGCAACAGGAGGGCGAGAAGAAATGTCCCGATGACATTGATTGAGATGTTGGCATCCTGCCCGTTAAGGGGCTCCTTCTGAATGGAGGCGACTGATGCGTTCTGAACCAAGCCGTCGATTCGGCCTAGCTGGGCGTTTGCCTTCTTGGCAAAGGCCTTGACCGAGTCGTAGTTGCCGAGATCGAGATACCAAACGTCAGCGATGTTGGCGGTATTGGTGGCAGCTTCAATCTTGGCTTTGGCGTCGTTGCCGGCGGGGACGTTGCGAACGGCCATGATGACTTTGGCTGAGCCGAGGGAAACCAGATGCTTTGCGGCTTCGAAGCCCAAGCCGGTGTTGGCGCCTGTCACGATGTACGTACGTCCGGCGCAGGTCTCCTGTGTCGCGAGGAGAGGAAGGTTGCGACGTTGCTGATATTGACCGGCCATTGTGTGTTTTGGGGCTCGGAACCTCTGGTGGTTGTGTTGTGCGGATTGAATGGTTGAGCGTTGAGCGTTGGTTGGTGAGGTGGAGAGTAAAGTTTGAGGTGCCGATTCAATGTGAGGTAGGTAAGGTACCTAGGTAGGCCCCTTGGTGAGTTGAGTGTGTGCGGGTGGAAGATGATGGCTGTTGAAGACGATGGGAAAACATTCTGATATTTATTATTCCTGAAGACAAGCAAAGAAGGCTTTTCCGTTTCTCCCACGCTGTATATTTTGCTTGGCATCGTGAACGCTGGACGCAACGAGTAGGCATTAAGTCCGGCCTCGGTCATGTCACCTCTGGAGACAAGCTCCAAGTGGATCCGAGAGGCCGGGGCCTGACGACGCCAGGGTGAGGAGACCGCACCTTTGAGGTACGGGAAGGCGGCCTACCTCAATCCGGGATGTTCCTCAGTGTTTCCTCCGACTAACGCCGCTCTTTGCGTCTCCAATTGAGCTTGCAGACTCGTCTCTTGCATCCGATGAGCAGACGGAGATAGTGTTGGGATAAATCCGCGCCCTGGCATGCGCGCTTGCCGTCTGGCGGAACCGCTTCGACAGGGGGCAGAATGGACATGGCGATTGATCATTGGACATCACGCCCGCCCCACCAGCGAGCGCCTGCCCCACAGAAGGCCTGTGGCTTTCGCTCGGCGGCGAACAAGGCAGAACGGACATGGCGTGGAATCTTCAATTGCGTGATTGAAGTTCTTGTTCGAGGTCTCCTTCCTTCTAACCTACGTACTGTAGGCCGCGGGGTTTGTTGCACATCGCTCATGGGTATCGAGTTATTCCCGGGGCTTGGGGTTGTCGGGAGAATCCGCCCCGCAAAAAGGTGAGTCCCTCCTCGGGTGCGGGGTCACCTTTCCTCACGACGGAAGGAGCGGACTCGAGAGAACACGAAAAAGCCATTTCTCGAGCTTGGTAATCGCTGACTATGCATTGCAATTGGAAATTGAAGTTGTTCCTCTTTCTTTCCGTGCACTCTCTCGGTGACGCAGCACGTTCCCCCACGGCAGAGCCCCAAGCCTCATCCCCAACGCCGGAGTATCATCAATTGCCGCCTTTACGAGAACAAGCAAAGATCCAAGATGCTTGGACCAAGGAGAGAAGAGCCCATATTGGCACAATACTCAAAAAAAACGGTGTTGACGCATGGCTGGTCAGTTGCTTCCCCCAACCAAGACAACGGCGACTGATCGATCTCTCCGCCCGGACAGGTAAGCCAGAGAGAGTACGCCGAGGAGACCGTCTTTTGGTCTCTCAAGTCAGCCACCCAATTCTCCGCCCGCCGACGAACAACCATGCTCTTCTTTGCAAGCCCTTCTGGCTATTCCCCAAGCTCGTACACTTGGGTTGACAACACGCCGCATCTGTGGGAACAAGCTCGCGCGGCCTTGACAGCTCATTCTCCAAAGAAAATTGCCGTCGATATCCATCCAGAGATCGCATTCAGCTCGGGATTGCACGCTGGTGAGCTGGAGGCGCTCCGTAAGGGGCTTGGTCCAGAATGGTCAACACGTCTCACATCCGAACCGATGCTGGCGGTGGAATACATCGCCACGATGCCTCGAGCCCGTGCCGATTGGTACAGACGTCTTCAGTCGACTGCATGGGCAGTGATCTCTGAGGGCTTCAGCGAGAAGGTCATCCAGCCGGGCACGACGACCACCACTGTGAGTATTCCCGGCTCTGATGCATTTTTTGGCCGGGATATTCTAGGATGTCGAATGGTGGTTCCGAGAGAAGTTACAGCAGATGAACTACACAACTTGGTTTCACCCCTCTGTCAGCATCATCGACGGTAAAGTTTGGTTTGCATCAATCAAGGGGCAGAGCGATGATGTCATTCGCTACGGCGACTTACTGCATGTTGACTTTGGCCTCGCTGCCCTCGGCATGAACACAGACACGCAGCATCTTGCCTACGTCCTTCACCCGGGCGAGGCGGACGACATGGTGCCCCAGGGGCTGCAAGAAGGCCTCCGGAAAGGCAACCGCGCCCAGGACGTTGTGAAGCGAAACATGAAAGTCGGTAGAACTGGCAACGAGGTGCTCCTCGCCTCGCTGGAGGACATGCGGATGGAGGGAATTGATGGAAAGGTGTACTGTCATCCCATTGGTGACTGGGGTCATTCAGCTGGCACTTTGATTGGTACGTCCTTATGTCGTGGAGTAGAGTCCTGGAAATCCAGCGTACTGACCCTCTCTGCACAGGAATGACCAATCTTCAGGGGGGCGTGCCCATACTGGGCGACCTTCCATTGCTGCCAGAGACGTATTACAGCATTGAGCTTCTGGTCAACCACTTTGTACCCGAGCGCAATGCGACTCTCAGCTTTCCCCTGGAGGAGGATGTCATGTGGAGCCCTGCAGAGGACTCTGCTCTGGGGACGGGTTCGGATTCAACGTGGAAGTGGGCTTTTGGAAGACAAGAGCGCTTCCATTTGATCCGCACTCCTTCTTCTGGCCTCAGGGAAGGCATCAGGGATGGTCCTTCCAATCTTGAGCCACACAGAGACCTCTGATGTGTCGAAGATGGCATTTTTACAGTCTTGAGTCTCTAAACTGCCTCTGTTACAACCCGGAACTCTTATACCTTTGTTCAATTCGAGGCTATACAGCAGGGTATCATTGAGAAAAGAGCCCACTTCCACTGCGAGCCTTGGCTGCCCCTGAGGGCTAAACAGTGAGTGACACGATTTACCCGCAGCTCCCATACATCAAAACTTGGGCCCCATAGCGTGCGGACTGCCGAGCAGACGAGTAATACCGTGCCGTGATTATAACCGGATAGCTTTTTCCACAGATTGACGCCGCTTAGGCCGCAATTGAAGAAAAACGACACGTCGGGGGTGAAGCCTCCGACGCTACCAGGCCAGATTTCGGATCGCGATCCGCAGAACCGCCGCAGATAATGTCGGGTAGAGGGGAGCAGGATTCTATCTGTAGGGGGTTTAGGTATAAGATTGTTTTTTTTTGGGTGGGAAGGGGCAGTCCTCTACAGGTATCTGCGGCCTGGGACACAGCGAAATATCTCACAACACCAGCCATGGGAAGCCTCCGATCGATTGCCACCGCGGTTGCGGCCGCCGCATTGTTGACACAAACGTCAGCCCAGGACACGGAGGTCTGCGGGGCGGCGAACTACCATCCCTCAGAGTACACCTGCTACAACAACACAGCGCTCTGTCCCAAATTCTTTGGTCTTCCCACGGTACCCTGCGCCGGGGCGGGCGGTTGCTATTCCCAACACAGCCTCTCCTGCAGCGACGGAGCCCTTCGGTCTCTTCCTCCGGCTACAAGCGCGTTCACGCTGACTGCTTGGGGCGTGAGGGGGACGTATCAAGACAAGCCGGTCAAGGCTTGCGGCGGTTATCTTGCGATTGGCGCCAATGCGAGGGAATGCATTTCGTGCGACGCTTCGGTTCCGGGGGTGAATTGCGCGAGCTACGGGAAGAAGACCGTCTTCCTTCCTGATGGTGGGATGGTAGGCAGCTTGCGAGCTTTGTTGGCTTGGGTTGGATTTCACTGACTTTCATGCAGGCCGTGGACGTGGCTGGAGGCCAATATTGGTACGTCGACCCAAGAGACGGTATGTTGCGATATACCGAATCCCCGACTCTCACGGGAACCAACGGTACCGCGGTGGGCTGGAATGCAACTGTGCCGCATGCCCCCGTCGAGGGCCAGGAGTGGGCAGGCCAGCGAGTGACAGGTAAGAAAATGACCTCATCCCGAGCTCTTTTCCTTTCTTGAATGACGCTTACACACGGACAGTCCAAGAGAATGGCTTCTTCGAGTTTGACACATCGTCAAAGTATTGGTTCGCCTGCTTGAGAACCATGCTTGGCGGCGTCGTGGGAACAGGACGAACATGGAGGATATATTCCCCCTCGGCTATGAACGTTGAGGGCTTGGACTGTGAGAAGATCAAGCTTGTTGCGAAGGCGGTGGACAGGAAGCAAGGCGCGTATAAATATCAGTAGACTGTCCCCGAGGATCACCTGTCAGGGGAATCGGCAGTAGAAAGCCTACCTAGACCATGATATTCTGTACGAATACTGGACTGACTGATGTCCGCTCGGCTGGGGGGGACGCCCTACAATGCCGACGTGGGTGGGGTGTTCGTGAGATGCGCTGTCCGCAAAGGGTGGCGGGGCCTCTTCTAGTATTTACCGCACAGAGGGAGGTTTCTTCTGCTCCTTAACAAAGACAGGGTACCTATCTTGTACAGAAGTTGTAGTGATTTACTTTTGAGGAACCCTGACACTATTCACTTTTGGTAGGTGCAGGATAGCTCATCTTCAGAATATCTTGATCTCAGGGATTCAGGGGCACAATACCTGCAGTTGGGTTTGACCCCTGAATCGCCGTAAAACAACTTGCGTTCAGCAAATATACCAACCTCGGTAGCCCAACCCTCGGTCTATGATGTATCACATTCCTAAGAATGAACTAATGGCAGTTTTGTGACCGAGGTTTGTCCTTGGTGAAGGTATCATACCCGGCTTTGGACCCGGCCATCCAGCACCACCTCACCGGTCAAATGTACTTGGTACTCCAATTGGCCAACCACTTCAAAATACTGTTGTAGTCTCCATATCGCATATACATCATTTTGGAAGATTTCTTTTCGCGAAGAGCTAGCGTGCATGCAGGGTTCTGCATCCTCAGATCGACCCACCACCATTTCGGATCCCGACCGCCCCTCGAGTCCGATGTGCGCATTGTATTTTCCCGATATCCAATCTGCCGGAACGCCGAGCCAATATATCTCAGCCCAATGAGTGGAATGCCCCTCACGAACACGCAGGTTATTAAGCGCACTGCTGGTTAGGGGACAACCCCTTTCAGCCACAAAGTGGGATCTCCACCGATGACTGATGGTACCTTTACGCTGCTCCATGGTGCAGGGTACAGTCGATTCGGTTGTTCCTTGCAGCCAGGCATTTTAAGTGGTCTGGAGCGATAACCGGAAATGGGTGACACCACTCTGGAGAAGCAGCCGGCGCGACCTTCTTGATGGATGTGCCAGGGCTAGAGGGTCCCGGCGCCAGAGTGGTCTTTGGAGATCTTAGAACCAGATATAAGTGTGGTGCCAATCCGGCATATATACAACTTAGCTCACCCGATCAGGACGTTCTGCACTCCCTAGCTTCCTCTTGCGACATTGTCAAATCTTGCCCTCAGAATTGACTTTGCACGATGGGTCTCTTGTCGGTATTGGCGCTTTCAGCGTCCATTTCCGTTGCGGCATGCGCTACGACATATGACTACATCGTCGTGGGCAGCGGGCCCGGAGGCGCTCCCCTGGCCGCCAACCTCGCGAGAGCCGGGTACTCGACCCTCCTGATCGAAGCCGGTGGCGATGAAGCCGACAATCCCACTTACAGGGACTTGGGCAACTTCATCGAGGCTTGCAACGATGAGGCGTCTCGATGGGACTTTTGGGTCAAGCACAACGACGACCCAAAGGTGGATGCGCTTTTCAAGCACAACACGTGGGACACCGGGGACGGGACCTTTTATGTTGGCCAGAACCCACCGGCAGGTGCCAAGGTATGTCTCTACCTCAGATAACACGTCTTGAAGAGCTGGTTTTGACCCCCCCCCCCCCCCCTCTAGCACCTGGGCATCCAATACCCCCGCGCCGGCGTCTTGGGCGGCTGCTCCCTGCACAACGCCGGGGTATCCTCGCTGGCGCAAGACGATGACTGGAATATCGTCGCAAACTTGACCGGGGACAGCAGCTGGGAAGCCAGCAAGATGCACAGGTATCTGAAGGAGATCTCCAAGACCGAGTACTTGCCTGCAGGGAACCCAGACCACGGATACAACGGTTAGTCCGACACCCACACGATGTCGATGCTTGGCCACTAAACAAACCCTTGCTCCCAGGCTGGCTGTCGTTCATCGCCGATGACCCTTCGTGGGCCAAGCAAAACAACACCCCCGGCGTGAGAATTGTTCACAAGTTTGCCGAGTTGATCGGCCAAAAGGGCGAAGACGCCTTGACTCTCCTATCCCAAAACGATCTCCTGTCCTCAGGTCCCAACAAGGACGAGAAATCCTCCCTGTTCAACATGGTCTACCACGCCAACGCCGTAAGCCGCTTTTCCCTCCATTCCCAACACCTCCCCCCCTTGATTCCAGACACTAAACCCCCTTTTAGCAAGGAAAACGCTCCACCCCCCGCGACTTCGTCACCGCAACCCTCGCCGACCCCGCAAAATACCCTCTGACCCTCAAGCTCCGCACTCTCGTCACCAAAATCCTCTTTTCCAACTCCACCACTAGCCCCCGCGCGCTCGGCGTCGAAGTCATGGAAGGCGCCTCTCTCTACCGCGCCGACCCCAAACACACCCCCGGCGCCAAGGGCCCCATCTCCCAAATCTTCGCCAACAAGGAAGTCATCATCTCCGGCGGCGCCTTCAACTCCCCTCAGCTCCTCAAACTAAGCGGCATCGGCCCCGCCTCCGAGCTCACCCAGTTCGGAATCAAGGTGATCAAGGACCTCCCCGGCGTGGGGGAGAAGCTGGGCGATAACTACGAGGCGTCGATCATGGCGTTGACCAAGGAGCCGATCCCGGCGGGGTTGATGACGACGATTTTCAGGACGCCGAATGCGCCGACGAAGAAGCGGAATATCTATGCGTGGTGCGGGCCGTTCTCTTTTGAGGGGTTTTGGCCGGGGTTTCCGACGAATTACGGACCGACGCAGTGGGAGTGCGCGATGGTGCAGATTGGGCCCAAGTCGCAGAGGGGTATGTAAACGCTTTTTCTTTCTTGGTGTGGGTGAGAAAGGAGGGTTGAGCTGACAGGTACATGCAGGCACCGTCCGTCTCCGCTCGGCTGATCCGCAAGACACGCCCGACATCAACTTCCGCTTCTTCAAGGACCAGGGCGACGCCGATATCAGCGAGCTAGTTTCAGCCAGCAACATCCTCCGTGAGGCTTGGAAAGCAGCTGGTGCCCCAGCTGAGCCCTTCCAGGAGCTGCACCCGTGTCCCGGAGAGCTGGGCAAAGCCCCTTGCACCGACGCCATGCAAGCCGAGTATATCCGCACGCAGGCCTACTCGCACCACGCCACGTCTTCGTGTGCGATTGGAGCTGATAGCGATCCTATGGCTGTGTTGGACTCCAAGTTCAGGGTTCGTGGTGTCCAGGGGTTGAGGGTGGTGGATGCGAGTGCTTTCCCTGTGGTGCCGGGGGCTTTCCCGGTTGTGCCGACGATGATGTTGAGCCAGAAGGCTTCGGAGGATATTATTGCAGATGCGAAAAAGGCTTGAAGTTGAGGACGATGTCTAATGCTAGTTTCTAGTGAATAGGTAGTTGCCAAAATATGGAACAGCCTACAAGTGTCGCGAGTCGGAAGTGGCCATGTCGAGATCGAAATCGCAGTAAACCCTCCCCTCCCATGCCGAAAGCGCTCCGTCATCGAGTCCTTCCTCCTTGCCGCCTGTCGTCACCATCAGCCTCACTTCATCCCTCGCGCATCCCAGGGCCCTCGACACATCCATCAGCGGTGCCATCTTCGCCGTGAAGTTCATAACCACCAACGCCCTCCTCCTCACCTCCGTCCCATCTCTCCCAACCACAAATCCCTCCTTGACGTACGCCCATGTCGACTCATTCTCCCGATCAAGCAGCTGATGTGTACCAAACACAAACGTCTCCTGATGCTCCTGCCGCAACGCCAACGTCCGCCTGTAAAACTCAAGCACCGACTGTTCATCCCCGCTCTGGCTCTCCACACTAATACCCCGTTCCTGAGGTATCCTCATCCAGCTATTTGTTTCATCGGTAGTGAATCCCACATTCTCGTCCTCGTTCCACCGGAAAGGAAGCCGCGCATGATCTCGCGCGAGAATTCCCAGGCCGTGGCGCGTTTTCCGGATACGCTCCTCATCCCCTGATGCCATCGCCTCAGCGAAGAAGCTGACAGCTTCGACATCCTTGTAGTGAGTAATGTCCCAAGAAGTGGGCATGTTGGTCATCCCGATCTCCTGCCCCTGATAGAGAAACAGAGTTCCACTAAGCGTTGTCTGCCAGAGCGCAATCGTCTTCGCCGAGGCTCGCCAGAGTTCTGGTGTTGATGGGTCACCAAAGCGGGATACAGCTCGACCGTTGTCGTGGTTCTCGCAAAAGACGGTGGTCCAGCCGTCGGTGCCTTCGATGAAGCATTGCCACTTCTCGGTCAAGGACTTGAGCTGGGATAGAGGAAACGGCTTGTAGATGTACTTTCCGCTGAAGAGATCGCCGTTTCCTAGCCGTATAACGGAGAATTCGAAAACCATGTCTAGTTCCTTTGCTTTGGCTGAGACGTAGGGGAGCACGCCTTTGGGGTCGGGGGTGTTGGACAGCTCACCGACGGAAACGGCCGAGTACGGGGCGAGGACTTGATTGATCTCGCGGATGAATTCGTGAATCCGGGGTCCGTTGCACCACATTTCCGGCGCGGCTTGATATGGCGAAAATGGATCGGTGATGGTTGCGTCGACGTACTCGGTGCGTTTCGAGTATTTGTTGACAGTGTCAATGCGGAATCCATCTACACCGCGTCGCAGCCAGAAACGCATCGTGTCCTCGTAGATGGCTTCACGGCACTCCTTGTTCTCCCAGTTCAAGTCAGGTTGCTCGGGAGCGTAGAGGTGGAGGTAGTACTCTTGCGTGTGTTCGTCCCAAGTCCATGTTGAACCAGCAAAGTACCCGCGCCAGTTGGTAGGTGGGTGTCTCAAACCGTTGCTGTCGTATCTCGCCGGTTTCCAGATGTACCAATCCCTCTTGGGGCTGTCCTTGGATGATCTGGACTCTTGGAACCACGCATGCTCAATCGAGGTGTGGTTGACGACCAGGTCAAGAATGACGCGCATGCCCCGGTCGTGGCACGCAGCGACAAGCGTGTCGACGTCTTCGATGGAGCCATATGGTGCGTAGATCTTCTGGTAGTCGGAGACATCGTAGCCCATGTCCTTCTGAGGGCTTTCGAAGATGGGCGACACCCAGATGCAGTCCACGCCGAGGGCGTGGAGGTAGTCGACTTTGGACAACAACCCCGGCAAGTCGCCCCAACCATCGTCGTTGGAGTCCTTGAAGCTTGCGGGATAGACCTGGTAGAAGGTTGCTGCTTTCCACCATGGACGACCTTCCCCGATGGTTTCTTCTTGGACTGCGATTGAGCCCATGGTGTTTCGAGATTGAGATGACTGCAAAAGATGATGCAACCTGCTATAGTCGGGGTGTGGAAGAAGAGCCGCGGGACGACAGACCTGAGTGTGAGAGGGGGGAGGAAAAGCGATTCCGATGTGCGTCTGTCCGGGGAAGTGGTGAAAATGGCGGCGAGCATTAGATGAAGGGCGCACTTTTGTTGACATGCCTGATGGAAAAACCGAATGCCGTATGCCGCCCCCTTTCCCGGCGGCGGTAGGTGGGGCCCGCCACCACTGGCCGGCGCGTCCCCGAACCCAGGTTTTTTAGCGTCCGCTAGTCCCCGTCATCGCTAGCCTCCGCTAGCCTCCACCATCAACAGTTGCGGGGACGCCACACCGTCAGCACAGAGGGCTTTCTCCAGGCCCAATTCGACAACGGTGGGGACGGAAACCAATCACACGGGCCGATAACGCTGGGTTGGTGTGCAGAACTTTTTTGTCGCCTCCTGTCATCGAGACCCCGGATTGGTGGCGAGCGCCGAAGAAATCCATCCTGCATGCGGGGAAGCCGATCGCTACCACTGTGGGGCAGACATGATGATACCGCAGCGGTGGGAAAAGCAAACTTGGAATTCGGCCGGCACCGACGCCAAGAGGATCTCGAATTCGGAAAGGCGAGGTTGGTGATGTACCGGTATATATAACGTCATGAGGATCCCATCCGACCACCACGATACCTCCCTTCTCCCTCCGTCCCAGCCCACAGCCCTGGCACCTCACCTTCAAGACCCCAAGGTGCAATTTCATCACACAAGACCTAAAGAGTCTGAACACCAGTGTGCACCATGGCTCCCAGGGAACGAGACGACGGGACTCCCCGTCCCAAACTCGAAGATGGCGAGCTCGGTGCTGCCCACCACACCGAGGCCATCCCAGCCCCAGAATTAGCCCCTGAGGCGCGCCGGGGTGCCGACTCAGAACACCGCATGACCCTCATGCAAGCCATCAAGATGTACCCCAAAGCCGTCGGCTGGTCCGTCTTGCTGTCATCCACGCTCATCATGGAAGGGTACGACCTCGCGCTTGTCGGCAACCTGTACGCGTCTCCCATGTTCAACCAAAAGTACGGCGTCTTCAACGAGGCCAGCGGCAAGTATGTCATCTCGGCGGCATGGCAGTCGGGCATCTCCAATGGTGCTCGGGCTGGTGAAATCTTTGGTTTGATCATTGCTGGTTGGGCTGCGGACCGGTATGGGTACAAGATGACGACCATTGGGGCTCTTCTCTTTCTGATGGCGTCGATCTTCTCTCTCTTCTTTGCGCAGAATATCGAGACGCTGGTGGCCGGTTGTGTTCTCTGTGGTATGTTACTCCCTCGTTGTCTCTTCCATCTTCTTTGCTCACCATCCTTTTAGGTCTCCCTTGGGGAGTATTCCAGAGTGTGACGCCAGCGTATGCTTCCGAGGTAGCGCCCACCGTGCTCCGACCGTACTTGACCACTTTCATCAACATGTGCTGGGTCATCGGCCAGTTTGCCTCGGCCGGCGTTAACCGCGCAACCGTGAACCGCACCGACGAGTGGGCATATCGCATCCCCTATGCCGTGCAGTGGGTCTGGCCCATTCCCATCCTGGCCGGCCTCGTCTTCGCCCCCGAATCGCCCTGGTGGAGCATCCGCCACAACAATCGGGACGCCGCCAGGAAGTCGCTCCTCCGTCTCACCGCGAGGAACCAGCCCGACTTCAACGTCGACGAGACGTTGGCCCTCATGGAGCACACCAACGAGATGGAGAAGCAGCTGAAGGAGGGCGTCCGGTACCGAGACTGCTTCAAAGGCATTGACAAGAGGAGAAGCGAGATCGTCATCGGCATTTGGCTCGTCCAAACCCTCGGCGGCCAAAACATCATGGGCTACTTCACCTACTTCTTGACGCAAGCCGGCATGGACGCTTCCAACTCGTTCTCTCTCTCCATGGGGAATTCGGCCCTCGGAATCGTCGGCACGGCTCTCTCTTGGTTCCTCATGGCGCACATTGGCCGCCGGAAGATCCACTTTGCCGGCCTCTGCTGTCAGTTTGTCATCCTCTTCGTCGTCGGCTGCTTGTCCTTCGCGACCACTCGCGCCTCGGTGTGGGCCATCGGCGGTTTGTTGATCCTCTTCACCTTCGTCTACGACCTGGGCGTCGGCCCCGTCACGTACTCGTTGGTCTCGGAGTTGTCGTCGACGCGACTCAAGGCCAAGACCATCGTCCTTGCCCGCGCCGGGTACAACGCCTCGAATATCTTCGTCAACGTCATGACGAACTACCAGCTTTCGTCGGCGGCCTGGAACTGGGGTGCTCGTACAGCCTTCTTCTGGGCGGGTACTTGTTTCTTGTCGTGCGTCTGGGTCTACTTCCGTTTGCCCGAGCCCAAAGACCGCACGTATGCCGAGTTGGATGTTTTGTTCGAGAGACGCGTTTCTGCGAGGAAATTTGCGAAGACAAAGGTGGATCCGTACTCGGACCACGGGGATGAGAAACGGCTGTCGACAGGTACGGCCGGGGACACGAAGATGTAGAGCAGACTTTTTATGCAGCGAATTTCGATTATTTCCATCTAAATGGAAGAATGCTCAGCTACTGTGATAAGCTGGGAACCCCGGTAGAAGGCCAGACGCCATCCGTCCCACAAGTTTCGATCTGTCGCTCAAGCAGTTCGTCATACACGGACTGGCCACCTGGGAGCTGTCGAATCAGTTGCCGGACATTATCCAGGTCGCGCTGAGCTTGTCCCGCCTCTGAATCTGCCGTATCTGGGCCCCGGCCCCCCACAGGGACTCGCGCCAAGACGTCGATCACGGCTGCCGCGATGTCGAAAAGCTTCTCGGTCAGGCCAACGCCATGCACACTCATGCTCTTCAGCTCAAGCTCCCTTATCAAGGGCACAAGTTCACGTGCGATTTGAAGTGGGTAAGCGTAGGTCAACCCCTCAGATGCAGACTCCTGCCTCAGGTATCCCAGGTGTAGCCGCAGCCGCCACAGGACAATGCGCAGCCAGCGCTGTGTGACGCCAAGGTTAGCCTTTTGCGTGTCGTGCAGTGGACCGGCAGTGTGCAAGGCCGTATTGAGCGAGGACTCGATGTCGTCGAGAAACTGGGGATGTGTGTGAAGTGACGGTCCCTCTCCGTTGAGAAGCCCAAAGAACAAGGTGTTAAGCGGCCGGAAGAGAGCAGCCAGGCTCGAGTACCCGGTGAGTGAAGCCGTGCTCTCAGGCGGCTCGGTTCCCGGGTCGGCTAGCATCGTGATGGAGCGTCGATACCGAATGGCGTGGGATCGTTCTGAGACCAAGAGCACCCAGAACAGCCGTTTGCCAAGTGATGAAAATGGATGGGAGTTCTTGTGCGGATGAGCGTCGCGAAGATGCCACAGCGTGGTTGCCTCGCGCAGGTAGAAGAAGGCCAGCCCATGGTGAAGCAAGGCGGCATGGCAGGCGTACAGAAAGAATGTGAGTAACACCATCTCGAGCGAGGGGCTCGCTGTTGGGAGCATTCCTCGGTGGGCCTCTGCGGCTCGGTTTAGCATATCTTCGCCCAAAGCAGTAGTGGGCTGCGAAATCGGTCCGATGGCGATGTGAAAATCGGGATCTTCAGCCTGGAGAAAGACGAGAGCGCACAGGGCTGACAGCAGAGACCTCGCCTCGGTTGATGGAGCAGGATGGCTGGTGTGTGCGGCCTCCTTCAGGTGCACCATGTAGTCGAGAGTTATGATCGGGATCGTGGGAAACAGCCGTTCAAAGAACCGATCCGCACAGAAGTCGACGATAGCTTCGGATAGCTCGTCCGCTGGCTGCTCAACAAGTTCGTGCGCGACATCATGGATCTGGACGGGCCCTGGAGAAGCCAGACACTCTTCACCAAGTCCTTGATCAATACATCGACGACATGGCCGGAAGTCGCTGCATTTCCGGCGGAGTCTTTTACATCGCGAGCATGCTCGGGAGACTTGTGACCGTCTTGCTCCCTCGTTTTCTGTGGACAGTTGTTGCATTTTCTAGGGGCGCAGGAGAGAGAATAAATCGGCGAGTCGCAACAAAAGTGACTCAGTCAGCGGAAATCGTGCGGGGTCGCGATCAGACTTGGAGGGGCGACCACTCCCTCAATTGTCTGCCACGCCTCACGAGTAGAAGCTGGGTAACTCGTCAGATGTGAAGCGCTATAGATTGATTCGGCGTCTCACCTACATGCATACGGTAACAGAAGTTGAAAGGTTGTGGCAAGCTTCATTTGTTCAGGTTCTGCGCGTCGGGACACAGGACCGGTGCAAAGTGGTGGTTTTGATCTGTCAGAGGTATTGCTGGCAGTCTGTCGACCAAAATGTAGTATTGTTGGTAGAAGGAAGTAGGAGTAACTGAGCGGGTGGCTGGCGGAAATGACCCGAGAGGTGGTGCCGGCGTGAGGCAGTCCCCACACCTCACGCGATGAAGATTTTCTTCGAGCAGCGACGGCAAGAGCGAGCTTCGCTGGATCCACTATTGCTTCACTGAACAAGCAACCTTGCATCCTGGGCTCTGCGCCCTTCCCTTTCCACCTCTGACGTCAACCATCACGTTCCCTCTTTTCGCCGCTCCAGACTGCGACAAAGTAACGGCGCTTGCACTACGTTTGAGGCCTCTACGACAGCCCAGCAGATGTGCCACCAAAGATGGAAGAGATAGTAATCTCGCCTCGGAAAATATCTTTATTCAACATTAACATTAAAATTCGTATGCCAAGGTACGGTCAGTTGCAGTTTCCAAAGCCACGCTGACACCCAGCACCGCAGTACTCCCCGGTCGAGCCGCTGTTTCATGGTCAGCATGGAATCCATGTCATTGCAAGAGGGACGGGAAGAGAACGTACCACCAACCCCACTGTGAGCAGCAACCGCCAAATGGCGCTCCCGCGCAGGTGTATCTTCCCCCGCTGTTACCCGCGCAAGTCCCGTCGGTGGACGGGACTGGGCCACCACCTCCACCTCCACCTCCGCCACCGCCTCCTCCGCCTGTTCCACCGCCAGAAGGTCCTCCGGTTACCGCATCGCGATACCAGTTACCCGACGGATCCCCAAGGCATTCGCCGACAGTAACGGCGCGAAGGCCGCGGGCTTGCGTCGTCAGGATGAAGCGCTCCGCCAGCGTCTGGACGGTCCACGAGTGCACGTCGTGCGCGAGGCTGATGGCCTGACTGCCAACGGCGCCGTCAAAGATGTTTATGCTGGCCTGGACGTTGCCCTGGTAGTCCAGCGTGTCAATGTTCCACATGATGACGTGGTAGCCCAGGGCGGCCATGTCAGCCAGACACGCCCCGTTACAGTTTCCGTACGGGGGCCGCATGTACGTTGGGAAGACGCCGATAATGTCGCGCAGCGCCTCTTCGTTGGCCGCCATCTGCTGCCGTCTGCCGTTGCTGTCGAGCGTGTTAAGGTCGGCATGCTGGTAAGTGTGGCTTGCGACCTGGTGGCCGTCGGCAACCATACGACGGATGACGTCCGGGTTGGGCGCCTGTCGGATGTCGCCAAAGTTCAGCCCATTGACGAAGAAGGTCGACTTAACGCCGTAGCGTCTGAGCAGGTCGAGGAGCTGGCCGGTGTAGATGTGCGGGCCGTCGTCGAATGTGATGGCGACGGTGCCGGGCGTGTTGCACCGCGTGATCGAGACTCCGTACGGGATGGAGCCGAACTGAGGACGTGGAACATCCAGGATGCCGCCGCCGCCTCCGCCCCCTCCGCCCCCTCCGCTGCCGGTGCAGCTACCGTACTGAGGCTGGCAGCCTCCTCCGCAGTGCTCGGCCGAAACGCCGCACCAGTTGTACTGTGAGCAGCACACCCCGGCACCGCAGGACCCGATGCCCGCTCCGCAAGTCTCCCGCTTTTGAAGGGGGTTCATATCCCTGGCGTGGAGTCGTGCCGGTGACGTCCCCTCGGCATCATGCGCGGCTCCGCCACCGACTCGCAGCAGGAGGAGGGTCGAAATATGCCACAACAACTTCATTGGAATTCGTTTATCTGATGTTTGAGTTTCCGGTTGGACTGCATCAGTCTAAAACTTACTGACCAGAGCAGCCAAGAACGACCACTTATACTCCCACTGCCCGACCGTTGAGCCCGGTCTCGTGTTTCCCCTCCCGCCTCGGGCCGGCTTCTGCGGGTCGGCGACCAGGTTGCGAAGAGCCTCTTAGCTCACGAGTCGACGCGAGCTGAATGCATCTTGCTGCTTTGGGTGTGGCCACAGTCAGGTTGGGTGGGGTACATGGGCGAATCACAGTCTTCAGCCACGGCACCGTCTCCCACCTTCTCCTTTTGATTTGTCGATGGGGGTCAAAGCACCTGTCTCCCTGCAGAACGGTGACAACAAATATTGATCCACACTTCGTATTTCCTGGCACCCGACCCCAGTTCGCATCCACCCACCAAAAATAGCAAGTTGGCCTGGAGAGTTGGCTTGATTGGAGCTTTACGTCACAGGGCATGTTATTGGAAAGAGAAGGGAGATTAAGAGACATCTCTACGAAACCAACCATACAGACTCTCGTTACTCTAATTCTAACGTCGCACGGCTTTTTCCATCGAAGAATAAGATTGACAGTCCCAGCCCTGTTTGCGCTCGCCGTAAAACAATGCTATTGCAGAAAATGGGTTTGCCGCTTTCGCAAGCGCGTGTCCACTAAGACATCATAAGATTGTCTGCTGATTCTTTGTCTTGGTGGGGCCCAGCTGCAGCAACTTCTCTAGCCCGCGTGATACGAGACCGTTGCGGGCGCTCCCGTGTCATTCCCGCAATAGGTGCAACCGCTACCAACAAGATTTTCGACACAGCGTGACAAAAACCTGGAACTAACGGTATCCTAGACTTCCGGGCAAATACGAAGACTAACACGGTCACTTTTTCAGGTAGTCTACGTCGCATTTCGTGCCGCGCACCTTTCTCTGTACTGATTGGAGGCTGGTTGTGAAACCTGGCCGACAACGGTCTCCTCCAAGTGGGATTACCGCCATCGCCCTCCCTTCGGCCTGTAGTGGCGGTGACGGGTGGGATACGGTAAGAGATCGGGGGGTGAAGAGATGGAGAGACATGGAGACCAAGGGGCAAAGAGGCACGGAGTCTGCGGTCTCACTTAATGCTCGAACGTGTCAAAAAGATAGTTGTCCTCCGTTTTTAGAGCCATGAACTGGGGGTTTTTTTTTTGGCTGAGCTCCTAAAGTGGTTTTGGTAAGCCTCAGTACTCCCAGTCCAATATCAGCTTGTTTGACAGATCGTATTAAAATATGACAGAAAATCTAGGCTTCCAGCAGATTCGCAGTCTCGCGCCCCTGAATGCTGACCGATCTGAAAACCGCGTGTAGAGGTACGGCCAAAGAGGTAGTCTGGTACGTCAGCATAATTCCCACTTCACGTCGCAAAGATTGAGATTTAACAAGTGAGATATCATGGGGACCGTAGTGAAACGGTTTCGCAAATATGGGCCGAACTTCAAAGGGAATCAAAGTCCAAAACAGGTACCTGCGGAGAAGTCACACCACGGCAAGGTCATTCCAGGATAGGTCATCTGAATTGTGTGTCTCCATCAAGGTTCCGCAGCCTGCATATGGATTTTCAGATTTCCGCATGGGGGACTCGCTCGGAACCAATCATTGTAGGGGTTGCACAGAACTGTTGATAATTCTACCCAGGGAACTTTCTGCGCCCTTTACTGGTATACTGCCTATCACCCTCAGGGATATCTCTTGTACCCCCCATTGGCATCAACCGCACGGCTGGGCCTCATGCTGCAGCTGAGTTGACTATACCACATGCAGCTGGGCACCATACCTGCCGCATCTTTGTTCATGCCAAGCCTCCTGCTGCAAGTCGCTATCGATCATAGTCATTACTTCGCTGAAATGGTGGTTAGAAGCTACCAGCAGGCACACGGCACAAAATACTGTCAGTGCCACCGAAAAGTCCGAGATAGGGTTGCCTTAAGTCCGAGCCGGCTCGCACCGTACAAGTCCCTTTGATGCGCGAGTGCGAGTACACTTCAAGTTCCTATAGGCTCGGCCGAGCTGCCAGGTCCGTTGGCGGAGAGCCCCGATGCACGTCTAGACTGCACCGTACCTTATCAAGCATGGGGCAAATGGTAAAGGGCCATCGCATTGGCGTGGTCCTTTTGCTGATCCCTGGAGATCCAGGCGAGCATGGTGGAAAGTACATTGCGTTATCTGGATCCTTTGCAGAGCCATGGCAGAGGCACAGGTGTAGGATCACCCTGGCGAAACCGGAGTAGCGGGTATAAGATGGAGGGTAGACGCTCAACAACCTCTTGGCACCCCTCTCCTGTCATGTTCCCCGCCCGATGCGTCTCGAGCACAACACGTCTAGGAGGATTGAAGCCATGGAGAAAGACAACGGCGAATTGGCAGCAACCCACTGCTCACACAGGCTACCCCTGAGCGCGATCACCCTCTCCCACCCGTCAAAAGAGGTAGCCCCCTCTCTGCCCCCCGCTCTGGGGCGAGATCCGACTTGTGGACTGCTACTAACAACGAAATCGCAGCTCTCCACCAACATCCTCCGTCTCCGTACCGCCAACCCTCTCGTCCGCTCCCTCTCCTCCCTCAGTTACCACCTCTACACCCTCTGGCTCTTCACTTACAGCAGTCACAAAGACACCGTCTACCCCAGTGTCGCCTTCGCCGCCTCCACCGCCCTCTCCTCCCCCTTTAATTTCTCCGTTCACCCCTCCCCCATCACCATCCTCACATCCCTCTTCACCTCCCTCCTCTGGGCCTGGCTGGCCCTTCTCTTCTTCTCTCTCCACAACCAACACCACCCCTCCTCCGTCCTCGAAGACGCAATCAACAAACCCTGGCGTCCTCTTCCCTCAGGTCGCATCACCACTTCCCAGACACGGGTGTTGCTGCTCACATGCTATCCAGTCTGGGGTGGTATCTCTTACCACTTTGGGTGCACGCGCCAGTGCGTTGGCCTGACGTTGGTGACGCTATACTACTGCGAGCTCGGCGGGTGTCAGCAGGGCGGGTTCATGCGTAACCTGTTGAACGCGCTGGGGTATTCGTTCTTCTTTGCAGGGGCGTTGCAGGTTTTTATCTCTATGGGAAACAACGGTGTGGTGGATCTGGAGATGGGGGTGGATGTATACGAGGGAAAACCGCTAGTTTGGCTGATCGCGGTGTGCGCGTTGATTTTTACTACCGTCCATGCCCAGGATTTTAGGGATGAAGAGGGGGATCGGGCCCGGGGGAGGAAGACGGTTCAGACTACACTTGGGGATGCTGCAAGTAGGTGGCTGGTTGTTGTAGGCGCGGGACTCTGGTCGGTTGTTGTTTCCGTAATGTTGGAGCTGGAGTGGGTTGTTGTGTCAGTCTTGTTGGCCCTGGCGGCTTGTTTGGGGTGGTTTATGTTGCCGTGCTTGTTGTGTGAGAGGACTGTGGAGAAGGATGTGCGGGCGTATAAGGCTTGGATTGCGTGGGCTGTTGCTGTGATTCTGGCGCCATTAATGCAGACGGTAGTAGATCATGTGTGGGTTAGCCAAGGTGGGTAGGCCGCAGGTCAGTTAATGCGCAGTTGTGCCCGTAATATTCTGGTTTTGTGTCGCCCTTCTATCCATCTGGTTCAATATTTTGCTCAGCTTCTGTCAACAGACGAAAATGGATCGGTCCTGTGGCACCTGGGAGGCACCGGGGTCACGTCTACCCAAGTCGAACGGTTCTCTTTTCCTTGGCTTATGGCGCATGGGGAGATGGTCGGGAGACTATAGAGAAAAGGGGGCGAGGGTACGAAGGGAAAGGAGGTCGAAGCAGTGGAGGTCTCGCATTCCTTGGTTCTAGAATAACTGCCCACGATGCTAGGCATTTGGAAACAGGACAGACAGTTGGGTCCAGTGTGGTAAACAACAGGGTAACCCCCTGTTTTTTTTTCGTCTTTTTCTTTTCTTTACTTGTTTTTGCCTTTGCTATAAACGTCAGATTACAACTTATTTCAGGTGCGTAGGACCATTTAAGATGAGCCAACGACAGCAACCGGCAGCTCGGCAGTCAGAGTCCGACCTGTGGCGACACTTCGGACTTGGGCCCTGGGCAGTATCAAATGCCAAGACGGTGCCGGGCCAATCGCAGCTTCGGAGGATCTCGGGTAATCAGACGACCCGAGCCCCCGGACCGCTGCTGAAACGGGGCTCCACCCTAAAATCATCTGTTCCTCTTGAACCACGTCAATTGATCGTGTTCAATCGCGAGTTCAACACCGCGGCATCTCGGAGGGATGGACGCCGACAGCTCAGGTAATGGAAACAAATCGCATGCAGCACTCATGGTTTGTTGACAAATGCGCAGCGCCCGGGGATCCGTATCCCTTCGCCCCAAATAAAGGAGCCGCCATCTTTTTCACGACGGCTTTCGCGTGTTCGGGACTGTTCCACGCGTTCCAGTTCTAGTGAGTCTTACCCACCTCACTCATCAATCCATCTCTTTGGGAACCCTCGCGCTGACCCTACATGGGCCAGTCACTACAAATGCCTCAAACTCACGATATTGCTGCCGATTTGCTGCGCGATCGAAGTCGCCGGCCTAGCGACGCGAACATACGGCGCCATCCACCCTGACGATGCGCAAACATACACGGCCAGCACGCTGCTCATCAACTTAGCCCCGTAAGTGTATTCTGACCATCACTACCCTCCTAGCAGCGACCTGCCTCTGACCCCGACCGCAGTCCCGCATTCCAGCTCGCCAACTTCCTCATCCTCGGCCGCCTCTTCCACTTCATCCCCTACTTCGCCCCCATGCACCCCAACCGCATGTTCGTCACCTTCGCCAGCATGACCTTCATCATCGAGCTCCTCACCGCCACCGGCGTCGCCTTCCTCTCCAACCCCTCCCTCCCGCTAAAAGACCTGCAGCGAGGCGACTCCATGGCCAAGGCCGCCCTCGTGCTGCAAATCCTCGTATTCTGCTTGTTCTCTCTCCTGGCGGGCATCCTGCACCGGTGCTGCTACACCGGCTCGATCGACTCCCCCCTCGTTCGTCGCCCGCTGGGAGCGCTATACGCAAGCTTCGCTCTCATTCTAGCGCGCACGATCTACCGCCTCGTTGAGCAATTCAACACTCCACTCGGCCCGCGCCCCGCAGATCCCGCAGTCTTACACCCAGCGGTGCGATACGAGTGGTACTTTTACGTCTTTGACGCGTCGCTGATGCTGCTCAATTCGGTCCTTTGGAATGTTTTGCATCCGCGGCGGTACTTGCCTGAGAACCCTGTGTGGTATTTGGCACAGGATGGAAAGACGCAGGTGAAGGGGCCGGGGTGGAAGGATACGAGATCGCTGACGGAGACGTTTATGGATCCGTTTGCGGCGTTGACGGCGAGGGGGGGCCATACGAGGCCGTTTTGGGAGCATAATGGATATAAGTTGAAGAGGAGGAGGTGAGACCCGTTTGGGTGCAGGGGGAGGAAGATGGAGTGTTGATAGGGGTTGGAGATGTTAGATGTCGTGGGTTGGGGGCGCCGGCCGCCCCCTTGTAATTTTTGCCTTGGCGAGAATACATGGGATGAAGGAGCATGGTGTTTGCCTTTGTGCTTGGCATACACTGGTGGCAATTGGAAATGAACTGGTTTTCGAGACGGTTCCCAATGCTCTGGGTCAATGGCTGGATTCGCCCTACCCCGCCCTTGCGAATGGACCAAACCGGATCAATCCCACCATGCCCAGATGCTAGCAACGCAAGTCGATGACATGGTGGGCTAATGAATTGTCGTTGATTGGATGCTGCATGACCGGCACTGCGTGGGGTTATTCCGAGATGTACGTCGCGACCGCGTAGTGCCGTTCTGGGAAGTGCGCGCATGAAGTTCCCGGCACTGTTAGTGTGGCCAGTCCATATCGGGTTGAGGTCATGCCACCATCCAGAGTTCTCACAGGAGGTATTTAGTCTTCCTCCTTTTGCTTTTTTTTTCTGACGTTGCTGGCAGTCCTTCTACCCCTGAGCCATCTCAGCGTTTGACATCATGCTAGAGTCCAAGCCGCGTTTCAACACACTCCTTTCGACCACGGCGCAGGCGCACCCGTGGCTATTCCTCTTCCTCTTCGCCACCCTCATTTCTCTGTTTCTTTTCTCCTACCGAATCTTCTCCCATCCCCTCTCTCGCATCCCCGGCCCTCTCCTCGCCAAGTGCTCTTCAATCTGGCTGCACTACCAGGTCTACGTCGGCAACGAATGCACCGCGATACGCCAACTCCACGAAAAATACGGCCCCGTGGTGCGCATCGCCCCGAATGAAGTCGACATCGCCGACGGCGACGCCATCGCCCCCGTCTACGGCGCCCGCACCGATCTAGTCAAGTCGCCGTGCTACAGCAAGTTCACGCTCGACGGCCACACCACCGTGTTCGCCACACTGACCTCACCGGGGCGGGCGGGACGCTTGAAGGCCGTGACGTCGCTGTTTTCACAAACTAGCGTGAGGGAATCGAAAACGGCGATGGACGAGTGCGTCGCTGAGTTTGTGGCTCGGTTGAAGACTGAAGCAAGCACACAGCGACCTGTCGACATCCTGAATCTCGCTGAGGCGTTTGCAACCGACGTAACGACTGCGTCTCTCTTTGGGATTCAACACAAGTACGGAGCGATGGCGGAAAAGGTCACCCCTTTTTCGGCGTCGGGATATCTGGATGACTTCCTGGCTGTCGGCCGCTTTTTCTATCTGCCTTATCCGCTGTGGGTGGTTCTCGAACGGATCACTGCTGTCGTGTTTCCGGACAAGAAGAGGTTGAGCTCGGTGAGGGCAGTGGATAGGTACTGCGAGGGCGTGGTGGGAAGTGTCGATGTGAAGGGTGGTTCCCATTCGACATTTCAGGGGCGTCTTCTCAATCAGGGTCTTCCAGAGTCGAAGACCGCTGTTGAATGCAAGGACTCCATCTTTGCGGGTGGGTACTTCGTTGGGGTGGTCATTGCTCGTATCTTTTGGTTTTTGGTGCAGAATCCGGAGAGGTAAGTTCATGTTACACAATTCTGTCAGGGGAAGCTGAAACTTGGGGCTGACGTTGTTTGTCTCAGATACGCCACCCTTCGGAAAGAACTCCTCGAAGCTAACTCGGCTGGTAACGACACAAACGCGCAGTCACTTCCCTATCTCCAACACGTCGTCAAGGAGGGGCTGCGCCTTGCAATGCCCAGTCCGGCACGGTTGCCCCGGATCGTCTCTGAACACGGGCTCACCGTCCAGGGCCACTTTATCCCCCCAGGTACCAACGTGGGGCTCGGCGCTCTGCAGCTGCATCTCAACCCCGAAGTATTTCCCGCCCCGGATATGTTCCTTCCGGAGAGATGGGAGAATGCCACAGCCGAGATGAAAAGGGATTGGGTCCCCTTCGGTATGGGCGTTCGTTCTTGCATTGGCCGTGTGTTTTCCGTCGCTGCTATCTCGGAGGCTCTGAAGGCGGTTGTTGACACGGACCTTTTGGGTGGTGCAGTTGCGGTGCAGGATACGATTGCGGTGAAGCAGTGGACTATCTCGAAACTAACAGATGGAAGAATTATGATGGTTTGGCCGCAAGCATCGCAGGCCAAGCAGGAGTGTGTTTGACTGCAGCAGCAGCAGCAGCAGCAAATGGAACTAGCGGGTGGGAAGGGGGAGTGGCATTGACGGGCATGTATACAACAATTTGGCATTCAAGCTCTGACACTGAATAACAATTTCCCTTCTTCAACTAAGCCTGTAAGGAAAAACAATCCTTCGCAGGAGAATAATTCTTGAACGCCGGCTCTCCAAGACATGATATTTGACCAGTGGTTCTGGCGGCGGAAGGCGTTGTGTCCCCGGAAGGTGGGGTCTCGAGTCGTGATGAGTTAATGAACCGCTAAACCCAGGGAAAGTTGCTGGTAAAAAAGAAGGCGATGATGAGATGAAAAAAAAAAAAAAAAATGAAAAAAAAAAAAATAAATAAATAAAAATAAGAACCCCTGGCATCCACTCAGAACTGGTGTACTTCTGGCAGGATTTGAACCTACATCGTTGTGGCAGTGTATTTTAATTCATAGTCTTCCATGCATTTATTACCTGTTATGCTACGGGCACACCAGTTCTGTGCTTCAGATGGCCGGAGAAGTCGCCTCCGAGGCTTTTTCCCAGAACTTCCAGAATAATATTAGCTCGACCAGCTTGGCGCTTGCCGACTCTGCTGACCCGCTCCCAACGTCGGAAAATCCGCATGATGGCGAACTAGGTGGTGAGCCAATCACAGTGGTGGTTCATGCTGGAGGATTTGCACAAAGTCCTTGCATCATCATGGCAGGCGCGATGGCAGGTGCATGGGTGGCTGGGGCTTCCCCGTCTCGCGGCAATTGCCCCACAATCTCCACGCAAAACGTTCGAACCAACCACCGCGCGAGCAGCTTATCGCAAGTTTGCGACCTGAGAAAAAGTTGCCGCTGTCGCAACTCTGGCGCCGGCAAAGTCGTCTGCACCGCGCGCGACAACGACCAACTCCCTATCCTCAGATGGAACCGTCATCTCAAAGACCGTCACTGGCAGAGGACACTGGCATCACAGCAGCGACCGGGGCAGGAAGTCACGCGACCAAGCAGTGGCTCGATGAACGACTACGCCAAAACAACGGTCGAACGCCATCGCCGGCCCCACCAAGGAGAGAAAGAAACCATGGCGACCTATTTCCAACTGACGCCATCGCCGAGCCCGAGATAAAGCTGCCCAGCAAGGCGCCAGCGCTCTCGGCGGCGAAGAAGGCGGATGCGACAAGCAAAACCCAGAAAACGAAGGAAGCCACGAGCAAACTTGTCGCATTGTCAAAAAGGGGACTTTCCAAAGCCGCAGGGGAGCCCAAGACGGCCGGCCCCTCAGATCCAACCAAGGCTGAAAAGACATCAAAAACCGGAAAGAAAGCCGTTATTACCAAGCCGGTTGAGGAACCGAGAGATATTTCCGAGTTACGGGTAGTGTTCCCTTTAGATTCCTCGACCACACCACGAGTCGACATCATTGCCATCCACGACGTTGACGAGTCACTGCAGAAGGCGTGGGTGTATCGCAAGAGGGCAAAGCGACGCCCGAATGACTTCCGCACCGCATATGCCTCGGGAGGCATCAACAGCCATGACGGGGAGGTCGGCCTGGGCACTGCTGGCAGCCCGGCGCCGGCTAATCGCCGAGCACGACAGCCCGTACCCCACGTTCACGTCAAGAAGAAACCTGTCGACGACTCAGCCATCGAAAGGTGGCTGGCTGTCTCTGGTCGGCACGGAGACGATGAGCCCGCCCCATCACCGGAACCTGTCGTTGAGTCTGGACCACACTCGGCGCCCTCACCGCCACCGATTGTCCCGATCGACGACTACGAATTCGAGGAGTCAGGGATGCTTCCCACGGTGATGGAAGATGACGACGGCCACTTTCGCCAGTTCTCGGATGAGTTGTTTTCACGGGGACCCCCTGGTATTCGCCGGAGACCGACATTCCCCAAGGAGAGGAAGAAGTCGGGCGGCCGTATCAGCAGCGTCCCCGAAGAGCACAGGGTGCCCAGCGTCGGTGACCTTGGCGAGACCAGGCGGCTCAACGTCGACCTGATGTCGGACAGGCAGTCGTCAGATCAGGGACTTGAACGACGCGTCAACTGGCTGAGCGACTTGGACATGTTGCCGGGCGAAATCCCGGGCGCCCGTGTCATGTGTTACACGTACAAGGGAATCGAGAAGGTTCCGTCTCCGTGGCAGTATCTCACTGAGCGGGCGGAAGACTTGGTTCGCCGCATCATTGAGAGGAGGAAGTCGGATTCGGTCGACTTCGGGAGGGTGCCCATTCTCTTGATCGGCTTGGGCTTCGGTTCTCTGATTCTGCAGCGGGCAATGAACCTCATGGCTATCCCGGCGCGAACTGAGGCAAGGCCGCCCACCGACCTCAGCATGATTGCCGGCGTTATACTCCTGGATGCACCCTCCCCGATACCCGACAGGGAGATCTTCCCCCGCAGCCGCAGCCAAGAGACGAAGAAAACGTGGACTCAAGACTGGTTGGGTAAGGCTCGTACCGCTTCGGCCACACCCTCAAACAAGATCGACACAAGTTCCATGTGGAACAAGTTCTGCCCTGTGGCTTCCGCCTACGGTATCCCCGTGGCCTGGCACTACTCGCCCATGGTGCCCACCCCGGCAAAGCCAGCTGTCATCCCAAAGACCCTCGACGTCCTGCTCCTGCCCAAGCAATCGCTGACGGCGCATCGTCTGAGCCGGTTCGAGGGACCGAACGATGCCGACTATCGCTCCGTCATGGACAACATCAAGCGATCGCTCATTATCAAGTGCGCCACCACCAAATCGGACAAGTTGGGCGTGTGTCTCCCAGACTTCCTCAAAGACCCCCAGGTTGTCGATCTGCGGGACCAGCACGGCCAAACCGCTTTACACCTCGCTGTCAACGCGGCCAACCCTGATGCTGTGAAGCGCCTGCTTTTCCAGGGCAACGCATCTGTCACCAGGAAGGACCGCGAAGGGAGGTCGCCACTCAACATTGCTGTCCAAGAAGCCGTTCATCGCACCGTGGGAGGCGCCGACCCCGACATGCAAAAGGCCTTCACTCAAGTCATCAACCTGCTCATGAAGAACGGCGCACGCGTGGACGACAAGGACAACGACGGAAGGAGTCCATGGGCCTACGCCGAGGGGGACGGAAACCAGTGGATTCGGCGGCTAAAAGACAAGTATCTCGTCATCGGCAGCTCTTCAACTGCATCGGGCGGCATGGACAGCGTGGTCCCCCCCAAACCAGGTCCCCAACGAGAGGCGTGCCACGCGTTCGACATGATCCTTGCCGAGGTTTTCTTGCAAAAGAAGCGCGAAAGATTCTCCGAGGTCTTCAACTTCGACCTGGCTTCCGTTCACGAAGTCATCTACAGGGGAACCTCGGGCGTGTCGCACATCCTCGCCGCGTCCAGGCCAGAGCAAATGACGCGCGACAAGGTCCGGTGCCGTTGGATACACCTGCCTTCCAACAACGAACAGTGGGTTCACGATCTGCTGCTCAGCATGGGCATCCAGGACGGTTCGATGGGAGGACAGCGCCACGAAGGCTCCCGGCTCATCGACCGGTACATGATGCCACAGGCCAGGCGGTACAAGCACTTCCACGGTGTTGCGAAAAAGACAGCCCCAGATCCACGCCCGAAACCCGGTCGCTTTGGCAGCACCGACAGCACCACAACCGTTGTGCTCGATTCCCAGGATTTTCCCCCAACCCCTGAGGAAGTTCGAGCCAAGCAGTTCAAGAACCGCAAGACGCCGTCATCCACGCCAGAAACGACAAGGTCCGAGTCGGATGCCATTGTCATCTTCATGCCCATCCTCGGTTTCGAAAAGCATCGACATCGGAAATATCTCACCCAGGCCTTTCAGGAAGCTGATCGAGCCATGCAACTCGCTCGCGCAGCCCGCGACGACAGTCCTGACCGGAAGTCGGCCAATCTCAAGTCTGCCGGGCGCAAAAAAGGGCGAAAACGGGTCGAGAGCTCTGACGATGAAGATTCGGCTTCCGAAAAGGAGACAAGCCGGCTCTACCCGGCCTCGATCCGCATCACTCGGGCCCATGAGCAGGTCAAAGCTGGCCGCGAAGCCCAACTTCTCAGCGGCTATCTAGACTCGAAGCAGGGGAAGCCAGTTCACTGCCGCCGGACACTCGATCAATTCTCCTACTACATGTTGAACTCGACCGAGGCGCGCGACAAGAGCCAAGTCGCCTACCGATGGGCCAAGAATCCCACTGTCTGCACCGAGCCCAAGAACCGACCAATAGTAATGGTGGATCAGCTCTGGATGTGGGCCTTCCACGACGGAACCCTGGTGACAAGCTCCCCGAACACATGGAACGGACAGGAAGAGTTCAACCTCAGCAACGTCATCGTCAAGGAGCTGCGCTACAACAAGGATAGACCCATCATCAAGTCAATGGAGGACCTCCTACACCTGATCCTCAAGACGAGCGTCGACTTCTTCAAGCGCAAGGGCCCCGTGGGCTTCCAGTTCCACGAATGCTTCCAGTCCTCCATCAACAATGTTTCGGAGCAACAAGGACACCTGTTTGACAACTTTCGACGTACGACCAAGCGTCTTCACGTGGGGAAGCTGGATCCCGTGGAGAGGAAGAAAGAGATTGAGTTTCTGTTCAGTCTCGATGACGAGACGGAGCTTCTGGTGGAGATCATGGACATCCAGGACGAGCTGACTATAGTCAAGACTATTTTGACGCAGCAGCAGGTGGTGTTGGAGAGGCTTCTTCGTCTGTACCCGAAGAAAGTTGACGACGAGGATGCGGAGGGGCAGAGTAGCACGGCTCCGTCTGGTCTGGGAAAGAACGAGATGATGGTGTTGCAGAGTTTGGTGCAACTTCTGAAGGATCAGGGATCTCCAGGGACGACGGCCAAGACGGTGCTGCCGAAGCCTACGTTGAAAGAGAATGTGGGTGAAACGCCGAGCATTGTTGTCAGCGGTGACCAAGTGCAGCAAGACAAGGATGTCGGACTTCTCGATCAGAAAAGCCTCAAGCCCAGAGGCAAGGGCAAAGAGAAAGAAGGAGAGGGTGGCGTATCGACTGTCACAGCCAAGCAACCAGCACCAACCCCGAAGGCCAATATCCTGCAGAACAGAGACTTGATGTACGAGACCATTGGTATTGTCGAGAATAACATTCGTCTCGTCCAGGATATGTTGGCATACGCCGAGAAGGTCGAGAGCTCAGTATGGTTTTTCCTCGCCATGCACTTCTTGATCCAAACTGACTTTCCACAGCTCGAAAACCTGCTCGACCTCAAACAAAAGCATGCGAACGGCTGGGAGGCGCGCTTCGCGCGTGAAGGCTCTGAGGAATCGCAGCGTCAGGGAAATGTGAGTCTTTGCCGAGCCGCGATGGGTCAAGAATACCTGCTCACCTCACGATGCAGATTATCTTGGTGTTCACCCTTGTCACCGTCGTGTTTGTGAGTACCAAGCTTAATCCCCCAAACAACCGCACTGGAGATTGACAAGATTTCCCAGTTGCCTCTCTCGTTCATCACCAGCTTCCTCGCTCTTGGGCTGGACATCTTCCCCAGAGACGAAGGCGGCGAACTGAACCTGCCAACACTCTCGACAGTCGGATGGCTGTGTACGTCCCCCAAAATCCCTTTGATAGCTGTCATCACTAATCATCTCCCCAGTTGGAATCTCCGCCGTCATCTTCATCCCGCTCATCTTCCTCGCCCTTTACGTAAACAAGCTCATCCTCCGAGTGAAACAAACCTACAAGCAGATGCTCAAAGCCCTCAAAGACCCCGATACCCTCCTAGACCCCGCCCCCCGCGACGACACAGACGACCACGACTCCGACGAAGAGCGCACCTTTGTCGACCGCCGCACCAACCTCGCCAAATCCGATCACTACGGCCTAGACGGCACCAACAAATCCTCCTCAGCCGGCAACTCCGACGACGACGACCTAGAATACGCCCCCCTCTTCGGCCGCTACCACTTCCACCGACATATCCCCTTCCTCCGAAACCTCTGGCGCTACCGAAAATACCGCCGCGCCAACGCCAAGCGAAAAGATAACCGCTGGAAAGACACTTATATCACTGACTACCCCCTGCGCTACTACCATTCCAAGTTCAACATGCGCGTGTTGATCATCTTTGTGGCTATACTCGCCTACTTTGGCTCGGCTAAGCATCGACGTGCGAGAGCGAGGAATAAGCGGATGCGCAAGGCTAGGGAGAAGAATGAGGATGAGACGTCTTCTGATTCGTCTGCTTCGAGTAGTTCAGAGGAGGAAGCACTTGATGAGAAGGGGAGGAATGCTACTAAGCCAGCGAAGAGAGGGGGGCTGAAGAGGAGGAAGTCGGTTAGTTCCGGGTATTGGAAGCAGGGTATGGGGAATCGATCTACTGGGTGGGAGGCGGATGATCGCATGGAGGCCTGGTCTAATCAGACGAGGTCGAGGGGCTCGGTGAGGTTTGAGGATGGAAGGAGGGGGGAAGGAGATAAAGGGAGGATAGGTGGGGAGAAGGAGGAGGGAAAGAAAAGGAAGTTGGCGTGGTTGAGGATGAGAAGGAGGAAGGAGAGGGAGGTGGTTGATGAGGAGGCTGGAGATGGAGTTTTGGAGGGGAGGAGTGTTTGATGGGAAGATTTTTGAGAGGCGGAGATACGAAGCAAAGACTATAAACGTGTAGAGGTAGAGGAGGTTTCGCGAAGATGGGCGCTCATGTTATATTTATTCAGGCCCCTATTCTCGAGAGACGAAACAATGAGTATATAGGAATACAATAGAGTCTTGCGCAGATGCATGTCCACTGTCCATGCCACTTGTCTGCACAGCGACTCTCGGACGCATCCCTCATTCCTGGCGAGTATATCTGAATGCCGATTCTCGACCAGACTTTAACCGCCAAGCCGGAGGCACTTTCTGGATATTGGTCCTTCTTCCGTCACCACGAATGTGGATATTTGCACCTCTGGCCTTCTCTGCATTTGGCATTTAGCCGGGTGGCATCCTACGTACGTTAGATTCAGCGTGGTCTCCGTTGTCGACCGTCGCGACGCTGCGCCTCTCCATCAGAGCACCTGGCTTTGGGACTGCCCTTCCAGGTCGGGGAGAATGCATTCCCTTGGTCTTGGCCTTTTTCTCTTGGCGTTCCAGGTGACAAGTTGTTGTGGTCATTGTTAGGTTTCGTCCACACGATGCGGGAAACCCGAGCTGACTTCCTGTCTAGATGTCTTCTCTCGGTTCCTGTTTAATGGCACTGTTACGGATAACTGGGAATATGTCCGGTGAGTTCACCCTTGGATTCCAAAGAGCTTGCAGACGAGCTCACACTGCGTCCTTTCTCACAGAAACATATCACTGGGCCAAGCCATCGACTCCGGCCTGTGGGATCAGTATATGCCCTTTTACGATATTGACTCAGAGGATGTGAGATGTGGCCGCGGTGCTGCTAGATCTGGGCCGGGCACCAAGACAGCCGAGGTATTCGCCGGGGACGAAGTCGGTTTCGTTGTGGGTAGAAGTGCCATGGAGGTATTATCTTCCGTTCTCATCCCTTCCCCCTGATCTCAAGTGAACTCAGTCACTAACCTCCCCAGCCCCTCGAACCACACATCATATACCACCCCGGCCCCGGCCAAGTCTACCTCTCCCGCTCACCAACCCCCAACATCAAAGACTACACGGGTGACGGAGATTGGTTCAAGATCTTCTACGCTGGTCCTAGAGACGACTCATGGTGGCTTACAAGGGATCAAACGGGCATGAACTTTACTCTTCCTGCAAGCACACCCCCTGGGCAGTATCTGCTCCGGGTTGAGCATTTGTACGTTAGGTATCCTCTGGGGACTACGCAGTTTTATATTGCGTGCGCACAGATTGAGGTTCTTCAGGGTGGGAGTGTGAAGGGTCCGGTAAAGGAGCCGGGGAAGGAGCACATGGTTCGGTTCCCGGGGGCATATGAGGTTTCGGATCCGGGTAGGTTCCATCACTAGCGGTCACTCCTTGTGGCTGTGTATTACAGGTGACCGGGAGGAAAGTGCTGACTTCACATAGGAATCGCAGTCCCGGAATACATGTACGAATGGCCCAACCAAGGGCTGCTGGAATATAAACCGCCAGGCCCTCCCTTATGGACAGGGTAGTGCATCAAGACTGAATGCCACTCCATCTACACAACAGTCTCAGGTTTCTCCTTCCCAATGGCTCCTTTGTAAAACGTGCGCTCTTCAAACACCTCGGTATCCTCCCCAGCAAAAATCTTGCCCTCTTTCTCGGTCTTGATGCGCAGCGACGAATGCACTTGACATCATACTCGACGTTGCGAGTCAAGTACCAAGTGTAGCAACTACCCAGCCATCCCAACCCGATGGCAACGGCCGAGATAGCGAAAGGGACGTTGTACCAAGGGGACGTTGTACCCGTTGTACGCATACTTGGACTGGAAGAGCTGAAGCTCAATGACACCGCCGACTTGACCCACGCAGGATTGGAAGGCCAGTGTGAAGGCGGTGCCTGTTGTGCCGGCGAGGGTGGAAGAGCGCCCTACCATTTACGGTCAGTACGGGTGAAGAGTGGTCAGGGGGGAATGGAACTTATAGGCTCAGAAGGGAATGAAATATACCGAGTAGAATATTATTCCAAAGGTGCGGGCGATGTAGATGGTGTATCGGTTTGACAATGTAGCCAAGACGATGAAGAAGACCAGGGCGCCGCCGCAGATCCACATGATGAAGGCTGGTCGTGTCAGGAAGGCGCGCTTCGTGAACCACCCGTGGCCTTGGCCAGTGATAGAAAAGGCGGTATGGCCCCTGCAGTTTTAAAGTTTGCGCTATCTGATCATTTCCAGAGGTCACGTTTTCCGTTTGCTTTCGCCTGACACGCTTCTCCACTCATTCTCAGATCTTTGAGATCCCCTGAAAATGAAGGAGAAACGACCAACGCATCGCAACATTTCCAAAATTAAGGACTGGTTATCCTTTCAAGCACCCAGACGCTCAACAATTTGAGCTGCAGTCGTTAACCTTTTTTTTCCAGCAGTGCGATCATCTTTCAAGGATGCTGTGCGTTTCAGATGTGATCCCGTGTGGTCATGAAGTCGCCCATGAGCTTTCTTGAGCATCCCTCGTCTTCATTTCAATCGCTCGCGCGACAAGAAGAAGGACATGACGAGGTTTGTCGAATACTCGTGTCCCATTCAACTGTCGTATTCGGATTGATGTCTCGGTTCTCGGACATCAACCTAAAGTTGAACGCCGTCAGCATCCTTCTTGTCCCCTGTCACCAATGAGGAGCCATGGTCACACCGCGACATTGCCATGCGGGTCCGTTGGCCGCGACTTCCGCATCCCAATGAAACCTCTTGCCAAGAGAGAATCCACAGCGAAATAAAAATGGCACGCCCATCTCACCGTTCATTTTCTCACACGTCATCAACACCACGGTCAACCATCATCACCATCATTGATGGCGCCCGCGCAGCGAGGTTATTTGGGGGCGCTCCTTGACTGGGTTGTGGGGTGGAAGTCCAGCTTGCCGGCGGAGTCAACAAGCTACACTGTCGAGTCCCTTCGCATCCCCATCGGCAACAATGTTCACCTCGCAGCAGATCTATATCAGCCGCTGGCGCCAAGTCCACCCAAAGGGACAGTCCTCATCCGCACTCCATATGGCATCGGCATAGCCATGGCCATTGCGCACGCGAGACCGCTCGCTGCGCGTGGGTACCAGGTCCTTCTGAGCAGCTGCCGAGGCACAAACGACTCCGAGGGCGATCTGGATCCCGGCCGGAACGAGGCTGCTGATGGCCAGGCGGTACTCAAGTGGATGAGGGAGCAGCCGTGGTATACGGGCTCCTTTGCGGCCCTCGGCGCATCTTACATTGGATACGTCCAATGGGCTCTCCTTTCCGAGACGCCTCCGCCCGACATGCGAGCGGCTGCTATCTATACCGGGCCCCATGATATGAGCCAGTTCATCTGGGGCACCGGTGCTCTGGACTCCAACGTCTTCGCCTGGTCCGACTTTACCACCCGCCAAATGCGCGGCGACAGCCAACTCTCCATCATCCTCTCCTTGAGATCGCAGCAAGCCGCACTCCGCCCCATCTTCGATTCCCTTCCCCTCATCGGCACCACCAACAAGTACTTTCAGGACCGATATGCGACTGACATGCCTCCATGGCTGGAAAAGACCATTGCTCACCCCGACCTCACTCACGAACACTGGAAGCCTTTGCAGCATGGGCATGCCCTAGAAAGGGCCAACCTTCCCATCCTCCTCACCTCCGGGTGGTACGACTTGATCTTTCCCCAGGTTATGGAACAATATGAAGTCCTCTCGCGCCGAGGTTGCAACGTCGCTCTCACCATAGGACCATGGTCCCATTTCGAATCCGGTACGGGTTTCAACGTCCTCTCTGAGACATACAACCTGTTTGAGGAGCACCTCTCCAACAAACCGGGTGCCAACCTCAGAAAGTCCCCAGTCCGTGTCTACATCACCGGCATGAATCAATGGCTCAATCTTCACAAATGGCCCCCAACCCCCAAGGGCCATGAACTCTTCCTCTCCTCCGACAAGACTCTTTCGCCACAGAAACCCACAGCTGGGGACATCCCAAACTCTACATTCACCTTTGATCCCTCCGACCCCACACCATTCGTAGGCACACCGGCTCTTTTCGACCAAGGAGGCCTCCAACGAAAGCCAGACACTGCCCTATCAGAGCGCCACGATGTCCTCAGTTTTACCACCGACCCGCTCGAAGACGACGACCTGGAGATCTGCGGGAAGCCAGTCCTGTCGCTCTTCCACACAAGCGACCACCCACATGTGGACTTGCTTGTCGTCCTCAGCGAGGTAGATGCCGCGGGGGTGTCTCGGCCAATTAGCGAGCGATACATGCGACTGAAGAATGCCGGTGAAGATCATACGGCGAGCGGGACGCCGAGGAAAGTTGAGCTTCTTGACTGCGCGCATGTGTTTCGCAAGGGGAACCGGGTGAGGGTGATGATTGCGGGTGGTTCACACCCAAGGTACCTAAGAAACTTGGGGACTGGTGAAGCTCTTGGGACCAGTGAGAGGATGGAGAAGGCGGTGCATAGCGTGGGACATCGTGTTGGGGCCGAGTCGAGGCTGGTCTTGCCCGTGACGAACGCGAGATCGGAGGCGGTGGAATGATACGATAAAAGGCAGTGGTCGGAGAAGTGGAGAGGGAATTGTTCACACGGGAGAGATGCTGCCGGACACAAGGGTACAAAGAGGGTTTGGAAACAAAATTATTTTGTTGTATATTAATACATGCATTTCCCCTTGTCTAAACCATTCCAATGCCGCCATCCCAAGTCTAATATCCAAAGAAGTCCCAACGCCTGACCATGCCTGTCGCTCCCCCCGTGATCACGCTTCACCCCTTACAGCGGGCAATAGCCAACCGAGCAAGCATCCTTCTTGCAGCACCCCTTGAAGCCATTCCCACAAACCTGGTAATACCCAGTGTTAGGCGCGCACACAGTCGGGTCCCCACCAGCAGCAGGGGCCGGAGTAGGAGTCTGAGGCTGAGCCGGGACGCTCGCAGCACCAATCAACTCATACGTATACGGCTTATAATCCGCACACCAATTCGACCCGCACGCATCACTCTTGCAGCACCCCCTGAAGCCATTCGCGCACGACTGGAAATACCCCGTGCCAGCCGCGCAGACGGTAGGATCCGACGCAGGAGCAGGCGCGCGCTCCTTCACGACGGGCTTAGCAGCGTCGGGGCACCAACCCGTGGGCGATCCGCACGCGTCGCCCTTGCAGCATCCCCGGAAGCCATTCGAGCAGGATTGGAAGTAGCCTGTTCCTGGGGCGCAGACGGTCGGATCGGTCTGGGGCTCAGGAATAGGAGCAGGCTCGCGCTTGGCTGTCTTGGGGGTGTAGGTGTAGGTGATGTAATCGGGACACCAGGTTGAGCCGCAGGCGTCGGATTTGCAGCACCCGCGGAAACCGTTGGAGCAGGACTGGAAGTATCCAGTCCCCGGAGCGCAGACGGTAGGGTCGGATTGAGAGTTGACGACGGGGGGCTCGGGGGTCGAGGGAACTGGGGTGTTGCTAGTGGTGGTTGCGGGCTCGTAGGTGTAGGGCTTGTAGTCGGGGCACCAGGAGATGGCGCAGGGGTCGACGGAGCAGTCGCCACGGAAGCCGTTGTTGTAGCAGACGTAGTAGGCTCCGCGGCGGTTGAGGGAGGGAGCGGCCGAGGTGAGGGTGGCGGCAGCCAGGATGGTGATGGCGATGGAATGCATTTTGAGATCGAGAGGAAAATGAATAGGCTTTGTTGTAGCAAGTCGTGAATGTGCCAAGGAAACACAAACCCAAGTGACCAGTGAATGCTTCAAGAAAACACAAACCAAGTGACCGACAGAGTGAATGTTTCAAGGAAACCCAAACCAAGTGACCCGACAAAGGAAACAAGGAAAAATGGAAGAAAAGAGAAAAAAGAGAAAAATGGAACTGTTGATGTTGTGATGCTGTGAGTTGATGATGAGAGAGAAAAAAAAGGGGAGGACGAGAGGAGAAGAGCTACCTCTTCTTATATGCCATGATGCTCAGCGCTGGTGCTGCTAAAGGCCATATTTGGTGTTGTTCCTTGATCGCTTGACGCCAGATGCGGGCGAAGTCAAGGGAGCTGGATGGCGCGCAGGCTGTGTGTGCTGCGCATCTCACTCTCCATTTCTCAAACGGTAAGCGCAGCTAGCCCAATGCGATATAGCGCACGAGCTAGCGGCGCTGGAGCGGGGGCTTCGGCGACGGCGCTGCGGGGTAGCTCGACCGATCAGCATGTAGGGCTGACACCGCCACGGTGCCACCCGTAAATGCGACCAATGTCCGAATCCCAAAAGTTGGCGGTGCATTCCATCCATCTCAATGCGTTTTCGAACCGGTCAGAGCAAGCTGTCCCCGCATGCGAATGCGATAGGTGGAAGGTGGAAAGCGAGAACAGAGGCTGAATTTTGGTGCGGCATCGCCGCGATTCAGGGACTGCATCTCCGAGGCCTCAATTGATGACACGGCGAACGCAGCATTGGCGATTCTGGAAAATCCTCGTCTCCTGTGCCTACAAACCCAAATTCAGGTAGGGACTTGAATCGAACTGGAAACTTGGAGTCATTGAACTTGAAGTCACCACTGGCATATTTCCACCCCCTCCCCCCTTAGTTGGTCAACAGGTGTCCCCGCAACCACGGCGACAAAGGTCCCGCGAGTACCTATTGCAGCAGAACCGGTGATCAGGTTCGGCAAACTTGAGTTGCATGTTGATACGCACTCAGAGCGTGCATGTGACTTTTAGCCCGAGTAGCACCCAGTTTGTCCATTATAAACAGTCCCCAATGTCCCAAAAACCCCTCGGTAACCTCCCCGGCAAGCTGAAGCACCTCCACCACTCCAACTCCACCCCATTCCTCCGTCTCCCCTCCTCCCCCCCCCCCCCTCCTCTCTCTCCCAAGAAAGGTAACGTAGATCCCTCGTTGAGGTAATTACGCACTTCCCTTCCATCAGTGTGGGCGCGGTGGAGCCGATTCCCATTATACCCCCGTGCTTGGCACTCCTATTGCCGGCTTGGGTCTGCGAGCTTGTTTCGAAAAGACGAAGCGGGTGGCTGAATGGCTCCTTGCCAATGTCGCTTGGCAAAGCCCCCAGGGAAAATATGTTTCTGGGTCGCCGAGAAAAAAACTGGGGTAAAATGGCCGAAGGGGGGGGGGGGGGGAGAAAGGCTTGGCTTCTGGGGGGGACGTCGGCTTATTCAATACATGGCGTCGGCATACGTTACATTCAGCAGCCAAGACGCGTGGGCCGCGATGCGGGGGCCGGTAGTTGGCGAGATTTTGTGGTTACATGTGCAGCTTGTGACGATATGTGAAGATGTGTTGAACTTTCATTGCCATGTAGGGAAACGAAAAGGGGGGACCTCATAACGAGGACCGAAAAATATGTACAGGTTCGATCCGCATCCCTGCTCAACATCCAACAGCTCCTACAAGTCCATGATGACTTTAAGCTTTGACCTCGATGGTGGCGGAGCCGGAGCTCTGGTAGCCTTCGCTGGCCATGATCATGTAGTCCCACGCGCCGAGCTGGAGGTTGCCCTGGCGTTTCCACTCGTCAAAGTGCTTCTGGGTGTCGATGGTGCCACCGACGCGCTTGACGCGGCGGACGGACCAGTACTGGTCGAACGAGGCAGTTCCGACGATCGAAGGCTGGTTGACGCGGCGGGTCTTGTAGATGTCGTAGACACCGCCGTCGTCCTCGATGGTGCCGAGACGCTGGGCACCAGACGAGGGGTTGTAGGTGCCATAGGCTTCGACGATGTAGTACTCAACCAGAGGGTTGGTGGTCCAGCCGTAGAGGGCGAGGTCTGGAAATGTCAGTTTTAACTCTTTCTTTTACCCCCCCCCCCCCTTTTTTTTTCTTCACATGTGACAGGAGGCGTACAGCTGTTGACGTTGTGGTTGGCCCAGGTTCCGTTGTAGGAGACCTTGCGGGGCGGGCCGGGCTTCCATCCCTTGCCACCAACCCAGTTGTTCACGTTGGTCCAGCGGACGTTGTAGGAGCCGCGCTCGCCGTTGTTGTAGTCGACCGTGCCGCCGTTGTCCTTCCAGTACGAGTAGAAGAAGCCGTTGTGGGTGCCCTGGCCGGGCTGGATGCCACGAGCCCGCATCTGCTCGATGGGGTTGGCGGTGACGCTGGTGGCAGCGGCCGCGACGGCTGCGACGAGGGTGGTGAAGGAAACCATGATGGCGGGTTGAGGATGTTGAGCTGGCTTGAGGATGCTGAGCTGGAACTTGACGATCAACCCGGATCTTCGACTTGCCTTTATATCTTTTTCCTCGAGAGCCCGGCAGCCCGGTCTTGCCTCATCTCGTGAAGATCGCGTCATATAGCATGTCCACGTAACTCAGACTTGGTGCTCTAAGTCGAAATTGCCTTGGCCTTCCGAGTCCCGAAGGCGGACCGACTTTGGAAAGCTAGATTGGCCGTTGTTGGATTCCCCGCACTCTCGCTAGGTGCTCAGATCATGGCACCCAGCCAACACGCGCCGGAGGGACCGTGAAAAGACCGTGGTGGGTGGGACTGGTATGCAGACTGTGGTCGGGTGGGGTGTAAGCCCCGTGCCCGCAATAATGAACCTGGGAACCGGGCGGCACATTGGCGAACAGCATCTTAATGCAAGACATGCTCCCCGTGGTTGTGACAAGCCATTCTTTCAGGAGTACGCAGTCCTACCTCAGGTGTGTAAACTAAATGGGAACTACGGACACGAACGCATTTTCTCCCCCCGTCAGATGCAAGGCAATGGCAAGAGCCAGGAAATTGCGGACAAGAAACACAGCGTAATGGCGGAGGACGATTCTCACACACACACACGGCTTGACCACTTCGAGATGCACATGCATCCATGGCATTTCATTTTCTCACACGGTGACACTCCCAGTGATCTGTGTTCAGCAGATATCATCACCTCCAGCAATTTTCGAGGCATCAAATCCAGTTGCGCACCGTCCCTCCTCACAGAGGGGACCGTCCCGGTTACGCTGTGAGTTTCAGACGAAGATCTGCAAATTCCAGTACCCCGTTCCGGCGAGCACTGACCGGCGACGGTCATATGCAAGACGGTTCCGGGAATTACAAAGTCCCAGCCTAACAGGCTGTTCAGTGCCACTGTGCTAATACCCGCACCCTCCCTCTTCAAAACAACAAGGTTCTCCACGAACCAACCTAATATCCCAGCCGCGGTTTTACCCCAGAATGCTCAATACACTGGCGGAGACTGTGGCATTTTCCCAAACATGCCAAGCCGCTGCCAAGCCCTGCCGGTATTTATTCCCCGTTCACTCCGAGGCCAGGTCGCACCCTCAAGCCGGCAAAATGTCGCCCCCAACTTGTCATGGTTGCGGGAGAAGGAATCACGTTCCGGGTCCAAGTGTGATGTGGATAGATGAAGAATCTTCTGGGAGGTGTTTTTTTTTTCTTTTTTGCAGGGCGGGAGACTCCTGGCGGCTAAAATGCCATGTGCCATGCGGGGATGAGGGATCTTGGAGAATATTTTCCCGTGCATATGTACTCGCAAAGGAGGAAAGGAGGAGATCAACGGAGTGATATTCAGGACCAAATCTTGGAGATCATGATCCCCAATTGCGTTGAACCGAGTGTGGGGAAGAACGCCCCCCCCCCCCCCCCCCCGCATCGAAGCTGTCAGGTTTGGTTGCACCATGGTTGAGCCTCCCCACGATAGATGTGGATTTAGCCTGAAACCTTGAGGGTGGATCGCATGACCTCTCTGGAGGATGCCCGACTGGACCAGAAGGGGATGCCTCGTTGGTGTTGCGATTGGAGCGCTACGAGAGGGTATCTCATGTTTCCAGGTCAAAGAGAAATGCGCCGCCTTGGCACCTCTGGGGGAAACTGTTGCAAAAGTCGTGTGTTTATCTTCTCAAATTGATTCGTCACCACACAAATTCCTGTTAAGCGCAACGGATTCATTGGGGCGCTCCTCCGCCTCCAATTCATTGTGTTTTCGAGAAAAGGGGCTACGCCCTGCCCTCCGCGACTTGGCCTTGCTATCACAGCTCCATTGGAAGTATTGTGCAAGATCACGTCGTGCCTGGAAAAAAAAAAAAAAAACGGAAAACTTGCAGTGGCAAGGTGCCGCCTATCCGGGCTGATTTGGGAGACACGGAAGGCAGGCCCAGTTTAGGAAGGAGCTGAGACTCGATTCATCCCGGTTGGATTGCCTCTGGGCCTGATCCAACGCTGGTCATCGCTTCCAGGTATGCCCCTGAATCGCACCGAGAGTGATTCCAACGAATGAACGTCAAAGACCGCTCGGAATATTGTATCCTATGGCCGAGGGCCTTCAATTTCCGGAAGTGAGATGTGGTCCATAAAGTTGCGGACATCGGAGCAATAAAAAATTCTTCCGGCTCTTCCTGCCCCTGAGAGAGCAGGCCGGAAGTAGTCCCGATTGTTTGTCAATCATTGGCCGTCCGATGTCCGGGGAAATGTGGAGCGTCGGACAGCAAACAAACTGACTTGCAGGACGCACAAAATGCCGAACGGCTGGCCTCCCGCTCAGACCCGGTAGTGATACCCACACGGCGCCACCCGGTGCGGGTGCGGGGGCGCCACCAACATTCGACCCGCAATTATGCCGGCTCGTAATCGGCGAGCAGTGGCCGCTTGTGTGTGACCACGCAGAGAATTCGTAAGAACATGAAACGAGTCGAGTATGAAAATGACCGCCCTGTTGAAAACAACGCTGTTTCCCCCCTAGGTGTCGGCGGCAAAATATATTCTCAATGTGGAAGTTTGCTCTACTGGGCCCTGCCAGTTGAGATCTAAAAATCCCAATGCAAAGCCACCAGAATGATACCATATGCTCCAAGTCTTGCTGTGTGGTATCTTGACCCCCATACTTAGGTAACAGGCGTAGTGTTATCTACGCCCCTGTCCAAGTCTTGACTCATGCTGAGTGCTGAAATTCTCCGGCTTCCTGTTCTTGACTTGGGGATTCAGCTACGACTCTCTGATCTCGCTGGTCTACGAGAAAAAGTTAAAAAGTGCTTGGGCATTTCAGACTCTTGTAAGTCTCCATACGTGCGGCCTGGGGTGGTTAAGTTAAATGTGTTGGTTTGAACTTCTTAGGATATTATGCTATCCCTCTTTCTATCCTCTGACAAGTTACAAAAGGGTAATATAGAATTAAAGGCCTATAACTTTAATAGACCTAACTTTCCAGCAGTGTAAGCTTGCTCCTGTGAACGTCTCTACACTGCGAAGACGCCTGTAAACTGTTAACTTTATGTTATTAAAGAAATGAAGTGTTTGGAGAACTCAGTAAGTCCTTTGGATAAGTCCGGCCTTTGAAATACATATATAACCGACTGTCATAATGTTACTACAGCTAGATGTAGATGTAAATAGGCTTTCAAGCTAAAAGATAACCGTCTCTCCTCAAGTGCCTGCCCGTCTGCTACACCATGGTAAACACTGCTTTCCTGAGCCCATGAAGATCTCAGTTCTAACGACAGGCACCCACGATAGGGCCGCGAAATCGTCGATGCCAAGTTGGTGGTCTGGAGGAATACGGCGCAGGGCCAGTCCGTGCAGGTCAATGCGCCCATCGGCACCGGACGACTCACGATTTACAAGGAAGCCGCCATCGAAGACAACATTGCGACGAACAGGGCCGCGCAGATCAACTATCCTATCACCGAGAAGGTTCTCAAGATGGTGCAGAAGGAAGGGACGGGGTGGTGTGGCCGTTGGCCGTTCTAGGGGGCCACCTCGGGCTGCTTGGACATTTCGAGTTTCAGCAATGCAAGATACAAATGCCCGCAAATATTGTCCTGAGTTTTTTGTTCCCTGTATGATGTTCCTTGTGGGTAATCTTAAAATATGTTCACACACAGAGCTTGAGCAGATGTCCCCTCCCCCCCCCCCCCCCCCCCGCAAGGGCATTCGCACACCCTTCTCAACAGGTCCCCTACCACTCACCCCAGTTCTGATTCCCAATCGCCACCAGACGATTGAACAACTCATCCCTCGACGGCATGGCAGTAAGATGAATCTCATCACTCGTCGCGACCCTGATCAAAAGCCCATCTTGCACCTCATCACCAGTCGCCCAGCCCACCGCAATCTTCGTCTTCCACCCCATCCCGCCAATCTTTTGGATTTCCTGTAGACGCACTGTTAACACTAACTTCCTATCCACCAATCCCATCTAACCAAAGGAAGCCATACCGACATTTCCGACACATCCATCGTCCACTTCACCTCCCCGCCCCCGCCAACCCACGACACACACGGCGTCTTCGCCAATGTATTCACAACCACATTCCCCTTCTTCCCTTCAAACCTAGCCGGGAACCTTTCCGGTCCGGCGCGAGGTCTCGGGCCACTTCTCACGACACCAGCTCTGAACTTTGCCTTTTCAAGTCCCATGCGGGCCGTCGCCCGATCGGCTGCGATACCGGTGTTGACGCCCCCTTTCACGAGACCTTTCACAAAGTTGAGAATCCGGTTGTGCTTCTTCGTCATGTGGGCTTGAGGCTTGTCTTCGGCTTCGGCTTTCTTTTCGGGGTCGGGTTGCATTGCGAGGTTTACTTGTTCTTGGGGGATACCTGAGGTGGGAGGGTTAGAGGGGGTGTATATGTGAGAAAGAAAGGGGGTTGGGGGACTTACCGAGGGTTTCACCTAGGCCAGTTTGTGCGTCGGGGGGAACTTCCATCTGAGGTGGTTTTTGTCCTCCTGGGGCGGGTGGTAGGGGTGCGTGGTTGGCTTCGGCGATGCGGAGGAGGGTTAGAGTGAGTTGGATGTTGGTTGGAATGTTGCAGAAGATGGTGTTGCGCGGGTCGATGCGGGACCTCCAGTCGGGACATCTTCTGTGGAAAATACGGTGTTAGTTTTGTCATCCCTCATTTCGAAGTTGTTCGGTGTCGGATGTTGTGGCCGCTTACCGGTCAAGGAAGTCGACGGTCCTCCTCCAGATTGGATCTCCAAACACCACCAGTCCCACCACAAAGCCCGTCGCTTTGAAGAGGGCATGGGCCGTTAGTAGCTGTAGGATCAAGATGGGAGGGAGCAAGCACGATGCGAGAACCACCCGTGGCCGACGTGTGGGAAAAGGCTCGGTTGGGTTCAGGGCGTTGCCAAATCTCTCGTACGTGTCCGCAATCTGTGTGTGTCAGCCCATCTTCATGCCGTTCGTTGTGACTGAGACTCAGCGTTTCCTGACCATTGAAATGAAATGAGAAACAGTGGCAGCTTCTTGAAACACGGCATCGGATACTGGCTTCTTCGTTTTGTCTTGCTCGACAGAGCGGACGTTGCCGGTTTCGTACTTGATATCGCCGATGTCTTGAGTCGCAAAGGTCAGCTCAACGCACACGGTTCGGGTGATGAAGAAGAATGTGGTGGCCAGGGAGCAAAGGTAATTAACTCACATTCGGGGTTCGTGTCGCCCGCCAAGCCAACCGCGAGCTGAGAAAGGGGCGTCTGGTGTCAGCTGATGCAACCCCCATATAATGGAAGAAGACTCACAGTTATAACACTATTCACAGCACTATGCGCCTCCTGCTCCACCGCCTCGCCAGGATACTTCTCCGGCGCTCCCGTCAGGGAGTCCCCCGAGCCCAGCACACCCGCCGCCGGTCTCTTGACACCTCCAGTCGAACTGTCAATCAATGATGGCGGAGCAGGTGGAAAGCACAATGACCGAGAGGACGGAAAGAGAATGAGGACTACCAAAAAGGCTAGGAATGAGACGAGGAGGGAGTCCAAGGTCCAGGCGATCGAATACGCTGTGAGGAATGTCAACGTTCGTCGCCATTCCTGCCAGGACCGAAGGCGAGTGATGTGTTTCCAGAGGTGGAAAGCCCCGACAAAGACGGTCATGTAGAGTCTTTCGAGGTGTGTTTTGAACTTGACTGGTGTGAAGACTTCGTCGTTTGTGATTTCGAGGTCCAAGCCGTTTGCCTGCGGGCAGGAAGTCAGAATTGGTAATGTGCTCGAGCGGAAACGTGGAATACGCACCGGATCTTCAAGGACTGCCTTGACGTAGTAGGTTTGTTTGTTGAACCGACGAAGTAATTTCCAGAGCTCTTGGTTTGGCAAGCCGGGGACGAGCTCTTCGGATGCATCGTCAGGATCGTTCCATCCAAGGTCACGGACATGAGGACTGTCCCCTAATTCACTGGGTTCCCGGTTCTCGGGAAACCCGCCAGTTCCGTCTTTCACGGTACCCATTGCGACAAATATGCCGTCCCTGTCGCAACTGAGTTTTGGTTCAATGGAAATCGAAGAGATGATCGCTTTGGTTGCAGATGAACTGTTGCCAAAGATCCCGAATACATGGCACTCCCAGTTATACCCACTGGCCCTTGGTTTCGGGTCAGGGCATCATGCCCAACCGTTTTGGCTGAATCGGGCGATGCGATGGATCTTAGCGTCATTGTGAAGGACAAACAAAGTCATGATGTCACCATCACCAATTCTCCACGCGCGTGTCTGATAGGTCTCAGAGCCAGCTGCATCATTTGTTTTGCCCCATGTGTCCTGATTGGCTGACTCTATTCGGACGGCATTGCACGACCGACAGCTCCTCAGCCCAGGTCTCGCTTCGTGGGTTCCCGACTAGCGTAAATCTCTTCAAGCGCCATGGCTGATCAACAAACTCTGCCTTTCGAGCGGCATATGATGCGAGACCAGCTGTATATCAATCGGCCAACGACGCCTACAAGGGATCACATTGATGAAAATTAGCGTACTTGGCCCTCAAGCTGGCTTGAAGGCAAGAGTGCCACCAAAATCCATCCATCCTTAACGTGCTAGCCAAACCGTATGCCAGCAGCTGGAACGACGCTTTTGAGGAAGCACTTGATTTTGAAACTGAACCCGGGGGGAACTAAACCCATCATCGGCCAAGGAGTGCGCAAATCCCATTTTGGGCGGAAAAGGCCGCACTCTTAATTCATTTACTTGAGTGGAGCTTTTAGTGTCCTTTTCCCCACATTACCCCATCCTGCCCAATGCCGGCATTTGGCATATTTGTCCATGTTATAGGCACCCCCTGTCGCCATAATTTATTTACACGACACACCAATATGTACAAGTCACGAGACGGAAAGGGCCGCGGCAGATGACCACAGCTTCGTCCTTATAACCGGCAGAGTCTCTCAAATCTTTCTCACGGACACAATCGTCTTCCTCGAACCACTGCATCCTCCGAAACGATGAAGTACCTCCACCATCTTCTGCTCGCCGCTTCGGCAGCAAACGCCCATTCCCTCTTCCAGCAGCTGTGGGTTGCTGCTGAAGATAAAGGAACGTCCTGCGCCCGTTTACCGAGAAGCAACAGCCCGGTGACAAACGTCAATAGCGCCGACGTGCGATGCAACGCCGGACCTTCCAAGGCGAGTGCCACCTGCGCGATCGACGCTGGTGAGAGCCTCACTGTTGAGATGCACCCTCAACCGAACGGAGAGAGAAAATGCGGAAAGGACTCGGCGATCGGAGGCAATCATTTCGGCCCAGTCATCATCTACATGAGCAAAGTTGCGAATGCAGCTACTGCGGACGGCTCGTCCGACTGGTTCAAGGTGGCCGAAGACGGCTTAGATCCAGCCATCACCACTACGGATGCCTGGGGAACCGAGAAGATGAACAAGAACTGCGGAAAGAAGTCATTTATTAGTATGACGCGCCCGCATCAAAGAAGCACGCCCGAATCCCCTGCTGACCAGTGGTGTTAGTCCCCAAGAGCATTCCGTCGGGCGAATATCTGGTTCGCGCAGAGGTTATCGCGCTGCACAGCCAACCCGCTCAGCTGTACATGACTTGCTACCAAGGTTTGTTGCCCCGTTGAAAAGAACACCGGAGATATAATCTAACACCGTGCAGTCAAGGTAAACAACGGCGGCAACGGCACCCCCGGTCCCTTGGTAAAGTTTCCGGGAGCATACAAGTCATCGTAAGATTATCCTCCTTTTTTTTTGTTTTTTATCAGCTCACCGCATGTACTAACGATGAAAAGGGATCCCGGCATCGCCATGAACATCCATAAGCAGGTAGCAGGCTATTCGTACGATCATCCAGGAACCTATATCGTTCCCGGCCCGAAGGTCTGGAGCGGATAAGAGCATATCTCTAGCATATATCACTACTGTCCTTCATCAAATCAAATCTTGCATGGACCGTTCATCAAATATCATTCCTGTGTTTCTTATTTTTTTTTGGTCGTGTATTCCTTCTCCATTTTCCCTCTTGGTCACCGCTCCTCTCCAGGCCACTCACCATTCCAGGAGCTCAACTCCTAGACTTGTTGCACCGTACCTTTCTAGCGAGCCCAGCGCGAATTGCTGAGCCCGGTAGAAATTTTTGGAAGCGGCAGCAGCGGGGTCGGGTGCGATCTTTGGTCTTCTCAGCCTTCTCCACCGGATCCCAGGTCTTCCCGCCATCAAAGGAGATGAGATGCGTTTGCACTTGTACTGGAACCCATCCTTGTCAGTCACCACTGCGGTCCAATACTTGGGCTTATAGCTGCGCTCCCGAACCTCCTTAGGCTTGGGCTCAGGCTTGGGCTCGTCCTCATCCTCACCGAGGAGGTGAGTTTCCCACTCGATTTCCTCGATGTCCTCGGTTTGCTCAGCGGCAGGAGTACGCTTGGGCGGGAGCTTGGACTTGGGCTTGGGCGCAGTAGCTGCGGCTGAGTAGCTGGCGTAGGGTATCTTCTCCGCAACCTGGAGGTTGGTGCGATCGGCCTTGACCGTGGGAATTGGAATGGTATCTGCGGGGTTGGTGGAGGTCTTCCCGGTCTGGTACGGGGCGGTCCAGTTAAGACGGGTGAACTTACGACCACGGGCCATGTTAGTCGTGATTGTAAGGATTTATGGTTTCTCGGTCGTTCAAGTCAGGTACCTGACCTGTCACACAGAGCGATAAAGGCTGTTATTTGCTATTGCTCTGTTGTCAGGAAGAGAAGATGGGAGTAAGTGAGTGAAGAATGTGGATGCAGAACATAGGGGTCAAGGTGGACTTTAAATATCATTGAGCAGTACTCCCCAAATATATAAAGCCCTTAGAAAAGGCAATGATATTATTCTACCCATCTGCGGTACAAGCCTCCGCAGAAATGGCACAACTTTCATCCTGGCGTCCTCGTGGTCTTTGTTGGCACACTCGAAGGAGGTCTTGGCTGAGTTACGACAATTCCTGCAACTTTCAGGACAATGCTTCGGGTCTTGAGGAACAAGGGAAATCTAACCAAATTGTACTGCGCCTCTCTAATTCAAGTATTTCCAGTTCCATGGTTGGTTCCCGTGCCAGCCTTTGTTACATCATCATCCCGACACCGCCACGCTTTCCGTCCCCCGCAATGACCTTGCAGCAACCTGAAAGTCCAACCCTCATTCTCACCCCCGCACCTTTCCCTCCATTCACCGCCCTACTTCCTCAACTTAACCACGAAAGCCCCCCTCTCAATAGTATTCACCAAAATATACCCACTCTTAAAAAACGGATAATGACTCCACGTCCCCACAAAGTCCACCACCCCTCCATTCGGCTCCCCATCATCCTCGGGGTAAATATCAAAATACCCCAACTCCTTGACCCCGGCACCGGTCGGATCCGACGAAATACTCCTCACATCTAGAATACGCAGACCAGCGCCGTAGTTACTCTGGTAGGCAAGACCATTGATGACGAATTGGTTGTGGTCGATGCCGTAGGCGCTGCTGCGGTAGAAGCCAGTTTGTTTCGGCGCTTCGAGGGAGCGGATGTCCCAAATGTAGGTTATGGGGAAGCCGGAGTTTGCGGGGCCGGCGGAGTTGGACTCGTCGAGTTCGTCGTCGAGGAGGAGGAATTCTTGCCATTCGGTGTTTGTTACCCAGCCTTGGTGGGTGTCTTTGATGTTGTTAGCACGGACTGAGTGGGCAGAGAAGGGGAAAGGGAGGGAGGCGTACAGCTTGCTCCGGTGTAGGTTGTGCGAGAGATAATGTTGGTTGCGTTCTTGTTCGTGACGTCGTAGCTGTGGGGTGTCAGAAGAGTTTCCACCGTGTTGATTCCCCAAGGTGCTCTGGGATAGGGGCTCACATGGTCAAAGTGTCCTCGTTATACCCATAGCAGATATCCCTGCCCGCATACTTTGTGTCGGGGCCACGATAAACCAGACATTGCGCATCATGGACATATCCATCGCCGGCAGCACATCCCAAGGATGTCGGCTTGCTCGGGTCCTTGAGATCGAAGAAGATGAGACCAGCACGGCAGGCAGTAGACCGCGGCGCAGCACCAACGGCGACACCGTACTGCTTTTCTTCGTTGACAACCACATTGTGAGTACGGCCAATTGGGAGGTCGTTCCAGTACCCAGTTAGGTCGTTCTTGGGGTGGAACGTCACAGGCTTCTTTGGGTCGACGGTGAGGAGCTGGACATGTCAGTACCATTCAACCTGGAGGTATGGGGTAACACACCTTGCTCATATCAAAGATCTGAACACCGTGACTGGTCGCCTCACTGCCAACAACAATATAACTCTTATACCCCCTGATCTCACGCCAGATGCTAGGCTGCGCCTCGGGCGACTGCGGTAGTCGCCCAAGGTACACCAGCTTTCCCTGGTGGTTGATTTCGGCAAAGGCAGCACCGTCTGCTTGAGCAATGGCGACAAACTCCCGGCCGTTGGGACTCGTCCATCCCCAGGAGGAAGAACCCTCCCCGGTTTGGCTGCCCAGGTCAGCATGGCTGACAAAGTCGTAAAAGTCGACGTTGTTGCAGCGGAATGTGTTGAGGGGGTCGCCTGGGATGACTTTGGCGGTGCCGTTGGAGCAGTAAACGATGTTGTTAGCTCCTGGTCGACTCTTCCATTTGCGGGAGTTGAACGATCCGCGGCTTCGTTGGCGGTTCCAGGTTGACTGTTTGAAGCGTTAGTGTAGGTTCAGGAGTCAGGGGTTTAGAAGCTGCTGACCATCTTCTTGGCCATGAGCTGCTCGTGGACAGCGCCAGTGTCGTAAAATGCAGAGACTCCATCATCGGGTGGAAGTTCTTTTCCGTAGACGACTGGCAAAAGCCCTGTGAGGAGAACTGCGGCTACATTGAGCCCCTTCATGATTGCGGACAGTTGGTTGGGATAGCTCGGAAACGTCTTAGTGTCACCACAGATGGACGGCCAAGAAAGTTGGCGTAATGTCGGCAGTGGTAGCGAGACAGAAGATGTAACACCATCATAGACTCAGATACCATACTTTAAATACTAAATCTGCTCCCTATCATCCACATAAAACGCCCATTCTTCGCTCTCAGCCATCCATGATTCGTAATGGGTTACACGTCTATGGTCATCCGCCATGACGCCAACGTCGCAATTGCCGACCACTGCAGCACGAAAAAGGGGAGCCTGCCTCGAGGGTAGCTTTTTGCAATCAAAGGAAGCAACAATGAATCCGTGGACGGGCGACTCTGACCGCAGAGCCAACCCTGTCTCCTGCCTAAATAAGCAGGCGCAATTGCCAGCGGACGCGGGAGGCGCGAGCCATCACCTCTCGGCATTTGGCTGCAGCCCAATTTATTTTGGCTCCCACATGACGGGATGCGCGCTTAGGATCGCCCACGCGACTCCTGCGACGCTACGATGCGAGGGCTGCCTGTGCACAACCGCGGGGCGTACGAAGCCCAAAAAGCGTCTCCGCCTTGCCGACGATGTCGTCTGTCGTCATACGCGGACGGAATGCGGTCAACAGCCCCTGCCGAGAGATTCTAGGCCTGCGTTGACAGGCTTGGCAGGTGGTATTATTGAGTCTCAACCGGCGATACGATTAACAACGCCTCTGTATTGCAGTGTAAAGAGACCTGCCCTACACGACAGCTGCGGCAGTGAACGGCAAGATATCAAAGGGGGGTCAAGAGATTAACTTGGTCCTTGCCGGTTTCCGACCGCTCATCACGGCTCCAACCTCGGACATATACGCAATTTTCTGCGTTCCTTACTCAATGACACAGGCCAAACTCGGACCCGGCTTTAATTCCGCGCTCAGTCGCCTTCAACACGACACATTTGAGTGGCATGTTTGCTTACACGTACCCCTCACGTTGTGCTGTTTGTGCGACCCCTGGCAGGCGCCAACGTCCCCTCAAGTTGGAGCACGTTGCTTTGTCTGCCTTGAGAAGTCTCCCGGCATCCAATGGTACCCCACAAGCCTATCTCCCAGTCCTGCTGTAGGCTTTGTACTATTCGAGGAGTTCCCCCGTACTACATTCTCTGCTGGGATACCTCGCCACTTCCCTGTAACAGAATCCATGTGCCCCACCAACTACAGAAACAACACATCCGAATCACAGTGGCTCGTTCGTAAGTTCTTTGTACCAACTTGTGAACCCGAAGCCTGGACGACAGAAGAAGCCCACTATGGCTGGATCCATCCGCTTGCCCACCTGCCTTCATGGAACTCGCCAAGGGGGTGCGGGTCCCTGAGGAGTGCCACATGCAAAAACAGAAGCTTGACCCTGACCCGATTTGAACGGATAACCTTTCGATCTGGAGTCGAACGCGCTACCGTTGCGCCACAAGGCCTCGTTGTATTTCTGTGATGGTGTTTGGGTTGGGAAGCGCAACCCGTGATCCCGAGTCCATCCGGAATCAACACATAGCGTCGTCAGTCTGTTCGGGACTTTACCGCATGTCATGCACATGCTCAATTCGGTTCCACAGCGCCTGGAACAGAGACGTAGATTCATGGTTTGGCGGATGCAGTGAAGATCGTCCCTCCTGGATGCCCGAGGTGTCATTATTGAAGTTGACTTGAAGTTGGAGGCCGCCGGCTAGGTATGCGACTTGCCAAGTCCACCGAAGCTTCAAGGTCAAAATGATGCCAAGACTCACCGTGGGGAAACTTGCTGCGATTGAAGCACTCAACCACAGCACCGCCCCAGAAAACATTGGAGAAGCCTCTTTTTTTTTGCAAGGGTTTATCCTCATTTGAGATCTAAGGCTTTCGCACAAATGCGCCTTCGCTCGATGTCGGAAACTGGGGTAGGGGGATCACTGCCAAGACCATGGCTGTGAAGACCGTGGCTGTGGGCGTCCTCACCGTCCTCAACCATTCCTATTCGGGCTGACCGCGACGCCGCAAGTGCTCAACTCTGCCATCACCCAAATCCATCTTCGACTCGATACCCTGACTTCACATCAATCCCATCCAGTTAAATAAATGGACCCTTCCCAGTTCCCGTTCCAACACCCAAACCTCCTCCACCGACCACCCCACCCAACCCTCAACGGGAACTCACCCAAAATGGCCCCCCACATCTCTGAATCCGAACCCGATTTCCTCCTCCACCTCACAACCCACCGCTACCTCCCCGGCCGCCTCCCCACCGCCAACCCCAACCCCCGCGGCAAACACCACCGCAACCCCCTCCCCTGGCGCCGCAACAAGCTCGCCTCGGCCCAATGCTGGGACGGCGACGCCAACCTCTGGTACCAACACCTCTGGGACCTCCAAAAGACATCCCCAGGCACCCCACCACCGGAACCAAACAAGCCTCACTTCCTCACTTACATCGAAGCCGGCGCAAGACGACACAAGTCCTTTTATTCGAGGTGTGAGTGTTGTTGGGAGTACATGATGAGTCGGACGTGGGAGGATAGGAAGAGGGAGTGGGCTGCAAGGAGAAAAGAGGGGATGGAGATGCATAAAGCTGGGGTGGAGATGCCTGGGGAGAGGATTGCGATGGTGGAGTGCGAGGATGAGGAGGTGGAGGAATGGAGAGGGGGGAATGTTAGGATGGGGGATGTTATTAGGGAGAGGGATGTTTTATGGGAGGAGCCGGGGTATGTGGTTAGGTGGAAGGTGGAGAAGAGGACAAGGAGGAGGGGGAGGGGGGTGGAGAGGGGGGTGAGCACGCCGGTTGGTACGGATAGGGAGGAGAGGAGCACGCCGGATTCGAGGAGTGAAGGGGTTTGGGAGGGGGGTGAGTGGGAGTTTGTTGGTCAAGGGGGAAATGCGGGATGGGCGTGGACTGATGGGCGGACAGAGGGCACTATTTCGGATGATGGGGATAGGGGGTGGGTTGCCGTCAGCGAAGGTGGGAGTGACAGCGATTATGAGTTCGACGATTGGGAGCGGTGCAGGTAGCAATGGTCGTCTAGCGGTCGTAAGAAGTTTTGTAATAATATCTAGCCGAGGTTGACTGCTACCAGTCCGCGAGGTTCTAGAACAACACCATGGTTCAATCCCCACACGACAAGTAAAGTCACAGAGCATGGTATCACCTTGTTGACAAACATCAAAGGAAACAAAGTTGGTGTGACAAACCATGATGTCAGGGATGGCATGTCGTGTGCTGCCTGCAACGATGAAAAGGTTGCGTCCGGCCATCGCCTTCATGCATGCCGGGATTGCGTGATTTCTCGACCGAATCACAACAACTTGCAAGTGAGGGGTCACGATAAAAGGCCCCGATCCCGCACAAACCCAAAATCTTCTTCCTTTCACCTCGCAACAAAGACAGTCGAAGAAGCCGTCGTGGGAAAAGGAAAGTAGTCTTATTGAGGCACAGGTGTAGATAGCGTAAATTGAATTGAGCAGACTGGAACTTGGAAGCAGTCTCTTCACCAGGACTCGGAGCCGTCAACACAACTTCCATTTGGCATACTTGCGTCAGGCCAGCATACAGCAGCAGCAAGAAACCCAACTTCCCCTTCCCCTGAAAACAGGCAGACCAGTTCAACAACTCTTGGCATCAGCACGTCTGCAACAATCGACTTTTGGTACCAAAACAACAAAGTCTCGCGACGCCCAACCAGTCAACAACACACCAGAAAAACTCCAAGCCAAATTTCAACCCCCACTACCCGCAAACATGGCAACCCCTACAATCTACGTAGTCCGCCACGCCGAATCAACCCACAACATCACAAAAGACTTCTCCCTCCGCGACCCCGGCCTGACCCCCACAGGCTTCACCCAAGCTTCCGCCCTCGCCAAAACCTTCCCCCACCTCTCCTCCATCGCCGTGATCATCTCCTCCCCGCTGCGTCGCACCCTCGAAACGACGCTCTCTGCCTTTGGAGAGCTCATCACGAAGGGGGATGTGAAGTTGGTTCTGGATGCGGATTTGCAGGAGAGGAGTGAGCTTCCCTGCGACACTGGTCGCGACGTAACCGAGTTGAAGGGGGACTTCCCCGGCGTTGATTTCAGCGGGTTGGAAGAGGGGTGGTTTGTGAAAGAGGGGAGGAACAAGGGGGATGATGAGAGTGTGGAGGGGAGGGCGGGGGCTGTGAGAGGACGGTTGGCCGAGGTGGTGAGGGGTTTGGAAGGGAAGGGAGAAGGGGAGAGGAAGGATGTGGTTGTGGTGACGCATGGGGTATTTATGAAGTTTTTGACGGGGGATGGGGGGATTGATTTGCCAAAGGCGGGGTGGAGGGGTTATAAGGTTGCGGGGCAGGGGGAAGGAGTTAAGCTTGTTGAGGTTTGAGAGCGAGATCGAGATGAGGGGGATTGGGTCAGAATTTTGGTTTAGATCCGGTCCTGCTGTCACCTGTCATTTTTACCGCCTTTTGTCTCTCTCGTTTCCGCCTTTTCTCTGGTGCGGTGTGGAGGATCTCGCTCACTTTTTTTTTTCTCGTGGCCATCTGCCCGAGCTTGCTGTGGTTCAGGGGCTGAATTGTAACCCACTTCGGACGGCTTCAAGGCATGCACTTCTTGTTGGTTTCAATGTTTCTGCCTCTGTTTTCTGCCGTTGCAATTTGCAACATCCTGTCATTCACGTCACAAAAAGTCAGTCAAGTTGGAAGTCAGTCAGTGGATGCAGTATGATTGATCTGTCCTGTCCCAATGCCATTCCCAAATGCTGTAGATACATGCTCGGCCCCACGCCGGGGTGCCATATCCCGTCTATCAATGCAAATCCTCGACCCAAATCCAGCGCGTTCATCCTTGACTCTCCTAGCTAAGTGAAGACCGGGAAACAAAAGAGCAGAGCTGATATCGGCTCAATCCCCATGGGACTCCGTCAGATAACCACCCTCGTTCCCCAACTCTCACCCCCTAGTAAAAGTCACGGGGACCGACACGGTTGCGGCTCCCAACCGAGCTGACGCTCTCGCTGGGCGCAATGCTACGGGTGTCCATATCCCAATCGCCATCCGCCTCCTCCTGGACCTCCCAATCATCCGCACCACCGACACGGCTCTGGGGGAGAGGAACCCGCCTGGCCTGCACATAGGTGCCAACATGGCTGCCGGCAGCGCGGAACCCCGCACTGCTGCGCGGCGGGCTGGGGTTCTCCCCACGGTAGGAAGCAGTAGCCTGCGAAGCACCGCCCTGGGCACTCCTATACGTCGAGCCCGAGCTGACAGAAGTCCCCGCATAAGAGCTCGCGCGGGTCGGCGGCGGAGCGCGGAAGCCGCCCTGAGCACCGTAGGTGCTGCCGACGACTGAGTCGCCGGCCGGAGGCTGGGGCGCAAGCTTGACGCTGCCGGCGACGACGCGGACTTGGACGCCGGCGGGGAGGGTGACGTGGCCGGAGCCGCGGGCCATCAGGAGGAGGTCCTCGCCGCCGCGGCGACCGTCGCCGTCGAGGAAGACGATGGAGCGGCAGTTGGAGAAGTCGATTTCGAGCTCGCGGTTGTCGGGGCCGTAGGTGAATTCCTGGCGGAACTCGCGGGGGGAGAAGGTCGCGGAGGTCTTGTCGCTCCAGCGGCGTCTCTGAAAAAAAAACATATGTTAGTGAGAAGAAGAAAACAAAGGGGAAGGGGGGCTGGGGAAAAGCACCATTTCCTGGGCGTCGAGCATGTTGGCGGTGTTGTGTGGGGAAGGTTGTGAGTGTTGGGTGTTTGGTTGATGTTGTGTGTTGGTGAGCTTTTGGCTTCTCGTCTCTGTGCTTGGTTGTTGTCTGGAGAAAAAAGAAGGTTGAGTTGAGCTGACAAGATGCCCCCTTTTATCTCAAGTCTCGACGACTGCGTGTTCATGCCCAAGCCAGGGTGTTCAGCATCCCGGATGCACGGTACGGCAGCAACGGGGTCGCATCAGGGCGAGCTGGAAGTGGGACTTTTGACGCCGGGGAAGATTGGCTGCATCCCAAGTCGGGACCAATGGGTTCTCCTGAACTCTGGTCGGGCGAGTCCGTTCCGTCCACTGTCAGCTACAAAATATTATCAAGACGCCAGTGAGTGGTCCGCCCTCTCGGGCTCTACTTTGGAGCCCGACTCCCGCGAGCCCAAGGTGTGCCCAAAATGGCCACTTCAGCGCTGGACCACGAAGCCAAAACGTGACCACTGGTGTGACGTGTCAGCCAGCTGAGAGCCCTCGCGCTGGCAGCCACTCGCCCGCCCTGTCGCCCAAATGAGCAAAAACGGTCTAGCTGACACGCCAGGCGGTCTCGTGCGCTCCTGTCGTTTCAGGCTGGGCAGACACCGCTTGTTTGGCTGCAGCTCTGCGCGGCAGCATCCTATTGGCTGACATTTTTTGTTCCTGCATCGCCAACCACCCCAGCGCTCCCTCCTCGAAATGCTTGGTGGAGACCAACTGGTGACTCAGCGTGTCTCAGATCCCATCGGAAGATCGGGTTGTCGACTTTGTTTGTTGTCGACTTGACCGCCATGCATTGTTGCGTGACGACTCCAGACTGGGGACTGATGCCCAAGTCCCATGTTTGAAGAGACAGTTGATGCATCGTCTCGGTGTCATGTAATGAAAATGCCACGAAGTGTCAAAATCTGGCAATTTGTGCTGTCGATGTAAGTTGACGGACAAGTCTTGTCCAGTGGCACAGGTTGTGAGTTGTCGCTGGCCCGAAGGTTGTTTGTGGATGACAGCGGTAAACACGGAAGGAAAGAGCTGCCCAGGAAGGTGCACCCCTCCTTGAACTTTGCCATTTCAAATGCACGTGAAGCAAAACGATATCCGAACAGGAGCAAAAATGACGACGTGGGCCTGATTCGAACAGACGCCCCCGAAGGGACAAGATTTCGAGTCTTGCGCATTAGACCACTCTGCCACCACGCCTTTTGTCTATTTTCTTGCTTCAAACCACCCCTCTAGATACTCCTCCGCTCCACTGCACCGGAAAACTCACATCTCCTCCTTCCACAGCCAAAGTCCAAGGCCGCTCACATCTTCCCCCTTCCCTTTAGATTCCTCTCCATCCCCAGCACCAACCCAACCTGCGTCCCCACCGCCACCAACGCCCCCTCTTTATCCATCACCACCACCTCTAAATCAAACCTCCCATTCATAATCTCCCTCGTCTTCATCCGCAAAAACAGCCACTCCACTTTATGGCTCTCCTCGAGCGGCCTCTTCACCTCCAGATTCATCACCACGGTAGGATACCAGAATAGCTCGTCGTGGCCAAAGGGGCCGTCTTGACCGGCAGCGGGACGGAGGGCTTCGACGGAGAAGGGGAGGGAGTCGATTACGTAGGGGAGGTGGACGGTTGTGAAGGGTGAGTTGGGCGTTGATAGGCGGATCCACATGTCGGGGATGGTTCGTGGTTGGTGTGGTGCCGACGGACGAGGAGCGTAGAAGTGGAGGTTTTGCAGGGAGGCGACGCGGTTGAGGTGGGTTGACAGGAAAGGGTGGTTCGTCCAGTTGGGGTCGGTGTCAGACGGCAAGAGGGAGAAGTCTGGCGCGGGGGGAGGCGGGTTGGAGAGGGCGAAGGTGGTGAGGGAGAGGCCGGCGAGGGGGAGGGAGGTCATGGTGAGGTAGGCGGTGATGCATTTGCGGGAGGTGGAGGTGACCCAGGGGGCGGAGGGGAGGAGGTCGTTTTGGTAGAGGGTGGCGTGGAGGGTGGTGAGTTGGCGACCGGGTTTGATGATTTGGAGGGTGATGATGACGGAGCCGACGGTGGAGCGGGTGAGGAACTCCCAGTGGGCGGTTAGGGTGTGCGGTTGGGATTTGGGGGCCATGAAGAGGGATGCGGCTTGGAGAATTGTTGCGGCGACGTAGCCGCCGTTGGGAACTGGAGTTGTGAGTTTGTGTGTGCATCATGTTGAAGGTTGAAAAGGGGTTCGTACCGGATACGATGAGGTAGGCATCGCTGATGTTCGCCCGGTATGTTCCCGTATTTGCGTCGAGTGTTTCCACTTCGACGGCCTTGGAGTAGGTTATCAGGTCAGGTCTGAGAGGTTGAGCCATATTGACGGTGCTGAGTCTTCGTGGTGGGAAAAGCGGAAGTCGCGGGGATGATCGAAAGCTTGGGGTTTTAGCAACAGGGTGACCTGACTAAGGATTGGGGAAGCGGGGAGGTCTAGCTTTTCCAGGGATCTCACTCATGTCCCGGCAAAGTTGTGGACGTGAAGGGTATCCAAAGGTGAGGTGGAAAGTTGCAATTAATACTATCTCGAATACCCGCGAATTGTTGTGTTTCCCCACAATATTCGCATCCCCTAAATGTAATACGATGGCCAGAGGATTGCCGTTCCTCGTAACGTCCGAGTGAGAATAAATTGGAAAGAGATCTGAGTTTGGAGTTCTTTCCCAGTCCGGTAGGCTCCTGGGGTCTCTATTTCACATGTTGATACAAAGAGGCGATATGTGTCAGTTCCTACTTTCGAGAAAAGTTGGAGGGCAACTGCGAGAACAGAAATTCCGAGTGGTGACAAATCACGTCAGACGGCCCACAGGGGGGTTTCCAAAGCAGACCACTTGTGAGTGATGAGACATGGAGGAGCCCCATGAAGTTAAAACTCTGGGGTACCATATTTAAGAGACAAACATAAAGATGAAACAAGACTCAAGCAGATTTGCCTTCATCTCTCCTCAACCTCATCACAGCCATCCTTCTCCAAGGGGGGTCCAGACCGACTCTGAGTGGCAGCCAACAAATCGTGCATGCCCCACTTGCCTCGGCATCGCAAAGCGGAGCGCTCAGGTAATCATCCCGGGCGCCAAGCCCCTATTTTCAGGGCGGACGGGACCTCGGAACAGGGGCCCACATCACCCTGTCCACCGCGCCGGGTCCGTGCAATACTGTCACATGCAAAACGGTCTCTGCTGCCCCTCGCTTCTCACCATAAGCACTCGAAGATTTCGGCGCCGGGCCGGCCGCAAATGCAACCTCGAGTCACTTTCGCGGCTGATATCTGAAGGGTCCGAAATGATAGGGCGCGCGGGGGGCCCGTCCCAACAGTTCGGGATCGTTGGGAATAGAGCTGTGGATGACGAATGCGAAGGGAAAATTCCGAACCCCATGAAGCATCCGTGGCATCTATCCCAGCCCTCCTGGGCAGTCCCTGCCGGTGTGACCTGAAGATATGAGATTGCGGTTTTCCACTTGTCTTTCAAGTTGTCTATCGGCCGTTCTTCGCTCTTTTCTTCCCGCTCTGCATCCAACTCCTTCCCTTCGTTACCGCCTTCACCCGCCCCTCACCCTCACCTTCCCCCTCCCCCTCCCCCTCCCCGACGCCACCGCCGCCACCATGTCCGGAACCTCCACCCCCGGCTCCGGCATCGACCCCCTCGAGGGCTTCACCCGCATCACCGACCAAGTCTACGTCCAAACCCACCTATCCCCCTCCACCCCTACCAACCCAACCAATCCAACCACCATCGTCATCTACGGCTGGGGCGATGCCCTCCCCAAGCACGTCCTCAAATACATCGCTGGCTACCGCGCCCTCTTCCCCACCTCCCGCATCGTCCTCGTCTTCAGCCCCATCCTCCGCGCCCTGCTACAATCCCTCGACGCCCGCACCGCCAACATGCAACCCGTCGTGGACGTCCTCTTCGGCACCCTCATGAAAAAAGGGATCGCACTCGATGGAAACACGCTCATGCATTGCATGTCCAACACGGGGGGTATCAACCTCGCAGCGACCATGAATGCGTACAGGACGCAGCACAAGGAGCCGCTTCCGTATAAGCTGATGGTGCTGGATTCGACGCCGGGGAGTGCCGATTTCTGGCCGAATATCGGGCGGTGGTCGAGAGCGATGGCGCTCGGCGCGGCGGGTGTCCCGCTGCCGTTTTGGATGATGAGGTTGATTGCGTTTGCGTTTTTATCCACGCTGCAGGTCATCGGGTGGGTGATTAGAAGGGTGTCAGCGGCGAAGTATAGCGTGCAGGCGGTGAATCAGCCGGAGCTGAGTAGTCTCGCGGCGAGGAGGGTGTATCTGTATTCGAAGGAGGATGATATCATTCATTGGCAGGATATCGAGAAGCACGCGTCGGCGGCGAGGACGAAGGGTTATGATGTGGATACGGAGCTGTTTGAGGGGACGCCGCATGTGGGGCATATGAGAGAGTGGCCGGAGCGGTATTGGGGGAAGATTAAGGAGAATTGGGATGCGGCTGTTAAGGGGGGGTAGATAGATGTAATGGTAATGTAAAGTTAAGGTTAATGAGTTTCTTGTATGGACGGTGAGATCTACCGGGAATCCGTTGTAACAGCCTGGTTATCTGAGATAAACCTAGATACATGCAATTTCCCTTTTCGCTTGTAATCTTGAGCTGGGGGTGAGCTTGGGCGAGCTATGGCCGATTCGTCCTGAGATTCCCCTGCTTCTTCCCTTTGGGCATCCGTCTTCGACGATTCTCCTTCCCGAAATGGACGACACGAGGTCTTCAATTCGTGGGATTTCCCCGGTTCAAGAGGCGGCCCAAACCGCGCTTTCCGACATGGGCCAAGTTTCCAAGACGTTGCTATGTCGGTCAAATACGCTGGTGCCGCCGCTTACACGCGCACGCGATCGACTGTTCATGGCTCGGCACCATGCACCCCGGATCCGACCCGCACGTCTACACCTGACCAGGAAATTCGGAACACGCTCTCCGTTCGCGTCTCCATCTTCGAATCTTCGATTAGCAAAGTGTGCGCCAGCCTCACCCGCGCCACGCACGGAATATCGGCGAACGAACCGTGGTAGCGGGCCCCGATGACCGCGTCGGTGCTGCCTCCGACTCGCGCGCTTCTCAGGAGACGTACCGAGCGCGGAGTCCGGGCAGACCTCGGTGATCTTGAGTCGCATGGAGCCTCACATGGAGCCATGGATATTGCATGTTATGAGTGTAGTCTCTATTTAAGATATGCTTATTTTGACTGCCTGTTTTTTTTTTTAGCTGTGTCAAGACTCAGCGCACACTTTGGGTTCTAGTGGCTGACAGACAAGATGCGCATCGGTTGCGGAATCCTCGCGGGCCTGCTCGCCACAAGCGCAGCGTCTCCCCTCGTCGAGCTCGAGCGACGCCAATCTGGCAATCCCTTTGTCGGCCGCAGCTTGTTTGTCAACCCCAAGTACAGCAAGTCGCTCGACCAGACCCGACAGGCCTTCCTATCACGCGGGGACCAAACCAACGCCGCAAAGGTGCAGTACGTGCAACAAAGCGTCGGCACATTCGTCTGGATCTCCAACATCTTCCTCCTGCGCGACATCGACGAGGCCATTCGAGAAGCCCGCGCCGTGCAGTCGTCGACCGGCAAGCAACAGATCGTCGGCTTGGTCCTCTACAACCTGCCAGACCGTGATTGCAGCGCCGGTCACTCGTCTGGCGAGTTGAGCTTCGCCCTGAACGGTCTCAGCCGGTACAGGACCGAGTATGTCCAGCCGTTTGCCCTAAAGGTCAAGGCTGCGTCTGATCTTCAGTTTGCGGTTGTGATCGAGCCTGATGCCCTCGGCAACATGGTCACCGGCACGACGAGTTTCTGCCGCAACGCCCACGGACCTCAGCAGGATGCCATTGCCTACGCCATCCAGCAGCTGCAGGCCAGTAATGTTCATCTTTACCTGGATGTCGCTAACGGCGGCTGGCTTGGTTGGTCGGCCAACCTCGGACCCAGTACGTTCTCTTCCAACCCTACTTAGGTACCTACCTCAGGTACCTACCCACGTACTAGTACTGACTGACAATGTACAGCCGCCGCCGAAGTCCAAACCATCATGCAGAAAGCCGGCAGCAACGCCAAGATCCGCGGCTTCTCCAGCAACGTCTCCAACTACAACCCCTACCAAACCAACAACCCGCCTTCCTACACGGCCGGCAGTCCCTCCGCCGACGAATCGCGCTACGCGAACTCCCTCGGCAACGCCATGCGCGAGCGCGGCCTCCCCACCAACTTCATCATCGACCAAGGTCGCGTCGCCCAAAACGGCGCCCGCAGGGAATGGGGCGAGTGGTGCAACATCTCGCCGGCCGGGTTCGGCCAACCCTTCACAACGAACACCAACAACCCCAATGTAGATGCCATCGTCTGGGTGAAGCCTGGCGGCGAGTCGGATGGCCAGTGCGGCATGTCGGGTGCGCCGGTTGCTGGTTCTTGGTTTGATGCGTATGCGCAGATGTTGACGCAGAATGCGCATCCTGATATTCGGGCTGGGAACGGTGGAAGCAATCCCTCTTCTTCTCCTACGAACCCGGCGAACCCCGGTCCGACGCAACCGGCTCCGGGGAGTGGCAACTGTGCGCCGATGTGGGCCCAGTGTGGCGGTCAGGGCTGGTCGGGACCGACTTGCTGTGCTCAGGGTACGTGCACGGCTTCGGGTCAGTGGTACTCGCAGTGTGTATGAGACTTGCATCGAGGTGGTTGTGCATGGGTCGGTAGGACGACCATGGGGGAATGTACCTTGTGTATTGCTGCATGATCAAAAGTCTTCATTTGGATGCCGCCATACCGGTACCTAGTGCCAGACCTCTGGAAACGCGGTGCCGTTGAATAACGTAGTTTCGAATAACGCAAAGAGGTTTGAGTCGAAAAATCGAATGAGGTAGGCGGCGGGAATCCTGTCGCGCCGGTGGCGATCGTCATGGGGAGAAATGAGGCCTCAGAACCTGTGAGGCTGGCAATTCGGGGGCAACAAAACGTAGGTATTGTTGTAGGAAGGAAGGAAGAAAGAAAGGAAGGAAGAAAGGAAGGAAGGAAGGAAGGAAGGAAGGAAAGAAGGTTCGTGTGCCAGCCACAAGCGGGGAGGGGCCGCGTCGTGTGGATCCTTCGTGTTTGCCCTCAACCAACCACCTGTTTCACGACGCAAAGCAACACTCGGCGACATCTTTGATCTTTGATCGAGTGGAAACTGTGTATCGAATTGATTTGTGCATTCTGAGCCCAAGGATTGATGTTTTCTTAGCGGTTTGATGGTTGCGGTGTCGTCATTGTCATCGTGAGCCCTTCCGACCGCAACCTTCGACAGCAAATTAAAAGCATAGCGACGAGTTTCCAGAACACCTTGAAGATTCTCTGCCATTGATGCGATCGCTGCCACCAAGGCAAGATGGCCCTACCCGAGACGGCACTCGCCAAGCTCAGCAACACCTATCTACCTCACCGAAATCCTCTCCAAGCCCGGCTGCTCAATCCTTGATTTCGCAGCAGAACAAGCGGAGTACTACACCGCAACAGGGTTGCTCGCCGAAACCCTCACTGGTGCCTTTGTGGTCACGGGAATCCGTCTTTCCCGTCGCAAGTCTGTTCGAAATCTGTTGAAGGAGGCTGCAGATGGGCCCGTAGCGTCAATGAGGCCCCGAGCAGGCGCCTCGGCACTGCAACCCCAGCTCCATCCGCTCGACAACTCTCCTTCCACCTCAACTACCGCTTCGGGGACGCCAAAGGTCATCTCCAACGAGAAGGTCATCCCCAGGTGGGAGAAGTTGACCGGGAGGCTCAGCTCCGTACTCAGACGCAAGAATGACACCCCGGAACCTGCAGAGATACTGCTATCGCAAGCAATAGGACTGAAAACGGTACGCTCCTCAAACGGAGGTATGACCCCTCCAAACCCCGTCGCGGACACAGAGAGCAAGACAATGATATCTCCTTGGGCGCCCTGAGGATGATCTTCGCTGCTGTGGCGTGGAGGTGAATCGCTGATAGCGTAGCGACAACTGCGACAGCAGTTTTGGGGCAGCATGAAATGGATGCATCCATCGGCCGGGTATCCGGCTCGTATCGAAGGGGCTGGTAGCAAGCGAGAGGGAAAGGTTACATAATGCCGGCTGTTGGGTCTCGCTTGCGACGTTGTGTGGTAGCACACTTCGGCATCGTGGGAGCCTCCAGCTGTAAGTTTTGATGACCACGGCGCGGTCGAATATTTTCTTTTCATGTCATGAAAATGGTTGTTTGTGATTTTTGGTTCACTTTTGTATCCCGGAAAGGAGTGCACTGGTCGGACAACATCCACAGTGCGCTCCAGAAGGTCCCTAGCGTCATGTGTCCGGGGAAATTTCTGTTACCTGACTGGAGGGATTTCAGATTATCAGGTAGTCCCGGCCTCGAATAGATCCGGTGAGCTTGACTTAAAGGTGACAGGTCTGTCACATCCATCTCGGGCGTTCGATGATCCGGCTGGCATGGTCCGCCGGTTGACCGAGACAGGCCAAAGGAGTCACCCCGAAAGGATGCAATGTCCTGCAATGTCCTCACCTCAGTCCTGTATCCCCTCATCAACGGCAATGACGCCAAAACCCAATTGGTCTCGCCATATTGCGAGACGAACTGCCGAGTTCAGATGGGAACACCCAGCACGGACTCATCGGGGGCACCCAACACCGTTATCTTCCGCTCCGAGTGAAATCTGCTGCTGGGGCTTGGAGTTAGCGCCGCAATATTGTGTATATAGTGTCATGACTTTGGTCACAGCGGGGAGACCCTTATCGCCCGGCACTCCTTAAGCCCCTTGGCAGAAAATGCCAGAATGGGCGGATCTCATTTCAAGCGCCCGTGTCGTGACCGGCCTTATCGAGTGGTTAAGGACGCCTGGAGAGAACAGAATATGAGCGGAGAAGATGTGCCGGCCACGGGAGCAGGCCAAGGCCCTGTCGTCCACGTTTTTACCAGCCTTGGCTGTCCAGGGGTTATCGTGAGCCTGGGATGCCGATCTTGCCGGGCTTCCGTGCGGTTTTATGAGTGGAGGAAAAGTAGGCACCTGGCATCTCGGAGAATTAGACGGGCGCTGGACCCAAGAAATACCAAGACTGGGTGACAGTGGGTTCCTGAACATCCCGCCATTCGGCAATTTAGGCTCGGGCTTTACCCGCCCCCTACTCGATGGTGTAACCCACGGGTCGTGACGGCGTTAATACTATCGCTGCAGCTATGACCTTGGTGCGAGCTGCAGATTGCGGGGGCGTCTAATAACTGCCCGCGGCTCTGCTAAGGTGGTATTTCTGTGTTATCAGCAATGAAGGGAAAAAAAGGAGAAAATATGAGAATCGGCCAGTGAGCCGGCAAGCGGTCAAGGGGACCAGAGGGAAACTACAAATACCGGGGACGGGAAGCTGAGGATCAAAAACCGGGATGAGGGAAGCTATCTGAAACTCAGGCTGGCTGTCGTAAACTGGGCACACGGCATCGGTCATCGCTGGCAGGGTCCAACTCAGGCACGGATCGCCCATCTCACTGCAGAATCAAGTTACCGGGTAGCTGCCTGCTGTACGACAGGATCGACACGACCAAGATGCGTCTCTCCTCGGCCCTGGCCCTTGTGGCCATTGTCTCTGGCAAGGCCCTGGCTGCCATCAACTGCACTGTTGCGGCGCCAACCCTGACCAAGCGGCTCTGCGAGTCAAACGCGTGCCCGGTGCACCAGACTGTCGTCCGCGGCGACAACATCCACGCCGCTTGCCGTGCTTACTGCAGCACCGACGACGAGTAAGTTTTCTCTCCATCCCCCTGAATGGCATCTCCCTTGGTTCTCAACCTTACCCTTGAATACCCCTGAGCCAAACTAACAACCTTCCCTCCAGACCCTGGGTCAAGCTCTACGACGGCACCTACGTTCTCGCCACCAAGGAAACCCTCTCCGGCTGCCGAAACTTCTGCCAACCCTACTCCATCCAAGGCGCGTCCCTCTTCCTCCTCCTCCTCCTCCTCCCCCTTCCACCCTTTTTCTTCCGTGCCAACTAACACCACCGCCCAGGTCTCCCCCGCTGCAAAGAAGCCCCCGTCTCCTGCCACCACTCCTCTCTCAAACCTCGCTCCACCATCCCCATCCCTCTCGCCCCCGAACCCGCCCCCGGCCGTGCCATCGCGGCCAAGTGCAACATCCCTTTTGCCTCAACCCCGTCGGTCCCCGCCGTCGGATTAGCCCGTCGTTCGCGCGCCATGGCTGCCGCTGCACGTTCCTTCAACTCTACTCTCCACGCACGCAGTACCAACACCACACTGTACTCGCGCAGTGTCAACGGCACACTCTACGCCCGCGGAGTCAACTCTTCTGACACGGCAAACATCCCAGCTGGTATCTTCCCACCCAACCTCAACCGTCGTGCGGTTAATAGCACCACACTCGCCGCACGTGTAGGAAGTTGGAATTCTGTGAGACCTAGATCGGCTTCGGTGGAGAGGGCGATGAATTCTACGGTGGCTTCTAGGGCGCAGGGACATGCCGAGATGAATGCTGTTGCGGCAAAGGCGGCTCCAGCCCCGGTGGCGCCGGTCAAGAGGTCGTTGAATGACCCGGCGTTTAGGAATGGGAGTTGGACGGGGGAGAAGGTGGTGAGGAGGTCGCCGAGGGTGTTGAGGAAGTTGAGGTTTTGGGCTTGATTTGGGTGGGTGACTACCCGTGGGATGAGAAGTGGGTGTGTGTTTTTTTTTTTTGGAAAGTGGTGTTGATTGTTGATATTCGCTTCTGATACCTACCAGTCTACCCTAGGGAGGGGAGAAAGGGGGACTGGTTGCCAGTGCATGTTTATGATTCATGATGGGATGGGTTCATGAGATGATGGTGATGTGGATTGATGCAAATATCTTCTGTTGGGAAACCCACGCTGGTTTGGATTTTGCCCATAGGCTTTATGCTGGGGAGGGAGTATTAGAACCAAGTCACCCATCGCGTCACCTTCCCCTGATATTATTTCTGCTACCCATAGCAACGTATTCCGCGACGAAGCTGTGCAGGTATGTCATTTCCAAGTCTTTCGACCCTCTTTATACGCCGGCAAGGCCCATTGCTTCATCCAAGCGCTTTTTAGCACTTCATCAACACTCGGCCGCTCGCATGGTCTCCATGCGAGCATCCAGCGCAACAGCTCCAACAACGCGGCCTTCTCGTCGCCCTTGACCACTTCGGCACCCCAAGACGGCCTAAGCCCGTTAACCCATTCGTCAAATCGCCGATCCCATGACCATATGTCCCGCTCATTGCTGAGCGGCTTGCCCGTCGCGTCAAACCATTTGGCCCGTAGCACCCACTTTTCCTACCGCTCGGACGGCAGAGGGCCTTGTAGGTGAACCTGCTGCGCTGTGATGTCGTCCTGTGGCGCGATGATGCCATCCACGAGAGGCCTGTGGCCAAGAAGCTCGAAGATGGCGCAGCTGAGGCTCCATATGTCCGACGTGAACGAAAGCGGTGTGGTTGGCTCGAAGAAGGCCTCGGGCGGTCGCAGCACGAGAGGTGTGTAGGACTGGAAGCGGGACTCGTCTGAAGGGCGAAACGCCACGCCAAAGTCTATTAACAAGAATTTTGCTTCGCCTAGAGTGAGTTCGTCGCCGGTTATGCCGAGGTGAAGGTCGCCATGGGCAAAGCCCTGCGAATGGACATGGAAAACGGCCATGACAAGCTGAGCCGCCAGAGACCGAGCAACGTTCAGCTGGAATAACCTCCAGTCGGATGCCTCTTTTGCATCCCGGAGGCTGCACCTTGCTGGAACTATCGCTAAGCAAGGGTGAGTGCCGTTCGGGCCGTCGATAAAAAAGCGATCAAGGGCTAGAGGAAGCGTGGATGCTGCTTCTGAGCCCGTAGCAGTGATCCCTGGAGATATTTGGGAGAGTATATCGGCCTCGCGCTTGTCTGCATCTGCAGTGCCCACTTTGACGGCGACATATTCCGACGTCTGCTCGTCAAGAGCAAGCCAGGCGGTAGAGTACGTGCCATGACCAAGCTTGTGGATGATGCGGTATCGCGAGTGAAGCCGATCGTCGATT
>JAULSU010000005.1:3980000-3982500 GCA_030512335.1 Immersiella caudata | reverse complement strand
TAGAATTACTCAGAGAGGCCAAATATACAAGAGTTTAGTGGTCCTCCGGCGGGCAGCCCCCTGAAGGGCCTCCCGCCGAGGCAACTGTCCAGTTGATTCACAAAGGGTTGGGAGTTTTGCAACTCTGTAATGATCCCTCCGCTGGTTCACCAACGGAGACCTTGTTACGACTTTTACTTCCTCTAAATGACCGAGTTTGGATAGCTTTCCGGCCCTGGGTGGTCGTTGCCGACCTCCCTGGGCCAGTCCGGAAGCCTCACTGAGCCATTCAATCGGTAGTAGCGACGGGCGGTGTGTACAAAGGGCAGGGACGTAATCAACGCAAGCTGATGACTTGCGCTTACTAGAGATTCCTCGTTGATGAGCAATAATTGCAATGCTCAATCCCCAGCACGACAGAGTTTAACAAGATTACCCGGACCTTCCGGCCAAGGGAGTACTCGCTGGCTCTGTCAGTGTAGCGCGCGTGCGGCCCAGAACATCTAAGGGCATCACAGACCTGTTATTGCCTCAAACTTCCATCGGCTTGAGCCGATAGTCCCTCTAAGAAGCCAGCGTACTGCCAAAGCAATACGGGCTATTTAGCAGGTTAAGGTCTCGTTCGTTATCGCAATTAAGCAGACAAATCACTCCACCAACTAAGAACGGCCATGCACCACCACCCACAAAATCAAGAAAGAGCTCTCAATCTGTCAATCCTTACTGTGTCTGGACCTGGTGAGTTTCCCCGTGTTGAGTCAAATTAAGCCGCAGGCTCCACCTCTGGTGGTGCCCTTCCGTCAATTTCTTTAAGTTTCAGCCTTGCGACCATACTCCCCCAGGAGCCCAAACATTTTGATTTATCGTAAGGTGCCGAACGGGTCAAAAAATAACACCGTCCGATCCCTAATCGGCATAGTTTATGGTTAAGACTACGACGGTATCTGATCGTCTTCGATCCCCTAACTTTCGTTCCTGATTAATGAAAACATCCTTGGCAAATGCTTTCGCAGTAGTTAGTCTTCAATAAATCCAAGAATTTCACCTCTGACAATTGAATACTGATGCCCCCGACTGTCCCTATTAATCATTACGGCGGTCCTAGAAACCAACAAAATAGAACCACACGTCCTATTCTATTATTCCATGCTAATGTATTCGAGCATAGGCCTTCTTTAAGCGATCTAATTTGTTCAGAGTAAAAGTCCTGGTTCCCCAGCACGCCCAGTGAAGGGCATGCGGTTCTCCAGAAGGAAAGGCCCGGCCGAGCCAGTGCACGCGGTGAGGCGGACCGGCCGGCTGGGCCCAAGGTTCAACTACGAGCTTTTTAACCTCAACAACTTTAATATACGCTATTGGAGCTGGAATTACCGCGGCTGCTGGCACCAGACTTGCCCTCCAATTGTTCCTCGTTAAGGGATTTAAATTGTACTCATTCCAATTACAAGACCCAAAAGAGCCCTGTATCAGTATTTATTGTCACTACCTCCCCGTATCGGGATTGGGTAATTTGCGCGCCTGCTGCCTTCCTTGGATGTAGTAGCCGTTTCTCAGGCTCCTTCTCCGGGGTCGAGCCCTAACCCTCCGTTACCCGTTGCTACCATGGCTGGCCAAGACCCAGCCATCGAAAGTTGATAGGGCAGAAATTTGAATGAACCATCGCCGGCGCAAGGCCGTGCGATTCGAGAAGTTATTATGAATCACCAGGGAGCCCCGAAGGGCATTGGTTTTTAATCTAATAAATACAACCCTTCCGAAGTCGGGCTTTTTAGCATGTATTAGCTCTAGAATTACCACGGTTATCCATGTAGTAAGGTACTATCAAATAAACGATAACTGATTTAATGAGCCATTCGCAGTTTCGCTGTATAATTGCTTATACTTAGACATGCATGGCTTAATCTTTGAGACAAGCATATGACTACTGGCAGAATCAACCAGGTAACTATCGTATCGCCGGGGGGACCGGCCAACCGCCCGTATTTCAGGGCGATCGAGGTATCTAGTTACTGGGACGGGCGCTGAGGCCCGCGAGGTAGCGCTGCGCGCCCGGCAGGAGCCAGGCTTGCGGCGCACCTCGTCCGCTTTCCCCTTTTGAATTCCCCAGAGCCCTGTCGGCAGGTGTGGCGAGCGCCAAAGCGCTCTGAAGCACCGCCTAAGGGCCCCAAGAGGAGGCTCTGCCAGAAAGATCAGCGCGAACGCTTCTCCAGCTGACGAGTGCCCCCGGTGGCTGTATAGCAGGGCTGGCCAGCGGCCAAGCGCCCACAGAGCCCAACCTTCGGCGCTGATGGCAAGCCACAGCGCCTGTTGTAGCCTCCCAGGCGCTCGCTTTCCCCTGCGGGGTGCGCTGCTACTGGGGCAGGCTTGCGTCGCAGCGTATCTGGAGGGAGGGCGAGGCCTCCTATCCAACCAGTCCGAGGCTTCGCGGTACGAAAAGGTACATATTTAGCACGCAGTGCCCGGAGAGGTGCCCAGCCGCAGCTGGACAGCCCCCCCGGGCTCAGGGCCCGTAGGCCCTGAA